>CM069408.1:33174085-33754085 GCA_035609135.1 Eleutherodactylus coqui
TTAACCATGAAACACCTCTACGACGCAGAGAAGAGATTTCGCAGAGTTTCAGAAGGAGGCACATAGTCTCATTTATTGTAATGGGTCAATGTGCTGCCTGTGTGCAGTCAGTTGCAAACATGCACAGAACAAGGACAGGCTTCATATTGCAGGCAAAGTTACTATTCATTTCAATGGGAACTTAGCCTGCAATACCCATCCTGGCCACTGCAGTGAGAACGGAGCTGTCTGCTTCCTGCAGAAATCAGCTCAGTACACAAGTGCATCCGTTCGGTGGGGGTATCCGATGACGGACCCCTGTCGATCTTCTACTGATGACCTATCTTGAGGATAGGCCATCAATAGTTTACAAGCAGAAAACCCTTTAATATTTTATTCACAGTAAGTGTGAAGTGCATTATAAATACTAATCATACACCTAGCAAGTCTTCCCCAGTCTAGTCATTGATGCGATAAAAGTGAACCCTTTGGAATTCCCTAGATTTCTGCATTGATTACTTCTTGGAGAAGTCATTAAAACAGAGGTTCACTTACTTTTTCTCCCTGCACTGTGGATGATGAACGATGCAACCTTCTGAGCTAGATGTCAAAAACACATAATTGAGTTTGGACGTAATAATAGTCCAAAAAGGATGGATATACACTCTGTTAATAATCCAGAGAACAAAGCAACCAATAATGAAACCAAACAAGAGGAAGAGGGGGATCTAACCTTAATATAAACTGTCCCTTCATGGACAAATGTTATAAAAGTCACAGCACTATAGCTCCACAATAATGTGTATAAACACCAGGGACTTGTCTGACTGAAGGGTGACTCCAGAGGGGCGTGGATTGGACCTGAACTCCACCAACACAGTGGAACAACCGGCGCCCTCTAAGAGGAACGGCTGGAATATATAGGGAGTGGACAAAAATATGGAAACACTGTACAAATTGCATGGGATTTTAATCCTTAACACTGAGCAACGTCATGTCAATGCCAAGCAATACCTCTGCATTATTCTGAACTGTTCATGTTGTTTGAGCGTTACAAATAAGCCGAAGTAAACTGTGTACCCCTGGTTTGCAAGCAAAGCTACAAGGACTCGTGTCATTTATTTTTTTGATCTACAACTGGAGTCCATTGAGAAAGAGGTACTGGCGTCATGTGACAAATCACCATTGATAATTGCTACAGTTGGCAAACTCCTTGCCACTGCACGTGACCGAGCCAGGCCCTTTGCCACCATTGTTTACCCATGGTCTCCCCCACATTGGTTTGCCTCTGCTCAGCCCGTTGCAGAAATACGATTTATAATCCCATATGGAAACACTGTATGAATTGCATGGGATTTTAATCATTAACACTGAGCAACGTCATGTCAATGCCAAGCAATGCCTCTGCATTATTCTGAACTGTTCGTGTTGTTTGAGCGTTACAAATAAGCCGAAGTAAACTGTGTACCCCTGGTTTGCAAACAAAGCTACAAGGACTCGTGTCATTTATTTTTTTGATCTACAACTGGAGTCCATTAAGAAAGAGGTACTGGCGTCACGTTACAAATTACCGTTGATAATTGCTACAGTTGGCAAACTCCTTGCCACTGCACGTGACCGAGCCAGGCCCTTTGTTGTGAGAGATCGCAAAGCACCCATGACATCCATCTTGTTTACCCATGGTCTCCACCACATTGGTTTGCCTCTGCTCAGCCCGTTGCAGAAATATGATTTATAATCCCATGTAACTTAAATCACACATTTTGTATGACGTTTCCATATTTTTGTCCACCTCCTGTATAAACTATAACAGTGGCTGATTGGCTGGCTGGGGACAACAACTCTGACGACCAATCAAACTACATACCATCAGATAGATATGACACCAAATGACACTATAACATGGGCCAGGCTGGCGTGGCGTGGCGGCTGTTGCGCTGTAACATTGACACGGTTGGCGCGCCGTGACATTATTTTTGCCTGTAATTGTGACTTCAATAACAATCTGACCACATTTTATTAGAAATCAATGCAAAAATCCAGGGAGTTTCAGAGGGTTCACTTACTTTTTCTTGCAGCTACAAGTGTATGGGCTTCTTTGGCTTACATATTTTAAATGAGGAACACTGGGGAAAATCAGATTTAAAGGGTACTTTGCAAGTTCAGTTGCAACTAAATTTAGGCCAAGCATGATGTAAAGACCTGGCAGTGTTCGCCGTTCTATATAATCCGTTTGGAATCGTTACACAGAAATAGAAGATCAGTCTCTCAGACCATATTCTCTCCATTAATATTTATCGATGCTTCATATGTAAACCAAAGCGTATGAGCCGAAGCCTGGGATTACAGCAGTAATGTATATTGGGGTCACTTTTTTATGTTATTTGCTGCCTGAGCCAAAAAAAAGTCGTAATGCAAAATATACATCAATGTAACGTCATAGAACATATGGACACAACCGCCGGGAGGACTTCTACATGGAGGGAAAACGTTCCATGTGAGAGACGTATGGCTCTGATTCAGGGAACAGGATCTAGTAATGACATATAACTCGTACTGGATGTCTCACTTCCACTTCCACTATGTAGACTGTGAATATGAGTAAGGCCGTCTGCACACGTCGGCATCCGTACCGCGAATGCACAGCAAATACCGCCCGTTACTTCCTATAGAGATCCGCTGCTTCCTACACATGAGCGGAGGGAAAATCACAGCCTGCCCCATTTTCACGCGGGCTTTGCATGGATGGCTTCCATCGAAGTCAATGGAAGCCGTCCAACCCGCGGCCCGTCCGCAATAAATATTGGCGATAGGTCGCGGATTCTGCGTCATCACCTAGCAACTGTGCAGAGAAAAAAATGTGTACTGCGCATGTGCGATGGCGAGCCGCCGGGTCCATCTGAAGTACAGAAGAGATGGCGACAGAGCAGGTACGCACGGACGCCACTGCTGCCAGAGCCAGATTCCGCATGTGAAATCCGTCTCTGCCGCATGCAGGCGACCTAATACGTATGCAGATGTAGCAAATTTAACTTGACAGTTAAAGGGGTATTCTGAGCTTTTCCTATAGGGTACTTAAACCTGCAATCCTATCATGACTGCAGTGTATTATTTCTATCCTTTCTATAGACCAGCCATGGCAGACCAGGCGGCCATTATCTGTTGTCCAGTTGCCATTGCAACCCATCGGCACTCTGTAATTGGGTGGTGGAGAGCTGATGACGTCACAGAGGTAGTTCCCTCCCTCTGTTAACGTTACTATTGCTGACCTATCCTGAAGATAGGTCATCAAAAGTTGATCAGTTGGGGTCCACTGGTTGGGACCCCCACTGATCCTTTGTCCCGCTGTCATTGTAGCAGGGCCAAATGTTGTCATTGGTGGTCAGGACTGGAAGTGTAATAGATGGCTTCACTTTCACACCATCTGTAGCAGGAACTGTCCATACAAGTTAACTTGTTGCCCCAAGCTACTAGCGTTAGGTTAGAGTGCACAACATCTGTATAATCACGGAGGAGGCAGAAGCTGTTCAAAAATTACTCCTACTGCAATGCTAATTTATATACTATTTGACAGCACCAGAGCATTGTGATGACTGCCAGTAGCGGTTACCAATCGGCATCTCTTAGGTCGGTTTCACGTCTGCGCTTTTTCTTCCGTCCAAAAACTAGGCTAATACGTATGCAGGCCTCTTCCAGGCAACGCTGGGACAGCGGTTACCTGTATAGGGGTGTAGTGGACTAGAGAAGTTGTCACTCGTGACGCCACCGTTCCTTCACACCGTTAGTTCTCCAGCTGAATGGATCCCATTACAGTCAATGAGGTCTGTCCAGCACTGTTCGGCTCCATCCGTTCGGCCGTGGAGATTCCCCTTTCCTGCTCCCCGAACAGAGCAGGAAAGCAGAAGCACTGGCGCAGATGTTAAACCACCTTTACCCACAGCAATTATGAAACCTCTGGATAAAATATTAGAAGACTTCACACAAGGTGACAACTTGGGAAAAATGTTCCTTTCTTGACAGCATAAAAGCAAATAATGCCTCAAAATGCAATGTGTATAAGTTGAGATTGTAAAACACATGGCAACCTGAGTCCGTAAGACATGATAATTAGTGGTGAGCGAGTATACTCGCTAAGGGCAATTGCTCGAGCGAGCATTGCCCTTAGCGAGTACCTGCCCGCTCGAGAGAAAAGGTTTGGGTGTCGGCGGCGGGCAGGGAGCTGCGGGGGAGAGCGGGGAGGAACGGAGGGGAGATCTCTCTCTCCCTCTCCCCCCCCCCCCCCCCGCTCCCCCCTGCTGACAGCCGCTACTCACCACTCCCCCGCGCCAGCACCCGAACCTTTTGTCTCGAGCGGGCAGGTACTCGCTAAGGGCAATGCTCGCTCGAGCAATTGCCCTTAGCGAGTATACTCGCTCATCTCTAATGATAATTAACGAAGCACTAAAAACAGAGGGATAACGACAAGTCGTTGACAACGCAAGCAGATATTTGGAAGGGGTGCTCTACATTTCACTGGTTGCGTTTCGCAAACATGGAAGTCATCCCAGCGAAAAAGGCCATTTAAAGTTAAAGCAAACAAAACAGATGCAAAATAAATGACTGGAAAAAAAGTCGGAAAGAGCCAAGATCAACATACGAAGACCAAGGAGAAGCGTAATGAGCGCCCCCACTGATAAAGGCTACAGTTTTATGACGTGTTGTACGATAAGCCTCACTAGAGCCAGACTCTGATAATTCTCCTTGCTGCGGGATCATCTCTTTGTGCCAGTATATAATATACAGTGCAGTCCTCCACTTCGTGTTATTTGATCATTAATCTCTAATTGATGACGTTTTAAGGCAAAGACTAGGAGAATTCACTAGAGTTAAGTTTTAAACCCACAATGACTTACAAATGTAGCTAGCCATTTAAAGGGGTATTCCCATGATATGAAGTGCTAGCATCACATCTCAGCAATATGCTATCTCCTAATGATTGGTGATGTTTAAACATCTACGACCTATATTGGTCATCAGAGCAAAGAGGCAGAACTGATTTTGCTTTCTCTCTGCACAGTAGCACTTACAGCTGCATTCAAAATGATTCAGCCCATACTGCAAATTACGGTTTTTTTGCCAAATTTAAAAACTTTCAGAGGTATGCAAAAAGACAAAAAGTGGTTTGTTCAAATTCAGCCCAAAATGCCACATTTACGAACTGCTGCAGTCTCAGAATTGTTCAACTCCATGAACCGAATCCCTTATAAAAGCAACGCATTTTTTAAACCATGTTTTGCCTCAAGTGCACCTGATGCAAAGGCTTCATTAGTTATATCAGGTGTGCTTGAAGTAAAACACAGCAGGTCTGGCTAGGGCTTTGTTGACTGTGATGTTTGATTGCATGTTATAAATATGGCTAAATAAAGAGAGTGTTCCTAAGAATTAAGAGAAGAGATCGTTGCCTTGTACAAACAAGGAAAAGGATACAAAAAGATAGCAAAGGCATTGAATGTTCTTGGAGATACGGTTGGAAGCAAAGTTTATAAGTTCAATGTTCAAAGAACACTGGCTACACTACCTGGATGTGTCAGAAAGAGGAAGCTATCACTATCTGCCACCAGATTCCCAAGGAGGCACATGGTCAAAAACCTTTAAAGGGGTGGTCTCGCGAAACCAAGTGGGGTTATACACTTCCGTATGGCCATATTAATGCACTTTGTAATGTACATTGTGCATTAAATATGAGCCATACAGAAGTTATTCCACTTACCTGCTCCGTTGCTAGCGTCCTCGTCTCCATGGTTCCGTCTAAATTCGCTGGCAGCTTGCTTTTTTAGACGCGCTTGCGCAGTCCGGTCTTCTCCATTCAGCACGAGCCGCTTCAGTGTGCTCCCCGCTACAGCTCTTCTGCGCATGCGCAGACGAGCTGTCACTGCTCGGGAGCGCGCTGCAGCGGCCATTCTGTACCTTCCTCTGTTAGAGGAAGGTGCAGAAACTGGAGCTGCCCAGCGGAGAAGCCCAGCCCAGCCCAGCAGCCCCGAGAAGCCTCCCAGGTAAGTGATTTGTCGGGGGGGGGGGGGGGGCTGCCGCTGCGCCGGGCTGCGCTGGGGGGCTGTCGCTGCGCCGGGGGGGGGCTGCCGCTGCGCCGGGGGGGCTGTCGCTGCGCCGGGGGGGGCTGCCGCTGTGATGGGGGAACTAGCGCTAGGCCGGGGGGGCTGTCGCTGCGCCGGGGGGGGCTGCCGCTGTGATGGGGGAACTAGCGCTAGGCCGGGGGGGCTGTCGCTGCGATGGGGGGGCTGTCGCTAGGCCGGGGGGGGCTGCCGCTGCGATGGGGGGGCTGTCGCTAGGCCGGGGGGGGCTGCCGCTGTGATGGGGGAACTAGCGCTAGGCCGGGGGGGCTGTCGCTGCGATGTGGGGGCTGTCGCTAGGCCGGGGGGGGCTGCCGCTGCGATGGGGGGGCTGTCGCTAGGCCGGGGGGGGCTGCCGCTAGGCCGGGGGAACTAGCGCTGGGCTCCGGAACCTAGCGCTGGGTTCCGGGGCCTTCACCTGGGCTGAGGGTCTAGCGCTGGGGAGCCGGGGGCTAGCGCCGGTTACCTGCTGCCTGGCGGTGGGCGTCTGGTCGGCGGCTGCGGGGCGTCTGGTCGGCGGCTGCGATGCGTCCGGTTGCCATGGAGACACAGCTGGCGGCGTCTCGGGAGCGCGCACGTCGGGCTGCAGCGAGCGACGGGGAAAGAGCCGGCGGCCATCTTGAGGAAACTTTTATAAGTTGCTGAAACGCTGGAACGGTAAGTACGAACCAGCTAGAAATGTCATTTACAGGGGTAATTAGTAATGTATGTTTAATGGGGGGGACTGGGCAAAAAAAAAATTTAACTGCTTCCTCGAGACATCTCCTTTAAGTGACTGCAGAAGACCTGCAAGAAGATCTGCTGGCAACAACAATAAGACTCATACTACATTCTGAAGGTCTTAATGCCTGAACTCCAAGCTGTACATCTCTACTGACCCAAGTGCCCAAGAAAACGTGGCTCCAATATGCTCAAAACCATATAAATAAGCCACAGACGTTTTGGGATTCTGTTCTGTGGAGCAATGATACAAAATTAGAAATTTTCAGGTCTGTGGGTCAGAAGTATGTATCAAGGAGAAAGAATAAAGCATACGCTGAAAAGAACCCCCTGCCTACAGCGAAGCAGGACGGTGGCTCTGGGGTTGCTTTGCTTCCTCTGGCAGTGTGAAGAACAAGATTAATTCAATAAGGAAATCCTAGGAGAAAATGTCAAGTTTTCTATGAGGAAGCCTAATTTTGGACGTCATTGGACCTTCCAACAGTAGAATGATCCCAAGCAAACCTCAAATTCCGCCAAAGCTTGGTTTCAGAAGAAGTCCTGGAACTTTTTTGTGGGCTGTGAAGAAGGCGGTTGTAGCAGGTAAACCCAAGAATATTAGTTAACTGTAGGCCATTGCCCCTGAGGACTGGGGTAAGATTCCTTAGTAACGCTGTCAGAAGCTGCTGTCTGGTCATGCATCACGTGTGTCAAAGGTCATAAGAGCAAAAAGTGCTCTAAGTACTAAAGATGCTTTCCATGAAGGGGTTGAATGATTTTAAGACTGCAGCACTCATGAAAAAGTGGCACTTTGTGGTAAATTTCGAGATACCACTTGTTGTATTAATTGTCTTGAGATATTTATATATGCATGGAGAAACTGAACAGCTATCCCTCGGTCGTTCAGTCTCTACATACATTTACACAGGATGACTGTGGGAGCGCAGGAATGTGAACAACTCTGTAGATAATCATCCCGTGTAAATGGGCCTTACCAGAGTCCCTGACACTGGATGTTTGAACAAACAGGCAGAAGAAGAAGTATCAATTTACTTGAAGTTCATTGGAAGACTACAAATTTGTTTCATGTTTACATGAACTGATACAGTCAAGTAATGGGTATAAGGGACCAGACTATTCTATATTTATGTCATATTGGGGCAGATTTACTAATCAGATTAGATCGTGCAAACTTAAAAAGTACACTTACACAGGGCGGTTATCACCCAAATTATCACTAGAAACAGCGAATTCGGGTGACAATAATCCTGTGTATATGCGGCCGCCGACAGGGCACTGAGTGAGATATCAATCTTCCGTCTGAGTTGCTTGGTCTTTAGCAGAATTAAAAACCAAGTGACTGTCAGGCAGTGTAGACAGGAATCGCTCAATCTTTGAGTGACTCCCGTCTACTGTGATAGTTGGGTGGTAGTTCGTGGGCTGGCTATTGTAGAGGGCAGTCCCGTGTAGAGTTACTTTTAGACACATTTGTCTAGCTCCATGCCCCCTGTTAGTTGGTTTAGTTTATGTTAGATTTTATGGCAAACTTTTGGTGCAATTTTCAGAGCACAATGGCGCATTTAGGTCATACCCCATCTTTGTAAAGCCACACCCTCTGTCTGTGAAGGCACACCTCTCTGTCAAGAAGGGTGAAAAAATTGTCCGAAAATTGTCTAAATGTGGTGCAAAACTTGTAAGGCAGTTTTCTGGGGTAATTTATACCGGAAAGCTGGCGTATTCTCAATAGCAAATCTGCCACATTGAGTTTAATCGCTCATTCTGCCTTATGCGGGGGTGCTTTATTTATAACACATTATGCCTCTCTACATACTATTATATCTGTAGCTAGAGTCATTCCCGCAGTAGTGTAGATCATACGCGTGATTCTCACGCTGTACACAGACAATTCGTGGTTGCTGTCCAAGACATGGTCTGAGCTGGACTCTTGTACATTTGGTCGATGGCATGTTTGTCAACCATTACAGAACACCTCTTATCAGTCTAACGACATTCTCCCAGTCGGGTCGTAACATTTCCTTTTGATGTACAAATATAATTTGGACAAAATAACGTTCAGTCACAGCAGAAAGTCTCTCTATGGGAATTCACTTAAAGGGGTTGTCCCATGAATGAATACATCGTGTAGCAGGCTTTTTGTTCCCTGTAACCCTTAGTTCCAGATGTCTTATGTCACAAATAGAGATGAGCGAACGTACTCGTTTAGGGCGATTTCGCAATTGAGCACCACTTTTTTCGAGTAACTGACTACTCGGGCGAAAAGATTCGGGGGGTTGCAGAGGGGCGTGGGGGGGGGGGGGGAGAGAGAGCTCCCCACTGCTACCCCTCGCTCCACCACGCCGCCCCCCCCGGCGCCCACCGAATCTTTTCGCCCGAGTAATCAGTTACTCGAAAAAAGCGGTGCTCGATTGCGAAATCGCCCTAAACGAGTACGTTCGCTCATCTCTAGTCACAAACATTTAGAAAACATCTATCATCAGTGTTAAAGTTTGGGTTTGTGCCCAAAAAATGAGTTATTCCCAAAAAATGCTATTATGCAATAAAATCTTTGATTTCTTTTCCTTATTCTTGTTTGCATAAAATCAATGAAATCCAGTTAAAATCAAACAACATTAACATTTATTCATACACGAATAACACTAAGCAACAATTGTCTTTTTTCTCCCAGGAAATTTAATGCTAGCTTTGTGTTGCCTTGGTCACATGTAACTGACAAGGTGCTTCTATTGAGTCCTAACTATAGCTTTGTACCAACTGAGCTGGTGTTTTAGCTGTCCCTATAGCTTATGCAACATATCACTGCATGCATCCCACTCAATTGTGGCACATTATAAACAAACGTGTCATTTCACATGGCGCATGCATCTTTTTGTATTTGCAAGTCTGGAGCTGCCTGGAAATCTGAAGTGTAACATTTCACCAGAAGGTAAGTCCTCTTCTCATAAGGGCCAGCAGTCACTAACCATGACTCATAAAGCAGTTGTTACAATGAGCAAAAATGAAAAAAGGAATGGGATCAGCCACTAATATTCAGTATTGCACGGAAAATGAAAAAATACAATGAACACTTACTCAAAGAAGGGGGGGGGGGGGGGGAGCGATCTCTTACAGCCCTAACAACCACAAGGGTATGCAGAAGCAGCGTGGAAATATGGTGAAATTAGAATTTTCAATTAGAATGTATACTTCAGATTTCCAGGCAGCTCCAGATTTGCAAAAACAAACAGATACATGCGCAATGATCTGTTTGTTTCCAGTTTGTCACAATTAATTGTGATTAGAGATGAGAGAGCATTGGTCTTTTCGAGTAACTGATCAATCGTCTGAGCACCATGCGAGGGGCAAGCGGCAGGAAGCACGGGGAGCGTGGGGAGAGAAAGAGATCTCTCTCACTCCCCCCCCCCCCCCCCCGCTCCCATCTGCAAACCCCTTCCCCCGCACGGTGCTCAGATAAGTAATCGCTCGAGCATCAGCCTTAAACGAGCGTGCTCGCTCATCTCTAGCTGTGATATTCTACATAGGGTATAGAGCCAGTTAAAATATCGTCCCAATTGATAAAAAAACAAAATTACAACTCAATAAAAGCACATTACCAGTTACATGTGACCTGGGAAACACAAAACCAGCATTAAATTCCAGAGAACTAAAAATATTCTTTTGTTACCCAGTGTAATAATTTCCCTGTTAGATTTGGCAAAACAGAATAAGTTCTCAGCTGGAAATATTTATAAATGCTCCCGTGTCTAGATACTGGTGTAACATATTTGTCATATAGCAATATACTCATTGTCAAAAACAAACAAGCACATAGAAGGAGTTGTCAGGGTTCAATGAAACTTTCTTTGTGATTGTAATGTTGATATAAGTAAGTGATTCCAATATCAGAGCAAAAGGAGAATTTATTGTGGAAAACTGACCCCTTGAAGGGAGGCTCTAGTACCCTGTTGTACCGCCTCTAGCTTGGATACAAGATGTGATACAGGCAAGCATGGAGGCTCTAGTACCCTGTTGTACCGCCTCTAGCTTGGATACAAGATGTGATACAGGCAAGCATGGAGGCTCTAGTACCCTGTTGTACCACCTCTAGCTTGGATACAAGATGTGATACGGGCAGGCATGGAGGCTCTAGTACCCTGTTGTACCACCTCTAGCTTGGATACAAGATGTGATACAGGTGGATATGGAGGCTCTAGTACCCTGTTATACCGCCTCTAGCTTGGATATAAGATGTGATACGGGTGGATATGGGCGCTCTAGTACCCTGTTGTACCGCCTCTAGCTTGGATACAAGATGTGATACAGGCAAGCATGGAGGCTCTAGTACCCTGTTGTACCGCCTCTAGCTTGGATACAAGAAGTGATACATGCGGACATGGAGGCTCTAGTACCCTGTTGTACTGCCTCTAGCTTGGATACAAGATGTGATACAGGCAAGCATGGAGGCTCTAGTACCCTGTTGTACCGCCTCTAGCTTGGATACAAGATGTGATACAGGCAAGCATGGAGGCTCTAGTACCCTGTTGTACCACCTCTAGCTTGGATACAAGATGTGATACGGGCAGGCATGGAGGCTCTAGTACCCTGTTGTACCACCTCTAGCTTGGATACAAGATGTGATACGGGTGGATATGGAGGCTCTAGTACCCTGTTATACCGCCTCTAGCTTGGATATAAGATGTGATACGGGTGGATATGGATGCTCTAGTACCCTGTTGTACCGCCTCTAGCTTGGATACAAGAAGTGATACATGCGGACATGGAGGCTCTAGTACCCTGTTGTACTGCCTCTAGCTTGGATACAAGATGTGATACGGTTGGGCATGGAGGCTCTAGTAGCTTGTTGTACCACCTCTAGCTTGGATACAAGATGTGATATGGGCAGGCATGGAGGCTTTAGTACCCTGTTGTACCACCCCTAGCTTGGATACAAGAAGTGATACGAGTGGGTATGGAGGCTCTAGTACCCTGTTGTACCGCCTCCAGCTTGGATACAAGAAATGATACATGCCGTCATGGAGGCTCTAGTACACTGTTGTACTGCCTCTAGCTTGGATACAAGATGTGATACGGGCAGCATGGAGGCTATATAACCCTGTTGTCCCACCTCAAGCTTGGATACAAGATGTGATATGGGGGGACATGGAGGCTCTATTACCCTTTTGTACCACTTCTAGCTTGGATACAAGATGTGATATGAGCAGGCATACAGGTTCTGTATAGTGCCCTATGGCAAATGAGTCCATAATTGCTATAACTGAACCTCTAGATAATGCAAGCTCATAGGCTGTTGAATTTGGCATCTCAGATGGGTCCCATACATGTTGTATTGGTGGCAAGTCTGGTGAACAGGCAGGCCACGGAAGTGTGACAATGTTTTGGAGACATTCCTGTGACCCCCTTGTGTGTGCGGCCGAGTATTATCCTGCAGCCTCTTGGAAGCCGCCATGAGAGGAACACATGTGGCTGCAGGATGTCCTGAACATATCGCTGAGCTGTCGTTGTCCCTCATACCACTACCTGGGGTACCGACTGCCTTATGCGATGGTTCCCCCAGACCATCACTTCAGCAGTGGGGTAAGTGTGCTTCCCTACAACAAAGGCAGGATTGAGGCGCTTACCCCTAGGACTCCAGATTCAAACATGGCCATCATCAGTACCCAAACTAAACCTAAATTTGTTGGTAAAGATCAGCCAATTACACCCTGTAGGTAGACTGGTTTAGTCATTCACGACCCCACTGCAAATGGTGATGGTGGGTGTCAAAGGCAGTCCATGTAAGGGGCGCCATAAAACCAAATTTCCTTCAGCCAAGCGCCTGGAAATGGTTCTGACAGACAAAGGGACCTGTAACTATGATGCCACCTGTCTCTGGATGACGGACAACAAAACAGTTGGAGCTGCTCGTGCTTGTCTTACAGTCAAATGATCCTCTCTACTGGTGGTCTATCGAGGCCGCCCTGAGCCCAGTCGCCTTGTGTGCCTTCACACACCCACTGCTCCCAACACCTCCTAACATTCTGGTCAGAACGGCCCGGTGGGAGACAATTTCTCGATACGACCATCCAGCTTCTCCCATCCCAATAATGCGCTCCTGTCAGACTCTGGTAACGGAGTGAAATCTCTTCTCTGCATCGTAGAGATGTCTAGTGGTCAACAAGCTCTACACAAGCGGAAGAAGAGGTCACTACACACAAGGAGCCTCCGAGAGCCTTTCATAGGCCAAGGGGGGAACCACTTCTAGGCCCTCCAGTGACAGAACCATTCATCTAATCACCACAACTCTCATCATTTACATATCTGCCTGAGATGGAACTACATGCCGAAGTTTGCAGCAAAACAACAACTACTTCTAATTTTTTTTTTTTACAACAAGTGTATTAGCTAATTGCATAGCTTTTCATTATTTACATGGACAACCCCTTAAATAGTAGTTGCTATACAATATGCAGTATGATGTACCTTTCAGTATTTCAATGTCATAGAATGCAGCAGCAAATCTTGTAGAGCGATGGGGCCCTGACCTGGTGTCAGCGCTGATGTAGGACTTGAGTTTTGACCGACATCTCCATAACTTCAACTCTCTGGGATGAGTGATACGTAGCAGCTCTTCAAGGTTTGCCGCGGATCTGATCCTCTGTTCTAACTCACTCTGCATCACTCCCTACAAAGAATAACACAGATGACTATCAGGTATTGGTAGTCAGTAGCCATGTGCAAGTAATATGCTTTGATAGTTGTAGTAGCCCACACATAATATTCCGTGAGGTCCCACTCCATTGACGCTGTCACATTGAATAACAGCATTCCAATCATACAGAAATGTAATTTACATATTAGCAGGGAATTCTTTCCATAAATTCCTTTTCATAGTTTATTTCCAGGCCAGGAACACATTCCAAAATATACAGGGCATCTGGTCCATTTTAAGATTCTAAGGAGTCTGATGCTTTCCTTGTGAAAACATATATATTGATAAAGAACAGACTATCTTACCCAATAGTCTTCCAAAAATAGTCTTCTGTAGAATGCAAATCAGTCGGTACTTGTATGTAACATACTATATATCCAGTGTATTTCATATAATGTTGTATACAGCCGGTAGAGAGAGAAGATGGATAGATATTCAATACCTCGCAAGAATCCGCTCTTTTCTCACCGTGGACACGTTAAAAACGCTTACTGTTGCCCTCATCCACTCCCGGCTCGATTATTGCAACTCGTTGCTGATCGGCCTCCCCTGCACCAGACTCTACCCTCTCCAATCCGTCCTGAATGCGGCAGCCAGGCTCATCTTCCTGTCCAGCCGCTACTCGGACGCCTCTGCCCTGTGCCGGTCACTGCACTGGCTGCCCGTTAAATACAGAATTCAATTTAAACTCGCTACCTTCATCCACAAATCCCACCACAGCGCAGCGCCCCCCTATATCGCCTCCCTCATCTCAATCCATCACCCAGCCCGGGCTCTCTGCTCTGCTAACAAAACCAGACTGAGCGCCCCTTTAATTCGAACTTCTCATTCCCGCCTCCAAGACTTCTCCAGAGCAGCACCGGTCCTCTGGAACGCACTACCAAAGGCTACCCGAGCAATCCAGGACTCGCAGAACTTCAGGCGTGCTCTAAAAACACACCTCTTCAGGGAGGCATACCGCATTCCCTAAACAAACCCCTCTGTACTCCGCCTGATAACATGCTCCCTGACCTACTGACTGCAATCCCTGCCAGCCATCATAAACCGCTCCTCCAGTCACACCGTTTCTGCCATCACACGGCTAAATGTCTGACCATTGTCTATGTGTATAACATCGCTCACTCTCCACCTCGCCATACCGTGCACATCTCCAGCCCCTTTACCTTCTGTATCACCCCATTACTTGTAGTATGTAAGCTCGTTGGAGCAGGACCCGCACCCCTATTGTTTCCATCAGCTGATTACTATGTAACCGTGGTTCTGCAATGTTTGTACTTTTGTCTTTCTGTATCCCCCCCTGTCTATGTAAGCGCTGCGAAATATGTTGGCGCTATACAAATAAAGTTTATTATTAATAGAGATGAGCGAGTATACTCGCTAAGGCACATTACTCGAGCGAGTAGTGCCTTAGCCAGGTATCTCCCCGCTCGTCTCTAAAGATTCGGGGCCGGCGCGGGTGACAGGTGAGTTGCGGCGGGGAGCGGGGGGGAGAGAGAGAGAGATCTCCCCTCCGTTCCTCCCCGCTCTCCCCCGCCGCTCCCCGCCCCCCGCCGACCCTCGAATCTTTAGAGACAAGCGGGGAGATACTTGGCTAAGGCACTACTCGCTCGAGTAATGTGCCTTAGCGAGTATACTCGCTCATCTCTAACAAGGACACAAGGACATTCTACATCAGAATTCTGTCTAAAGCTGCGTTCACTTCTCGTTGATTCGCTATGGATTGTCGCTGGAATTTTTTTTATTGCTCTATGTAAGAGAAATTAAGTAATCTTGTTGATATGATACCCTATAATGCCTAACAAAAAGAAATTATTTTAGGCCGGGTTCACATCTGCGCTGGAACCTCTGCCGCAGATATGGCACAAAATGCCAGGCGGCTGAGCAGAAACGCAATGGACCCCACCCAGTACAAATATGTTATAAGGAGGCGCCTCGATGCCTTTATCAGAGCATGTTATATAGTTTTAACATGAAAAGACAAAAAATGAGTATTAACTCACCTGGTGTCAGACGAGGATGCCTTTCAAAAGGCACCTCGCTGACACCGTAATCCAAATTTGCTTGTTTCTTCATGCTGATTGGGAATATAAATGTGGTTATTCGTAGATAATTTATTTAAGCAAAGTTTATTCATTGATATTTTTATGTGAATATTGTTTTATTTGAGTATGTTTAGTGAAATTACAACTTTTATTACCGAGCGCATAGCGGGTGTGCACATATGCTGGATAAGAGATTGCTGTTCATTAGCAATCCAAATAAAGCTTTGCTGAAGTACGTGGATCGCTGAAGGGCGTTCCAAGTGGTCCACCTGGATGACGTGTGAGTTACCTGGGAGGCTTCTATCACGCCCCCTTTAATTACGGAGCTACACAGCGACTAGCTGTAGTTAATCCCGTGGACATGTGAGTGTCTATTTGTGTTTGTAAGTCATTTGTAAATGCATAGAGCTTGAGAAAGGTATTCTATTTACCGAAACGCGTTGCTCACGGAACCTAATATGTATTATTAATAAAGAAGGACATTATCATCCTGTATCGGAGCCCGATATTCTCTGGAGCGCGGATAGTCGTTTTTTCTTCGCAATGGACCCCAGTATACTCAATGGGGTCTGTTTGGTTCCATCAGAAGACAAATCTATTCGGCCAATCGTCCATTCATCAGGCTAAAATCTACTGGTATCAGCCTGATAAAGGGGCCTAAGGAACCTTGAAAGCCAACAGCATTTGGTTTTACAGACTACCAATCTGTATGGTCAAACAGGGTTTTCCACGCCTAGTCATTACAGGGTTTCTAAAGACAGTTCATCGGTGCCGACACAATTTTTATCTAAATGTGTTTTTTTTTTCTTCCATTAAAATAAGGAATAATTTTTATAGCATTGGACTGATAAGACAGGAGGACTCACAGGAGCACCAAATAAACCATCTCACGGGTCATTATAATATATTATAATATTAATGGCCTCTTTTACACGGGCTACAAAATCTCGCTCATGTGAAAGAACTAGAGATGAGCGAGCATACTCGCTAAGGACAATTGCTCGAGTGAGTATTGCCCTTAGCGAGTACCTGCCCGCTCGGAAGAAAAGATTCGGGTGCCGGTGGGGTGAGAGGTGAGTTGCGGGAGTGAGCAGGGGTGAGCGGGGGGGAGAGAGGGAGAGAGAGATCTCCACTCCGTTCCCCCCTGATCTCTCCCGCCGCTCCCCGCCTCCCGCTGGCACCCGAATCTTTTCTTCCGAGCGGGCAGGTACTCGCTAAGGACAATGCTTGCTCGACTAATTGTCCTTAGCGAGTATGCTCGCTCATCTCTAGAAAGAACCCATTGGAAACCATGTGCTTCACATTGTGTAGCGGGATTTTGTAGCCCACGCGGATGCAGCTCACGCCCATGCAATGGGTTCTTTCAGGCTACAAAACATCTCTCATGTGAAAGAACCCATTTGGAAACCATGGGCTTCACATACAGATAGTCCCCGACTTGCGAACATTCGACTTACGAATTTCGCTAGATACGAACTATCTGTCCTGCACAGTATGATGTCATGCTATGGCATTACATCATACTGTGCAGGGAGCGGAGAGGCTTCTATCAAGCCTGATAGAAGCCTGTCCGGTCAGATCGCGGTTGCTAGGCAGCCGGGGGCCTTCTGAAAGGCCCTAGGGCTGTCTATGCAGAGCGCCTATCAAGCCGTGCGCTTGATGGGCACTCTGCATAGACAGCCCTGGGGCCTTTCAGGAGGTCCCCGGCTGCCTAGCAACCGCACAGCGTCCCGCGATCTCATCGTGGGACGCTGTACGGGCCCCCTGAACGTCGGGTGCAGGCTGTTTCTTACAGCGGGCACCCGGCGGCAGCAGTTCCGACAAGCCGCGCCGCTCGGCGGAACTGTTAACACTCTAAATACCGCTGTCAGAGCGGTATTTAAAGTGTTAACAGTTCTGACAAGCGGCGCGGCTCGTCGGAACTGCTGCCGCCGGGTGCCCGCTGTAAGAACAGCCTGCACCCGACGTTGTATGGAGCAGGATCCACCCGCTCCATACTATTTGTTCGACTTGCGAACAAAACAGACTTGCGAACGGGCTCCCGGAACGGAACCTGTTCGCACGTAGGGGACCACCTGTACATGCGTTTTGTAGCGATGATTTTGTAGCCTGTGTGAAAGAGGCCTTCTAATATTCTGAGTTTGTTGCTATCACACCATTCTTTATTAAAGGTTGCTTTACATAAGACAACTATCGTCCAAATAGTCACTCAATAGAGCAAATGTGTCATGGCCATCAACTGGGTGACCAGCGGGAATTCGTTTACTAGTCATTTTGTTTCAGCTCACCTAAAAATAGTTGCTGGGTAATAATTATTTGGTGCAAACAGGTAATTGTTGCCTTTCAATGACTAGCCAATAGTGTTGAGCGAATGTACTCGTTAAGGGCGATTTCGCAATCGAGCACCGCTATTTTCGAGTACCTGGCTACTTGGGTGTAAAGATTCGGGGGGCGCCGGGGGTTGCAGAGGGGAGTGGGGGGGGGGGGGGAGAGAGCTCCCCGCTGTTCCCCACTGCTACCCCCCGCTCCACGATGCCACCCTCTGGCTCCCGGCGCCCCCCGAATCTTTTCGCCCGAGTAGCCAGGTACTCGAAAATAGCGATGCTCGATCGAGTAATTGCTCGAAACGAGTAAGTTCGCTCATCTCTACTAGCCAACAACTTTGCAGGAAAGGGTGCACTTGTTTGGCATGTGCCTCCCACCTTTTCCACTTTTTGCCCTCTAGTCAACAAACGTATTACTAAGGGGGCACAGGTCTCTTTTGCCCCTGGACAGGTATTTCTGTGGAAACTGTGTATAAATACCAAATACTCTAAATCAAGACACAAACCTATTTAGTAGAGATGAGCGAGTATACTCGCTAAGGCACATTACTCGAGTGAGTAGTGCCTTAGCCGAGTATCTCCCCACTCGCCTCTAAAGATTCGGGGGCCGGCGGGGGTGGCGGGGAGCGGCGGGGGAGAGCGGGGAGGAACGGAGGGGAGATCTCTCTCTCCCTCTCTCCCCCTCGCTCGCCGCCGCAACTCACCTGTCACCCGCGCCGGCCCCGACTCTTTAGAGACAAGCGGGGAGATACTCGGCTAAGGCACTACTCGCTCGAGTAATGTGCCTTAGTGAGTATACTCGCTCATCTCTACTATTTAGTGATCATAAAATGTTTGTGTGACATCATGGTCTTGGTTTAGAAATTTAGCATTTTATTAGAAATGTAACGGGGTATTACCAGCTTAAAGGGGTTATCTCACAAAGACAACTTTTTTTGTGCTGGTGTGACGATCAGCCGATTGCCGTGAGTCCATCCTCTGTACCCCCTGCGATTAGCAGTTATCATCTGGTGAAGTCACATATAAGCATACGTGTCCCCTGCGGCAGTTTATATGTGGCCCTTCAATGGAATATCGCGAGATAATGGACATGCTGCGATTTTGTTTTCACGCTGCAGCGCAAGCATTAAAACATCGCACATGTGAAGTGAGCCATTGGAAACTATTGGCTTCATAAATTTGCGTTTTCCCGAGCCTCGCAGCACTGGGTAATCGCGCAATTTCATCGCCAGTGTGAAGGCGCCCTAAGAATTTATGGCATATCCACTTATCGTCAGCTTAACCGTGGCTGGCCTTACATAGTGCAATCTATGCAGTCAACAGCCTGATACCCATCCTGTGGGCGCAGGAGGCATTGAGTGGATGTAGACTGAGGACAGTTGCCTCCCTTAGGTCTGCCTGGCCAGATGATCTTCCTTTGAGTGACAGCATCTTGTGGCTCCTTCTGGCTCTGTCTCCTCCCCTCTGAAGTTCCAAGGCACCGCTGGCAGTTCACAACTGTTCCACAACATGATTCTTAGTTGTGTGAATGCATGTATGCTATGAGCTTGGTTCTGGTGCTGTATATATTTACTGAGGTTGGCTTTGGGGCTGTATTTATGTGCCAAACTTGGCTGTGGGGCTGTATTCATGTTCTGAGCTTGGTTCTTGGGCTGTATTAAAGTTATGAACTTGGCTCTAGTATTGTATTTATGTTATGAACTTTGTTCTGGGGCTGTATTAATGTTATGAACTTGGCTCTAAGGCTGGCTCCACACAGAATTCCGCGGCGGACCCCGTCACGGCGCCCCCCCCAGAGACCCCAATACTTACCTCCGGATCCCGCGTCCTACGTCCCGCAAGACGCTTCGGTGCGCAATAGAGTGTGCGATGCGCCGCGGCGCAATGTGACGCGCTGGCCATGTCACATGACACGCCCACAGCGTCACATGACGCGGCTGGCGGTAGGCAGGGAAGCGGTTTCACGCTATCTTCCGCTGTGCTACAGCAGAAGATAGTGTGACAGAAGGCTTCCATTGACTGCAATGGAAGCCGTCCGCACACATACCCGCAGCAAATAGAGCATGCCGCGGGTGAGGACGGGAGATTTTACGGTGTGGAATTCCACGGTGGAATTCCGCACCGTGAGCATTGAGCTATTAGTTTCTATTGAACCTAATAGCTGCGGGCAACGCAGCGGTATTACGCGGCGGAAATCCGTCCGTGGGAAGGAGGCCTAATATTGTATTTATGTACCGAACTTGGCTTTGGGGCTGTATTTATGTTATGAACTTGTTTCGGGGGCTTCATATATGTTAGAAGCTTAGCTATGGTACTGTATTTACTCAGGGGTTATGGTGTGGGTATGCTTCTACCTCCTCAAACATACTGGCTGTCAGTGCAATATGTATAGGAGTTGTTAATCTACATCTGGCGCAGTAGATTTATATGCAAACTTCCTCTTCTGCAGGTCCCCCCCCCGGATATAGGCACTGTAGGTAATACCCTGGATGAAATGTCTATGTTGACCTCACCCATCCAATCTATAATGTGCGCTGTACATGGACTGTCTATTTCTATGTTGTCCTGAAGAGTATAATGTCCTGAACATCCAAAAAAGGTCTTAAAGTCCGAAACACGAATGTTTCTGATTATCTCAACCAGCGTCTCGTAATGTGAGGGGCGATTTGAGATAAATGTCTGGAACATTGACTGTTGCAGATTGTGCTGCAAGCCCCGCAACATCTGCCCTATAAAACCTCACATTGTTTGTCTGAGAGGCTCGTGAAGTCTCGAAAGGTCATACAACAAACGCTGAGGACACCATGAGGTTACACACAACACCGCTACTGATTCACAGCAAGGCAAAAGCTGACCACACTTAGTGGATATAAAAAGTCTGCACACCCGGTAACAAGCCCGGTGTCTGTCATGTTAAAATATCCAACAGCGATGAATCCTTTCAGTGTGACCCGTTATCTGCAGAATTCCATTGAAACGCAAGATGAAATTACTTAGGGTGGAAATATAACAATAAAATAATGTGATTGCATAAGTGTTCACACCCTCTGATATTTGGCACAGTAAATACTTTTTTTTTTTTTTTTTTTTAAGTATACCGCACTTTTTGTTTTTGTGGGGTTTTTTTTATGGTTATAGGCAGGGGCGTAACTATAGAGGATGCAGGGGATGCGGTTGCACCCGGGCCCAGGAGCCTTAGGGGGACCATAAGGCCTCTCTCCTCCATATAGGAAGCCCAGTACTATGAGTAAAGCATTATAGTTGAGGGCCCTGTTCCAGGTTTTGCATTGGGGTCCAGGAGCTTCAAGTTACGCCTCTGGTTATAGGATACCTACATCTAGAGTAAGAGGACTCTGATCTTAGTCTATCCAGCACTAGATCCCTCCTCAGCCCGGCCTATAGCACCTCATCATATTCCCCAGAAGCCCACTACTGGAGGTTGTCAGAGCACCCACCAGGTGATTGGACTTACAAGTTTTATGGATTTCCAGTCCATACATAGCACCAGGTAAAACACACTATCCTGCACTCTTCTCTAACACTGCTGGAAGCTCCCCACTGTCACAACAACAGGTGGGTCTCCAGCCCAAGATATGTTATCACAAATCTTGTGGTGCCCCCTGATGCCAGGGTGCTGCTGCCATTGGCTAATTGACCCCTTCTCTCTTCTATGCCCAATGCATGCCAATCTGTGTTTATATAGTGGTATACTTTGGGAATACTCTACAGTGCCTTAAAAAGAAAATGTAAACAGAGTCTTGGGCTTCAAGTATAAATTTTGGCCACATTAACGCTCGGTGCACACTAGCCATAACTGTGCGTTACATCGGATACACTCAGGTGCAGCTTGCATCGGACAACCACATTCATGTGCATTGGGATGTCCTATTTCGCATCTATGAAACAGACCAGGAATAGGACATGCCATGAATTTTTTTTTCAGGTGGATCATGAAAAAAAAAAAAAAAATGTCCCTGCGTTTACCCTCATAGGCCTCTAATGTGGCTGTGTACTGGCTGTAGATTAACACAATGGTCCACGCAAATAGTGTAAGGTGCTGAATAGTGGTGACTAAACTTTTGGAAAGTTTGGTTTGGCTGATTCGTCGAACATTTTTTTCAGAACCATAACCAACCAAACTGGAAGTTTGCCAAAACCTCTAAAACTGGTCAATAGCAATAAAAACCCTGCATAACCCTAAGCATTATACAAAGCACTAAGCATTATACAAAGGTTTTATGGCTCTTAGACAGTGTTATACAGCAGTGTTCAGGACTAGTGTTAAGTGACCCGAACCAGTAGAACCAGTTAGTGGTAGAACTTTGCTAAAAGCTCAGTTCAGGTTCATACTGAGCCAAACTTTTAGCAAAATCCAACCCGAATTGGGTTCAACTATATGGTTCTTCAATACTAATTTTGAACAAATATTTGGCATGTTATACATATGTGGCTTTCTAAATGTTCATTTGGATCCTAGCACATCTGTACTGTACCATTTAATGGAAATATGCTCTCCTAGAAGAATCACCATACAGAAGCACCATATGGTGCCATGCAGAGTACCCACAGCTCTGTAGTACAGACCTATAGGGATTCCACGTACTTTTGGCTTATTTCTCTTGTGAACATTGGGTAGGGCCTGTATCACTCGAGTTAGGCTTAATACTTGACCTGAAACTATACTTTTTGGCAGAAAGGTCTCAGTCTGTGATATTGAAGAGGAAGGAAAGTAGAAAAATCATAGTAAGACTATATTTACATAGGCCAAAGCAAGTTCTGTCCAAGATTCTCAGGCACAACTTAATCGCACAGCACACAGATACCCCGACTCACACGAAAATAGGACATACTGTGATTTATCAATCCCGCACTATTGATTCACACGATAGGGGATAACTTGCTGATCAGTGGGTCTCACCGCTAAGACCCCCGTCAGTCTGTAGAATGGGACTCCATAGTGTCATGAAGAGTGTTGACCAAGCATATATGGTCAGAGCTCCATCCTTTTCAATGGGGCTGATGGAAATGCCATCAGCGCTTGCCGCTCGGGTATCTCTGCAGTCCCATTGAAAGTGAATGAAATGCTAGTCTGCTTGCACAACCAGCACACTATTCAGTCTCCTCCTTACTGTGTGTGGGGGGAAGGGAGAATGCAGTAGTCATTCAGTGTGGATAGGCAATAACTTCCTGCAACCCCTTTAATTCCGGTTTAAAGGGCTTTGTAAATGTCCTTGAGTGATTCTAAAGATGCTGCCTAATGCTTGAAGTCTTTGAACAAGTCGTACTCAAACATTAAGAAGCTTAAGGGCGCCTACCCACTGGCGTTGCCGATTTTCGTGCGTGAAAAACGCAGCGTTTTTCGCGCATTTTCCGCACGTTTTCCACGCCTTTTTGTGGCGTTTTTCGCATCTTTTTCGTTCATTTCCATTGACATTCATGGGTGCATTAAGAGAAAAATAAGGAGACATATGCAACTGACAGTTCCTATGTGAAAAATTGCAACGAAACGAAAAAAAAAAACCCAAATGGACAAGAACATTCTATCCTAATTGCTCTTCAGAAAAAACGCAAAACGCAATTTAGCATCGCAGGAAAAAAAAAAATAAATAAAAAAAATAAATAAAATCGCCAGTGGGTAGGCACCCTTAGGCTATGGACACCTTTGGGGTAGGCAATTTCTTTTCACTTAAATGCATGTATTTTGGGCTGACAATCATTTTTGCAGTAGGGTTTAACTAAAAATGTTGCTCAGTTTGTCTTCTGCAGCTTCTACATACCACTGTATAGAAAAACTGCAGCCTAATTCCCAATAGGATACCTGTCTGTGAGGCTGGACTGATGGCTTGCTTTTCTTCTCCCCTACCCTCTTCTGAAAGTTTATACCTCTGTTGTGGTCATAAATGAGCCACTAAGGTGGTGTAGGACAGGAGACAGACTGATCTCCTCCTGAGACTTAATTTAGTGTCCATACACCGTGTATGTAGAAGCTGCAGAAGGCAAACAATGCAATATTTTAATCACACCCTATTGCAAAAAAGTGGTCAGCCCAAAATACATGCATTTAAGTGAAAATAAATCGCCCACCCCAAGGATGCCCATAATCTTTAAGTGTGTTGTGATGACACTAACAAATATGCCCCAATCTTGATATTTAACTGGAAGGAAAGTTGTACAAAGTCTCAAAAAAAAAAGTTACATCTTTTCTTCAACACGTTCAACTCTTCAATGCTATGTGTCCTAGATCTCACAAGATCAACCACTAAACTATAAAAAAAAAAAGTACAAAAATGGATATAAGTCACCAAAATAGCCAACTAGCTCCTGTTTTCCATGTATACAGCTGCCAGCATTTGGTTGTGGATATATATATATATGATGGTCTGACTTTATTAAAGTACTGCAGCTCATCCGCTTTATATACATGTGTAGTCACTGTATATGAAGAAGGTGCTTAACCTTTATAATATGCACATGCCATATGCAAACAGTCTTAAGTCTTCATGTACAGTACAGCCCACAAGATCATCTCAGGGTCCTAAAAACTCTACAAAATACGTATAAAAAACGTTTTAAAAAAATTTCAGATTTTATGCTTTACGACCCCTTAAGGTACACAAAATGCACAGAAATAAGTGACCTTACCTTAACACTCCCACCATCATAGGCAAATGCTTGAAGAAGGTGGAAAAATCCCACAAGAAAGCTTGCAATGCCCCAAACACAGGTCATCCTTGGTGAAGTTTAAGCTCTAGATAGAGTAGAGCTACAGAAGTCTAGTCTAATGTACATGGTGTTAAAAAGTCCCATAAAAACAGTAAACTGAAACCAACTTCTAAAAGTCACCGGCAATCGTAAGAAATGGTAATTAGTGGCCAAAAATGGAGCAGCTGGATGACCTTAGTAGGTTTGTGCGATTTCCTTCCTTCTGTAACATAATGAATAGCGATAGGCGATGAAGTTTTTCGGAGTCTTCTACTTAGGAGTTAGTTCCCGAATTATTTTTGAGTGCACCAGACGCCTCATCGTGGTAATTCAGGGCAGAAAGGAGGAGAGGATTAGTAACTCTGTATTGGAGCTTTCCTCACCACGTCCGAGGAAGCATGTGTGTTACATCTGATACAGGGCTTGGCAGTAAAGGCAGACAAACTTTGGCTCCTCTCCCATTCTGAGGTTTAGCAGATCATAATAGCCAATAGCTTTTCAAGTTATTCTTCTAAATTACATACTGCTGATCTCCATTATTAAACCAAGATACCTGAAATCAAGAGTCCCAGATGAGCCGCTAAGAAGGACACAGATGGACCGTTTTCAGTTAAGCTTTTATTGTTATACACACAGACACGGCATACGGTTTTCTTCATGCGTTTACTGACGTATAAAAATATATACAGCAGAATTCTGGTAATAGAATAGAATAATTCTCAGCCACCAAGTAGGTATGGGAAGTAGGGGCAAAGCTAATGCATCTCCCCAGATGCCAGGTACACTGTCCTATCAAAAGTATTTGGACACCCCTATCAGTAGAATGGATTGTGTCTTATTAGCTTGTTGAGGGTCTTAAACCATCCATGCTACATAAGATGCCAACCCTTGGAGATGTCAGCCATAGTTTGTGATGGGAACTGCACGCTATTGGATATATATATATGGGTTCTGGTGCTGCACACAAGCAGTCTATCACGAAGGACAATGCATCGCCCCATCTACAACAGTGCAAGGAGCATCGTCATTGGACAGTTGAGCAACGGAAGAATGTTCTATGGAGTGATTAATCACTCTTCATCTTCACATCAGACGGACATACTTGGGTGTGGAGGATCCTGCGGAATGTCTTCTGCCTGAGCGTGTTGTGCCAACGGTTAAGTCGGTGGAGGTTCCATTACGGCCTGGGGATGTGTTACATGACATGATCTTGGTCCGTTGGTTGTAGTGACAAGAACCATGACCACAAAGGTGACGCTGACATTGTAGACAATAATATGCTGCTGACAATGTGGTAATACTCTGGGAATGGTCGGCCATACTTACAACAAGCCTTGTCACACATCCAGCGGTTTTACATTGGTTTGAGTATATGGATGTTCTATGATTGGACTGGCCTTCACAGATTCCCAACCGAACCCTACTGAACATTTGGGACTAAGTGGAACATTGGGCCAGAAAATATGAACAGTGTCTGTCTACTCAGAGAGCTCTCCAGACGTTTGCAAGATGAATAGAGGGAAATACTGATGAATTTTATCAGATGTTAGTAGAAAGTATGCAACGGAGATTATCCGATATCATTAGGGCCAAAGGAGGCCCTTTAAGTATTAACGTATGGAAATAAATACTACTTTTCATTGCTGTTCAGGTGTCCAATTACTTCTGGTAGGATACACGGTCTGATTGTCTTACAGACAGCATTAAGATGCAGGGCGTTAGTCTTTTCGCCCAGGAGCAAGCATTAGGATAGCCGATTTCCCATCATCCCCCCCCCCCCCCCCTTTTTTTTTTTTTCTTTTAAAGTTTCAAGAACTTTTATTAGGGTAATAGAAAGTAGAAAAAGGAAAAGAGGCCAGAATAAGCCCCTCACAGGGGGTATCCAAATTTACATACATTAGAAACAGGAGAAAAGGATAAAAAAAAAAGACAAACATAGTATAAAAAACAAGTATGTCTTAAGAACATGCATCATGACTCCAAAATCGGGTGAGACATTAAGAAAAAAGGGCAGCGGAAGACGAAGTTTCCAGCTAGGGCATGACCACTATTTTACAGATTTATGTGGAACAGATAAAAAAAGCCCTGATATTTCAAGGTGCGTGGACCAGGGAGTCTAGTTTTTTTTTAGAAACGGCTCCATCTTATCCTCCCTGATAGTCCAATAGACGAATTTGGGCTAAGCAGTTAGGATTTTGTAAGAAATAGAAAAAGAAGAGAAACTATTAGCAGCAGTGATTGGTGGAAGTGGGTAATCTGAAGGTTTGTCAGTAGAGATGAGCGAACGTACCCGGTAAGGCCGATTTCGCAATCGAGCACCGCGATTTTCGAGTACTTCACTACTCGGGTGAAAAGTACTCGGGTGCGCTGTGGGTGAGCGGGTGGGAGAGGGAGAGAGAGAGGGCTCCTCCCTGTTCCCCGCTGCTGCCCCCCGCTCCGTCGTGCCTCCCCCTAGCCCCCGGCAACCCCGAGTACTTTTCACCCGAGTAGTGAAGTACTCGAAAATCGCGGTGCTCGATTGCGAAATCGCCCTTACCCAGTACGTTCGCTCATCTCTATTTGTCAGTTGTTTAGATTTGGGAGCTTGTGAATGTAAGGCTGGGTTCACACGGGGCGGAATTGCCGCAGAATTTCTATGCAGACTTTCAGCATAGAAATTCTGCCGGCAATCCTAAACCCGGCCCCAAGCAGCAAAGTGGACGAGATTTGCAAAAATCTTCTCTACATGCTGCGGTCAAGCCACGCGGAAACGTACATGAGGCGCGGAATTCAAATCCGCAGCATGTCAATTGTATTGCCATTTCCACTATGGGCCCTCGCTCTCATTTTTCCATCGACATAGATGTGTGGGGGCTTGTGCTTTGTGTGGGAAGTCGTGTAGTTTCTACTAGTACCATTCTGGAGTACATATGACCTTTTGATCGCTTTTGGGAAAAGGGTTTTTTATGTTTTTTTTTAAACTTTTAATACCTTTTATTTTTTTTTTTAAATACTTAATAAAACTTTAAATTTTTTTTACTCATCATTAAACTTTTTTTGCCCCCATAGGGGACTTAAACTTGCGATGGTTCGATCGCTTCTGCAGTAGAATGTAATACAATAGTATTACAATTTACAGCGCTCTAACAGGCAGTCTATGAAGCCACACCACAGATATGGGCTTGATAGGCAATCTGCAATGGCAGCCCCCATCAGTCATGACAACCTAACATCATCCTGCCATCTCATTGCAGGGGGGCCACTTGGGGAATTTAAGTGCCGTTGTCAAAAGTGACTGCTGCATTTAAAGGGTTAACAGGTGTGATCAGTGTGAACCTCTATTACGCAATGTAATGAAGCGGTAAAAGCTTAAACAAGATCGCCTAAAGCATCCAGCATGAGCGACTGTGGTAAATCAAGCAGAGTAGAAGACTTTCCAAATTCGCACTGTCGCACTAGTAAATCCGCCCCATTATGCAATTATTGAGACTGCGACAAAACACCCAAATCTGAAGCACCCATTATAATATTCTAGACAAAGTTAGGCATCTCCAGTGAATACATAAATTCTTGGAAAATTGTACAAAGTGGTCTCAGTATCGGTTCCCGATCTTAGATTTCCACGTTTGGGCATTTTCAAACCCATTTTTACAGCGATGGTAATCGTCAATGGTTTTGGAAATTTCTTCCCTTGTATTCATCACAAATGGCCCTGAAAAAAATATAAAAAAAATAAGGTATATTGATAAAATTGGGAGCTTTAATAAATACCAGAAGAGGCTGGGCACTTATTGGGGGTCTCTCGCCCCCGAACTACAGACTAGCAAAGTGTAACTGTTCTGCGTCGCAGTTTATTCCCCTTTTCAATGGCTTCTGTTAAGATAACTTACTTCAGCAAGTTCTCTCAGTCAAGTTAAACTTTGCTACATCAGTACTTCAAGTGATAAATTAATTTAACTTACTACCTAGTGATGCAAATCATACACAAGTCCTCGTCAAGAGGCAAGCCAACGGACAAGACATTAAGGGCCTCTGTTCTCGCTTCCTTTGTCGAGGCGTCCCTCTGCCTCTAAACCGGTCCTGATCTGGATCCTACAGCTCATGGCCTTGATTTATTCCTGTACTGCTCTATTCTTGCCATCCGTCTCCACTGTCTACTTGCCGCTGTCATCATGTTACATATCTTACCCTGCCATGGGAATCATAAGGCGGCCGTGCCTTAATGTTTCTTTGTAGGGTAAAAGCCATGGCGATTTAAGGTCATTGCTCAGATTTCTGGCCGTGTCGGAATTCTTACAGTTGTCAAGTGAGTCTTTTCCTTCAGAGTAGCCTCCCAAACATTGAGTGCCACAGAGCTAGCTTGGAAGGAGTTGTCCGTGGCTTTTACAATTGATGACTTATCCCAAGAATAGTCCTATTAGCAGGGGTCCACCGTTGCCCAGGACCCCCCCGATCAGCCTGTTGTCGGGCCAGTTGTCATTGAGGACAGCACTGCAAGCAAATAGAACGGTCTGTATTTCAGTGGCTTCAATTGGTACTAAAGTGCGGTTCCCACTGAATTCAATTAGAGTTGTTCCTGCAGTACCAACCTGGGCCACTGCAATGTTGACAGTGCTATCTGCACTGACATCTGGCCCAGTGAACACCTGATTGGTGGCGATTCTGAGCATAGATGGACCAACGCCATGGACAGTAACGGTTGGCTTTCGACTGCAGGATCTCCATGATCCTGAAAATAAGGGCTCACTCACATAGGCGCAAGTTTATTTTGGGTGCGTAAATACGCTGTGTATCCACGTGACCAAAAATCGCTAACGCCCGCTGCAGTGCGTTTTTGTATGCACAAAAAAAATACTCAAAAAATGAATGCGATTTTGTAACTACGCAGGTTTTCCTGTGTATGTACACGCGCCCATTGACTTAAATGGGCTTCTATGGTGCGTGATAAGAACCATGCCTCGTATTTTTTCACGCAATTGCGTGCAAAAAATACGCTCCTGTGAACAAACCTACTGAAATCAATGGGTTCGATTCACTAAGTATTATGTGCAAAAATGTTGCATGTAATACACGTTGCAGATACGCTCGTGTGAATAAGCCCTAAAGGTCTGCTTTGGTTGCACTTAAATGCAGCTTAGTTGGACTTTCCCGTACAGCAGATGGGAAGCTCTAAAGGGCCCTTTAGCTCTGCGGTTTTTCATTATCAGAATTGGTGCATTACTTATGGAAATGGCCAAAAGCAGCAATGGGGCGCCCCCTATAGGTGATGAATGTATATGGTAAAAAAGCCAATTAATGTTCATCAGGGAGTAAATGTGGCAGATCTTTATTTGTGATTTAACTATCCACTTCAGCTGCAATTATATGTTTTCCTGAACAAAAACAAAACACGGAGTGAGACGCTTGTCCAAACCAAATTCATCCTGGCACCGAGCACAGGGCATCATAGGCCTTCTGAACTCAAGGAGCTGCACAAAATGTTATTTTCTGACATGAATGAGCGATCTGCATTCAGTAGGTTAACATGTATTCTTCAATATAAAAAAATGACTCCTGACTTTGTGAACGGCTCATACAGTTCTTAAAATTACAACATTCATGCAATGATAAGAATGCTGCGTTTTCATTTCTTCAATAACACATTTCCCCATCTTGGAAATTTTCCATAACCGTTTTGCAAAATGCTAATAATTCAAACACTTGGGTAATGTAGTATGCAGTGTGTAATCATCGTTTGTCCCTGCAGGCAAAATGTTGCATACATAACCCATCACTGTCTAGGACCTCTTGAAAAAAAACAAAAAACCATGACCTTAAAATAGGTCCCATTGTGGTGAAAAGCCAGCAGGCTGGCTGTATAGTCCTGCAGGCACTGCCCTGCTTACTCCTGTTTTTTCCCCACAGTCACCTCCCTATGCCTCTTGGGGTTCTTCTATGCAAAACGTCTGGCTTTTTAATGTGTCAAGTGGGTGGTCTCCACTGCTCATTCTCAATGGATGATGTTGGGCATAACTGACAGTGGTTGGTGGGAACCTCTTACTTGACACATTGACAATGGATCCAAGAGCCTGCCCTGGTGAATAGAGGACAGAATGGAAAAGAAAATGGGGATAGAGTCAGCTGGGCTTTGGCTGAAGAGCTTTACAGTCACACTGCTGATTCTATCTAGTGACAGGGCATCTTTACATACAACCAACATAACATTGCCACAAAAATCCAAGCAATTGGACCCCGAGGTCACTATAACTGCAGTACTGCAAATTAGGGTCAGAATCTTGGGGTTGCCCTTTTCAGGGCAGTCGCTCTGTATTATTAGTGGCCACATTAAAATGCAATAGGGTACGCTAGTGTCCTTTTTCTATTATTTCTATTGTTATAAAGCGATCCTCTGGTTTGGGGAAAAAATTCTGTCCGGAGGACCAATGGGGTAAGTGTATATTACTTGCTGTTTGTCTCTGCCAAAATTCCTCCAATCCATTGGTTCAGGTTATAGTTTTCTAACTACCTAATGCACACTGTACACTGCTCTCAGATTGGCCAGTGCTGATGTGGTGAGCAGCTCTGGCCAATCAGAAAGCGGGTATAGCTCACCAGTAGTCTAGCACTACCAATGTGCTGTGGGGATTGCATTAGCCATCAGCTGAAAATGGGCCCCGGAATCAGCAGATCGGAGGGTCAACGGCATAGAAGGCCAGCGGCAGGTAACATAACTACCCCTACATTCCCAGAGTAAAATTTTGATGCAAAACCGATCGGTTGCATTAAAGAGAATGAATAATAGTTATGTTTTATCTGTTAGACCGTTTTTCTTCCTCTGTGACCTAGAAGTATATGGCAGGCAGATGTCCAGGTCTGCGGTGAGGAGGCTCATTAATGGATTACACATAATAGGGCCGTGATATCATCTCTTGGGGATGCGGGGCGGCGATCTCGCTCAGCTCTTAAAACTAACTTTGTTAAGTCAACTTTCCAAAAAGGAAGCACATTTGCTGTTGGAGCCCCACTAGGAAGTGATGAGAAGTGAAAGCGAAATGTAAAACCCCATCACACGGGTTAAGCAATGCTGTAAAAAGACCCCCTGCAGAGATAAAGACCCTTTAATGGCAGCAATATGTGTAGAGTATCAGTGCGTCCAGCATTTATAACTTACGACATGCAGTCCTGAAAACACTATGGGGCCGGTTTCCTAATCCAGGCTAATATTTGGACAACGCAAGTTTCTGCCTCGCAGTCTACAGATGCGCCAAATTTATCAAAGCGGCTAAAGCTGGATGATAAATCTGGTACCTTTGCACCGCCAATAGGTTGACTTTACACAGCATGTTGCGCCAAAATTTACCTTATCTCATCTCAAGCCCCTTTCGCCCTCAATGATGTGCATTTCCTTCCGTCTCATGCCCATTAGTCAAGCAAAGCACAAATTAAGTCTTGTGGCTCCTTCACACAAGCATACGCGCATGCCCAGCGCTGCGTTTTGCGGAACGAACAATGCTTTTTCTGCAAGCGCACCTTCATATTTTACTATACGTTTTCCACCTACAGGGCTTGTTCATTTGTGTTTGGAAACAAGACGCGCCGCTTAAAATGGCCAATTCCAGATGTGTTCTTTTTCCAGCGGAATTATGCAGTGTATCACGCATCTCCTTGTGTATTGCACATGGATTTGCACCCCCATCGACTTCTATAAGGACCTTTAGTACACAAATGCGCAGAGAAGTAGGGCATGCTGCGGATTTTTTTTTTGTGCATGTAAAATAGAGAAATGGGAATGAAACTATTGAAATCAATGCAAATACAACTGTGCGAAGGAGCCCTTAAACACATTAAATGTGATGCAAGCCATGAATGTCTACACTGTTGAATTGGCTGCCGCCTGCTCTGGGTAATAGTCTCTCCCCTGAGCGCCACCCAGAGCTGGACCACAGCGGAAAAAACAGTATATGCCAAGAGCCCTGTAGGCCCCCAAGCTAAAGGACAGGTCGCAATTGCAATTCCTGCGACCCTTAGCGGTACGCCAGGGGCGGGGGCAATATTGCCCAGTGTGTCCCCACTACACCACTATCCGCCCCTTTTTTTCACTTAGCAGGTATGCCAGTCTTTCTACATGACCCTAGTTGTGCAGAGACATGGACTGAATTTAACATGTCCCTGATCATCATATCACCATTGCAAGACATATTAGACATAGCAGATAAGACCGATCATAAAACCATCTTACCGTGTTGCACGACAGGTTCTTTTATTGGCTCTCCAGCAATCAAAACCAAGTGGGCCAGTTCATCACCCTACAATATAACAGGTAGATTATGTGTCTGTACGAAATGTTTTGGACCCCATCTTATCCCCATCACCACTTCACCATCCCCACATACATCCAACAGGCCAGCTTGATGGCAGCACCAAAGGATTACTGAATAGTCATTACTGTACAATGAAGTACTGAAGGATACAGTAAAACTGTGCCGCATGCTACTGCAGCTTTTAGCTGGACCACGGGTTTCAACATGCGGCCTTAGCCATTTTATAGAACATCCAACCACCAGTCATCTTTATTCATACAGCACCAACCTATTCCGTATAGATTTAGCTTGAAGCTCTTGGGCCGCAAAGTGAATAACTGGGAGCTACCAGCATTACAGGTGAGGGGGATGTTCAACATGTACTTTGCATTAAAATGGATTCTCAAAAAAAGAATTTCAGACCTGGCAAATCCATTCTACCTACTTTACAGAACCTTCACCGTACCACATGCCTTTGGCAGTAGGGTCTTCAGACCCTCCAACACAATGGGCACCTCCTATAGCTACATTAATAAATTTAACCGAACTATAGTCCGTGAATAGACTTGCTGATATTTGCAGGGATGTGAGAAGTTTTAGACTACATGGATATATACAGAATATACAATATATCGGTTCTATAGCCCCATCAGCTCTAATTTACCCTTAGACTATAAATATCCTGCAGTTCCATGCCCGGTAATGGAGAGGTAAAACCTCTGGTCAGGAAGTGGGGTTTTCCAGAACTAAACCACTAATGACCTCACCTCATAACAAATTATCAATAGTTGACAGTCAGGGGTCCGCTGCTCAGGATCCCCGCTGATCATCTGATTAACGTGACATCAGTGCTCGGATGAGTTCCACGGCCACTCTCCTGATCATCTGATTAACGTGACATCAGTGCACAGATGAGTTCCACGGCCACTTCACTGCAAGGCTCAGTGCCATACATTGTATAGCAGCTGTGCATGGCATAGCAGCTCAATCTCATTCACTTGAATGGGACCAAGCTGCTCTCAGGCCATGTGACCAAGGACTGTGATATCACAGGCCTGAGAAGAGGCCGCGGTGTTCACCAAGCACCGCAGACTTTTGAATCAGCTGATCATTGGGGATCCCACTAATCTGCTGTTCATGACCTATCCAGAAGATGGATCATCAATACATCAGAGCACAGACTGTTCTAGGAGAAAACTTAATTTCTATTGACCCTTTATATATGGTAAAATACAAAAGTTTTCCAGTTTGTGGTTTTCCACCACAGCACAAACATCACCTTTCAGAAGACTCAAAACTTTTAACCTAAAGTACCATTACTATCCTACCTTGTTCTCGAATTGTACATTGTCGCCATCATCCAGCACGGCTGTGTGGTGAGCCTCAATGCTTTTTTGGGCATCAGGTGGACCTTAAAAGAAAATATTTAGGCTATCAGAAACATGAAAATGAAATGAAATGAAATTATCAATGTATGTACTGTAATAACAAAAAAAAAGTTACTTCTAATAGTCACTGGATGAGGTTGCAGCAGTTTTATTGTATAGACCACATAGGTCAAACAAGGCTTGTGGGCTGAATCCGGCCCACCACCTCATTTTATCTGACCCACCAGTCAGGCAGCACCTTTCCAGGCATTCCACTCACCCAACCTGCAGCTCCGTGCTGGTGGAGGCAGTACAGAGTCTGTGAGCGCTGACCTTTCCCTCCCCTGTGTCTGCATACACAGTTCTATACGCAGCGCAGACGCCAAAGGGAGGTCAACGGTCACAGACTCTGCACTGCTGCTGCCAGACCGGAGCTGCAGGCTGGGTGAGCAGAATGCCTGTAGAGATGCTGCCCGGCCGGAGGCCAATAGGGGGATTGCTAGTACTACTGGGGTCACTATTATTACTGGGGCACTATTACTACTGGGGCCACGTATTTATGGGGCCAATATTACTACTGGATCCACTAGGGAAGGGGCATTATTACTGGGCCCACTATGAGGGACACTTATTACTAGGACCACTATTACGACAAGGGCCACTTACTATCAGCCCTTTGAAGGCAACCATAAGACTAATGTAACCCTCGGTGAAAAAGAGTTGGACACCTGGTATAGACCATAGTGAAAAAGTAGGAGTAGAGTGGATAGATCATCAGTAGAGATGAGTGAGTATACTCGGTAAGGCACATTGCTCGAGCAAATAGTGCCTTAGCCGAGTATCTCCCCGCTCGTCTCTAAAGATTCGGGGGCCAGCGGGGAGATCTGTCTCTCCCTTTTTTCCCCGTAACTCACCTGTCACCCACGCCAGTCCCCGAATCTATAGAGACGAGCGGGGAGATACTCGGCTAAGGCACTACTCGCTCAAGTAATGTGCCTTAGCGAGTATACTCGCTCATCTCTAGTCATCAGTAGTTGATGGACAGGGGTCTGCTGCTCCAAACCCCTGTCCACTAGCTGATTGTCCAAAACGCTGTCCAATGCAGCCAGCCAGACGTTGTCACAAGCGGACAGGGTTCACTCCCATGGAAATCAATGGAAGAGCTGTGCTGCTACGGCACTTCTTGCTCCTCTTCTGGTCACAGATAAATGATGTGCCCATGTGGAATATTGTAGTGACCCAGACAGGGATTTATTCTTGCAAAGCCCCAAGTACTGTAGATCTGTTTTTCTCCATTTAGCCATAAAAGGTTTCCTGCTCCTTTACTTGAGTGATGTCAGTCCTCAGCGGAAAGAACTTAAATCAAATCACATGTTCTTAGAAAGTGTTCACATTCTTAAATATTCATTGGAGACTTACCAACATGTATCACTCCTTGCAGCGTGTAGAGGAAGGAAGTCCATCCTGTAAAATCACATGAAAGAACATCATGAAGTGCTGCTGTATGTTTACTCCATTTACTACAGAATGCAGTTCAAGCATGTTCCTAAGCAATGCTACTCTGGAGGACCTCAAGGTATATAGCTGTATAGCTCCATATTAGTATGGGTTTATGATGGTCAAACCAATCTGTTCAGCTTCTACGAGGAGGCTGAACTGGATGAACAAGTCTTTTTTTCAGCCTAAAATAAGGTGTTCCTCTGTTACATACTGCAGACATCACCGACTGGTTCGCAATCAATGGTCATCTTATCAACCAAGATCCTAAGCCCCATCAATAAATACATTCAGTATGTCTTCTGCAAGTCTCAGAGTAGTAATCCCCAACCAGTGGTTGTGAAGCCTATAATGTGCCTCGTCATAGAAGTCCTGAGTTATGACCATATGTAGCGGCAGTTGACACTATAGCAGATATTACCGTATAGTTGAGTATTAGCCGACCCGAATATAAGCCGAGACAATGAGTTTCACCACAAAAACCTGGGAAACCATATTGACTCGAGTATAAGCCGAGCTGCACTCGAGTATATACTGGATAAAAAAAACCCTCTATACTCCCCTCCCAGCCAACGTCTGTGTCTGTGCAACAAGCTGCTTGAATTCTCCCCATTGTCATCCCCCGCTGTCCTCTCTGCTTGGCTCTGTCAGCGCTGTGTAAGTAAGCACTGTGATTGGATTAAGCACCAGCCAATCGCAGCCGGCGCTCAATCCAATCACAGCACTGACGGCAGGGAAGTTGAAAGCTGAGCAGGGAGATGACAGTGGGGAGAATTCTAAAGCAGCTTGATTGGCTGTGAATGATCGAGTGCCGGCTGTGACTGGCTGGCACTCGATCCAATCAGAGCTCTTACTTACACAGCACTGATGGCGGGGGATGACAGAGCCGAGCAAAGAGAACGTCGGGGGATGACAGCGGAGAGAATTCAAGCAGCCTGCCGCACCACCGCCAGAGACACAGATGCCGGCTGGGAGGTATGGAGGTTTTTTTTAACCCTTCCCTGACTCGAGTATAAGCCGAGGGGGGCTTTTTCAGCACAAAAAAATGTGCTGAAAAACTAGGCTTATACTCGAGTATATACAGTACTTATTCCAGTTTGGATAGTATAAAACTAGTGTCACATCTCACAGAGAAACATGTAATAGCAAATTGCACCATTTCTTGTTTCTCTTCGAGTTGAACGTGAATTACAGGCTAGAAATGGTTGAGGATCTCAGTTTTGGAAAATCAAAATTTCCCATTTCTTCCACCATTGTGGACATAGGACTTGGGTATTTTCTGAGCACCCATGATGTACATTGTAAACTAAGTGAACACATGACCAAACCTTGAAGAGCCCATCTTGACAACGTTAAGAAGGGAATTTATTAGGTCATGGGGCAAATTACTTCAAGCAACCCTCCGGTCCTGGAGAAACAAAGATAGCCGAAACATTTCTTGGGCTACCTGATGCATACTATACATTAGTATGCATCAGTAGTCTAAAACACTACATAGTGCTCCGACTGCCAGCACTGGTCAATCAGGTAGTCAAAGAAGCAATAAGGCAATCTTTGTTTCTCCAGGCCCAGAGGGTCACTTAAACATTAAGCTCAATTTTATCTAAGATTATTCAAATTATATCAATATAGCAAGGTAATTTATTATGCTGTAGTTTCTAATTAGCTATTCGTAGCATGAAAAATGGACGAAAATAAAGTAAAAAAAGTTCCAACAAAATACAGATTTAAACAAAGTTTCCAAAACTACAATTCTTGATATTTAGATACCGTTCGTACAATTATTTCATCAATGACAAGAACGTTATATTATGCAGTTAAAGACAAGATGGTATAAAAAGAGATAATGCAATAATGGAATTTAGTATAATAACGATCAGTTACGGACCATAAACTTTTTAAGCTGCAGCTAAAATGTTCCCTGTTGTGGCTCATAATGTATTCATTGAATTACTTTTTGCAATAATGGGACCCCTCAATGAGCCCAAGACCAAATTAGATGTGGAGGAGTTTAGAAGTACAAGTTAGGTATAAAAGGCACCCTAGTCATTTCAAGCACTGGAGCAACTATAGGGGATGTGGTTGCACTCAGGCCCAGGAGGCTTGGGCGGCCCATAAGGCTTCTTCTCCATATAGGGAGCCCAGTACTATGAATAAAGCATTATAGTTGGGGGCCCTGTTACAGGTTTTGCATTGGAGCCAGGAAGCTTCAAGTTACGCCTCCATAATAAGGAGTTAAGAGGTTGGGGTGCTGCAAGATAAACTTTTGCACCCAGGCCCATGAGCCTTCAGCTAAGCCCCCGATTTCAGGGTTGCTTTAATCCAGTTCTAAAGCCCTATGGGAATATTTAGAGGAATTTGCTGTGTTTCTTGAGCACGAGACACAAACCTATGTATTGTTGTATAGAGAAATGTATTACAAAGATTTTTAATGGGCAGTTCATGCTTAAAAAGCATGATCCCTTCAAAAGCCTGGAACTTAGGATGTAATTTCCTTACTGCACAAATGTAGGCAGTGGAGGTCTCAAGTGGACAACCTCACTACAAACTACAGCCATGGTGACACTTGCTGGGGATTTGAGAAGGCAGATAACAGCTGATATTCCTGAGACAAGTTGACATTGGCTACCCATTAGAGCTGCACATGCGCCCATTCAAATGAATGATTGGCTCCACGTAAGGGCTCGAATCAGATAGAGCATTAGCAGCTCTCCACATTGGTACTTGGAGGGGAAACCCAAGCAGGAGTCTGACGTCCATATGACCCAACAATAGAAATATAGATAGGCGTCATCTCAGAAACAACCCCATTAATAAACCAATCTAGAAGAATAACTTTGGACCACAAGGAAAACTGAAGTTCATGGAGAACATGTGGAGAACATACAAACTACGCAGATGTTCACAGAATGTTCTGGTGCTTAAAGCTCCCCTTTCAGCAGTAGATATCTTATATGGATTTTATGAGAACTTTTATTACAACATAAAATGACATATGAGAACATTTTAGAGGAGGGCGTCTGAAGCTGGATGGCTTTAGGGAAGTGGACATGGCCAACGGCACAACCGTAAAAGTAAAATATTGCTAAATCAATAGAGAAATAACTGAAAAATGATGTTTCTTTGGTCATGGAAAGTCAAGTCTGTCGACAAATGAACTGTGTTCTCTACTTCCAGATAAACCCTTTTTGAGTGCCCTTTTAGGGCTGAAGCCAAGAGCCAAAACTGTAAGCTGTAAGCAATAGAGCTTGAAAAAGTTCTATTAATTCAACACGGATGGAAAAATTCTGCTCTGATCGTCAATTTAATGTTTCAGTGATTATTATAGGTTCAGAGCAGTACGAGCTAGAACTAAAGGGAGCGATCAAGGTCTATACCTCTGTATACAAATCTGTGTTTCCATTTGCCCCATACAATCATCCATCACCTCTCATACATCTCTATGCATCGGTCAGCCCTTTTAAAATCAATCAGTCATTTACTTTGCTGGTTTTCTCATTCTTAAAGAGAACGTGTCATCAGAAAACGAACTATTGTTAAATCACTTTTGTTAAAGAAAAAAAATTCTAAAATTTTGGGTGATTCTCCTGCAGTTTTCATACTGACCAATAGAATCCACAATTATACAACAGCCTAAACGCATTACAGATGTAGCAAGCACCATATGTGTTTGGTGAACTGGCATCTAATCTAGGTCTTCTCCCTTTCAATTTCATCCCATTGCTTCTAGTCTTTCCTTCTGCAGATGAGAATAGGACTGATCCCTCTGCACTTTGACAGCCCTTCAGATATTTGTAGATGGTGAGGTTTTTTTGTTTCTTTTTAATTGGGGTGCCCAGAATTGGACACAGTATTCCAGATGAGGTCTGACCAAGGCAGAGTAGAGGGGGATAATTACCTCACGTGATCTAGACTCTATGCTTCTCTTAATACATCCCAGAATTGAGTCTTTTTTGCTGCTGCGTCACATTGTTGATTCATGTTCAGCCCGTGATCCATTAGTCGTTTTCACATGTGCTGCTGCTTAGCCCAATTCCTCCCATTCTGTATGTGCTTTTTTTCCATTTTTCTTGCCCAGATATAGGACTTTGCATTTCTTCTTGTTAAATACCATTCTCTTAGTGGCACCCTACTGTTTAAGCTTGTCTAGTTCTTTCTAAATCCTCTCTCTTCTCTAGTGTTCGCTATCCCGCCTAGCTTTGTGTCATATAAAAGTGGGACCCTGACCATTTCTAATTAGCAATTGCCTGCTATTCTTGCTGCTAAATCTGGAGAAGGGGGTGGTAATTGTTTTCTTGGATAGCTCCTCATAAAAGTACAGTAACTGTTACAATTGTTTTCCCGACAAATACTATTGACGACCTGTCCTAAGGATAGGTCGTCAATAGTTGATCAGCTGGATTCCGCTGCTCGGGACCCCGGCTAATCAGATGATTGGGCACCCACTGTCAGCATCACAACACAAAAGGAAACAGGAGCAGTTAGCTCCAACCAGTGTAGTGGCTGGCACTTGCAATTGCAGGTACAGCTTTCAATAAAATCAAAGACATCTGCGTTTGCAATTACCTGCATCAGCCGCTACACAGGGGGTTGGAGTTAACTGCTTCCGCTCCTACCACTGTGTGTTGTAGTGCTGACATTGGATGCCTGAGCCGCTGGGCTCCAGAGCAGAGGACCCCAGACAATCTACTGATGACCTATCCTGAGGATACGTAATCAATAGCACTTGCCTGGCCTGGATAACCCCCTTAAAAGTAGCGCCACAGCTGCCCATTCATTACTGTCTATCCAAATGAATGAAGTAGTATGCAGAAAGTTTGCCAACAGTAGGAGCAGAGCTTTTTCCAAGGACCAGACACCCTGTCCTCAATAGACACCAATGCAAGGGCAGAAGAAGCATTGAAATATCTTCGATGAGATGAGCAGAGTCTATTCCCCTGTGGTTTTACAATGTCTCAGCTCCTCCTTGGAGCGGTTTTAGAATTTGGTCTCCCCACGCTAGGGCCTTTTATCACATACTGTTCATGCCACAATCCTATCCCATGAACCAATTTCCAGACTCCTGCAAAGCTCCAGAGAAAACAGAGTTATCTGTTCTGTTTCCCGTTTGTTTATAATGAACTTGTCGTCGTGCGCAGAGACGGATTTGGAGAGAAGGAGGAAAGTATTCCAGTAAAGTGCAAGGGAACTTTTTTCACGGTAACTTTTTGCACACAGGCTCTGTAGGACTTTATCCTCCCTCACAAAACTCTGTCCTAATGTTATTTTGAAAGCCTTATCTAGCCATCAATACATTAAAGAGTAACTGCACTTTTAAAAAATTGGACATTCCAAAAGTTTTGATTGGTGGGGATCAGGGTGCTGATGTAAGGGATGGGGAAGGGGAGTGCTAAACAGTTTGTGATCCAGATCAGATATATGTGTTATGATGCGGTATGTGCGTAGTGATGTCATACAAGGGTTTATGCACAAGTGTAATGTATATTACCGTATATACCGGCGTATAAGGCGACGGGGCGTATAAGACGACCCCCCAACTTTCACCTTATACGCCGGTAATACAGTGGAGAAAAAAAAAATCATTACTCACCTCCCCCAGCGTTCTGCGGCGCAGCTGCAGGCTGTCGCTCCCTCCTGGTCCCCGGCAGAGCATTGCTTTCTGAATGTGGGGCTTGAAATCCCCGCCTCCAGAAAGCTAATACACACGCCGTCAGCCAGTTACAGCCATTCAATGACATCATTGAATGGCTGTGATTGGCTAAAACACACGTGGCTTCAGCCAATCACACTATTCAATGACATCATTGAATGGGTGTGATTGCTAACACACGTGCGCCTTCAGCCAATCACAGCCATTCAATGATGTCATTGAATGGCTGTAACTGGCTGACGGCGTGTGTATTAGCTTTCTGGAGGCGGGGATTTCAAGCCCCGCATTCAGAAAGCAATGCTCTGCCGGGGACCAGGAGGGAGCGACAGCCTACCGGAGAGCGACAGAACGCCGGGGGAGGTGAGTAATGATTTTTTTTTTGACACTTTTTTTTTGTATTACCGGCGTATAAGACGACCCCCGACTTCAGAGCAGATTTTTCGGGGTTCAAAAGTCGTCTTATACGCCGGTATATACGGTATGTTAACTAGATGCTGATGTGTAATGGCACAGTGAGGTACATGAGAGCAGGACTGTAACGAGGATTTGAGTAACATGCTACGTAGGGATTGCGCTGCCATTAATGATGAGACGACCTCTGGATAAGTAAGGGATGTCTACGATGTGAAAAGCGTTATGCGTAGAGGACGCTGCTCCTATGCGGCATTTAAGGTCGGCCATAAAGATGATTTATATAGCGCCCCCTGCTGATCGCTGAAATGAAGGGGCAGAAGCACTCAACTGCGCCTCTTCAACTGTGATTGTGGCTATTCTCAGCAGCTGAAAACGGATGTACAGACTCCTACGAGGCCAGTGCCACCAGGGGGCTCAATGCAGATGCGCTATTTGCCCTATGGTCAAAGCAGTCCTAGACCTATATTAACCCTTTCCAATCCACTGCCTGACGTCTTCAGACATTCTGATTGAGGGCTGTGCAAGTTCCGATGTCGGAAGACATCCGGCAGGGTATTCTTACTGTATAATTACTGGCCGCTCTGTTGGGGGGCCTCTCCAGCATGTCCTATACTGCCATACTGGCTCTAGCCAGCAGATGGTGCCATTGTACAATGGCAAAAAGAGAAAAACCCCTAGGAAACACTGAATCCAAAACTGGATTGCAAAGAGTTAAGGCACAAAGCAGGTGTTAAGATTTTCCTTATTGCATCACTCCTTAAAATTTCACCAATGTCACTTCTCAGATATTGGGAAATACTATTTATGCTTCAAATTTAACCTAAGAGAAGCTCAACAGCAGAAGCTTACACTGTCGTTGAGAGAAGGGGCTCATCACTGGTGGTCTACAAGTCTCCAAAACATTTACACCTCTCAGATACGACACGGTCACACCATTTATATCATAGACGATGTGTATCAGTCCGCTGGAATTTATCGCAAATCGTCAGGAAGATAAATGGTGACAAACGGCAGCGACGTCACCGGAGTTACATTGTGCCTCAACACTGAAGGCCGGGAAGCTGAACCTGATCGTTGTGTTTGTCAGCAGATCTCAGGTTACACAGATATTTGTTTAGGCATCTTTCTTTCTCCCGTTGAAATCAAGAAGAGGAGAAGACAAAGGAGCGGCACACCTGGGCAAGCAACAAGTGCTGGAGGACCACAACACGATTAGTCCTTCAAGCATAGAGGAAGTTATTTCCTGTGACTATATTAACCCCTAAAAAACTCCATTTCTTTTCTTCGATTTTTGGTTTCTGCTCCCAACTTTCAAAAAGAACCAAAACTATTTTTCCATTGATGTAGCTGTCTTATTTACCATTTAATGCTTCATATAAAAGGTACCGAACAAACAAAGTGACGGGACATTGAAAAGAAAAACGCAATTCTACCACCTTTGGTGATGGAATAGGGGTGTAGCTTTGATGGTGTACACACTGCAACAAAAGCGGGTCAGTACAAATACCGAAATTCCAAAATTCAGGGGTTTTTTTGCTGTAAGTTAAAAAAAAAAAAAAGCATAAAACATAGTTTTCCGTTGCCATCTACTCACTGCCATGGCTTTTATTTTTCAGTCGATGGAGCTGTGTGGAGGTCGATATTTTTATGGGACGAGATGTGGTTTCTGTTGATACCATTTTGAAGTGCATACAACTTGATTGTTTTCTATTACAGATAAGGTAACCAAAAAAGAAAAAAAAAAAACAAAAAAAAAACGCAGTTCTGACGTGCATTTATTTTTCTGATGATGTTGGCTGGGCTGCTATGGATGCAGCAATACCAAATATCCAAATAAATTTTTCTTTTAAAATATGGGGAAAAGGGTTTTCTGAATTTTTAATATGCTTTTTTTTTTTTTTAAATAAAACGTTACTAATTTTTACTTTATTTTTCCCATTAGAGTACTTGAAGTTTTGATCAGTTCATTGCTCAAACAGTATAATGCAATACCATAGTATTGCATTGTACCGCACTCTGAAAGGCAGTCTATCAAGACATGCCACAGGCATGCCTTTAGAGGCAGTCATTTAAGGCAGCCATAGGGGCCTCCAAGAGGCCCTAGGCTGCCACGACAACAGAACGGCACCTCCTGATCTCATTGTTAAGGGGCTGTTCGGGACCCCAATCGCCGATATGGTGATTTAAATGCCGCAGTCAGAATTGCAGGGCTTTTTCATCCAGCAAAAATCTTGGACAGGTGCAGGAACCCAACAATCCCCATTATAGTCAATGGGGTCTATTCGGCACAGTTTGGTTCTGTTATGGGACCAATTTGTTCCTCTGGGGGATTTCGTTCTCCTGCTTCCATAACAAAGGAGGAAAACGGAATCCATAATGCAGATGTGAATTTATCCTTACTTGTTACCATTCGCTTTAGATTTATTGTGTAATGTTCTCACTAATGACCTCCTTCGTACACATTGTACTACATTACAGATGACAAAACCAGATCTGCTTGGCCAAGAAGGGCCAGCGAAGAACTCAAGTTCTCCTCTCAGGCCAGCAGGACAAATCCCTAGACAAATAAACACATTCACCAGAGAGTCAACAAGCTAATTTACTGTTCTGTGGAGTCTGTCCTGAAGACATTACCCAAGTCTCAAGTAAATAGGCCAGCATCTGTGTTGGACAGCAGGTGGAAGTGAAGCCGAGTCTGCACAGCTGTTTGGCATGTCAACACTTCCTATGCTGGCGGATGTGGCCCTTCACATGGAAAACACAGTGACCCAACATGCAGACCGAGAACAATGTTATTGGGATGATGAACTAGAAGAATACACTGAGTAATACTCCAATACTAGACGGCCGCAGCTAAGCAGTCATTGTGAAGACCAAGGCGTCAATGCTACTTGGTCACCTTGATTAATTTTACCGGGCAGCCAACTGGAATCTAAGAGGACCGGTCTCCTCTCTCCTGACATGTCAGTTTTGATAAATACTGGAATTTCTACTAAAATAACGATTCTGGAACAGTAACAGGTTTTTATTTTTTCTTTGCAAACTTATGCCATTCATCTGTACTTCCTCCTGAATGAGCATGAATAAGTTGTCAACTGGGTGTTACTATTCCATCCCTGTCAAAAGTCCCAGAAAACCTCTTAAGTTGTTTCCATTGATGCCCCGTCCTCTACTGAAGATAGGTCATCAGTAGATGAGCAGTGGGTGGGCTGTTGCTTAGGATCCCTGCCAATCAATGGATTCTTGAGGCCACTGTCACTATGGACAGCAAAAGAAGCAGATCGCACTGTCCATAGCGCAGCGGCCCAGGTTGATATTGCAAGGATCTCAATGGGAGCTGAGCCTGCAATACCAACACAGCATGGTCTCCTTGTGCCGTCTGTAATGACAGTGGGCCCAGGAATCAGCTGATCAGCGGGCATCATGGGCAGCAGACCGCCGATCATCTATTGATGATAAGGAGGATAGGTCAAAGCTCAAAAGTCTGAGACAACCTCTTTAATGGTGGATGGCGCTGCAGGGTCTGACACTCTTTGCCAAAAATGAGTGGACCCTCCATTATCAATTAATTTACATATTTCTGTTAAAGCATTTTACATAGCATTAATAAATTTATTTTGTTTTGACCCACGGCTGCCAGCCTATGTTATCTCCCCTCGCTGGCACCCATGACACGTGTCCTCTATCTCCACAGCAGGTGTCCGGCTCTGGTCTCCTGCTTATCCCTCTCCAATGCCCAAAAGGGAGTGCACTCTGAAGAGAGCAAATACACACCTTCCTAGTTTGTCTCCTGCCAAGCATGGAGCACATCTAGTTATATTGGTTACATCAGGGACTCTTCCCCTAAGGAAGTTGCATACGCCTTTGGCCTTTCTGGTCCAGCTAAAGGTGCTATCACTTTGTGCTGACTTCCTGGTCTTCAAATCTGGCTATACCCAACTTTGCTGCATTCTCCACTCCTGATCTTGGTTTGTTTTATTGACTATTCTAAATGCCCCGACTCCTGGCCTGTTTTACTGTATTGAACCTGGTCTGTGTGACCTGACCTCCAACATGTTCCTCATATTGAAGTTACACTGCCTGCCCTCAACTCAGAACGCCCCAATTACACCTTTTTTCACACACTCTCTTCTAAGACTATACATCAAAACAACCCCAAGAACCAAGTGGAAGACATTGCATTCCCTCCAACCAAAAATCTTTTATTATGTATTTTTTAATTTGCAGTGTTTTATTACAGCTCTGATGTATCAAAGTCCCTAAAAAAACATAAAAAGCGTGCTAAAGGATCAATATGCAATAGTTAAAATGGTCGAGACATCCATTATAATATGGAAGAAAGCGGTCTTACCTTTAGGTACGCTTTGGGTGAACTTTGCACCTTTTTCCAGTTTGAAGCCCAGGAACAAAGTCGGAGTTCTTGTATAGACCTTTGACTGCAGGAAATAATATAATAGACAATATAGGAAAATGGAAAGCGTTGCAGGGTCTCTCAGTGATACAAAACATAAAACATACAAAGTGTGCAGTATAATAGAATGTAAATAGATCAAGGGATAGAACATTTCCCTTCGTAAAGTGTGGCATACTAAGAATTCAGTGAATCTCAATGCCTGAGATCACAGGAGATCATCAACCACACAATGTGATACAAGAACAGTCCAGTAAACCAAAGGAAGAACTCCAGGGAAGCATTAGAGGGGTTACACCAAGTTATAAAGTTATGACCTATCCACAGGATAGGTGATAACTTTATGATTGATGTGGGTCTGGCCAATGGGACCCCCACTAATTCCGAGAACAGGGGTCTGGTCAATTCCCACTTCAATGGCAGTACCAGAGATAGCCGAAGTAAATGGAGCAGCGGCGCATGTCCACGACCTCCGCTTGATTCACTTGGGGATCAACCGGACCCCATTCTCAGGATCATGGGGTCCCTGCAATCAGACACCCACTGATCATATGGCTATCCCCTATCCTGTGGCAAAGCTCCTATAAACCAATTAAAAGGACCTAATCAGATGCATTCCTCTTAGCTTACTTAAAGGGGTTCACATAGGATAGGTGATAAAAGTCTGATCGTTAAGGGGGCCGAACCCCTCATCGTCACTGCAAACTTGCTGCACGCACCCACAGTGATGTCAGATTGAATGAAGTAGCGGTCACACATGCGCTGCGCCATTCATTTCAATAGGGTTGACAGAAACATCAAGTACAAGCGCATCAAGTGCACTGCACAAGCTCGATTGCCATTCCATTAAATCTCCACTTCAGTGGGCGTGTGTGTGGGGGCAGTGAGGAGAGCAGGACACAGGACCCCCCACCCATGGGGGTCTCAAAGTTGAGAACCCAAATGATCTGACTTTTATCACCCATCCTGTGGACAGGTGATAAAAATCAATTTTGGGATAGCCAATTTAAAAGACATCATAGTGTAGTCAGAATGTGTAGGGCAATGCTCTTAGGCACTTGGATCATAGGAATCAAGTTAAGGAGGATAAGAAAAGCAAGAGTGAAGGAGACCTGTGCCAGGACAGGTAGGAGCCATCTGTCTGTAGTAGAAAAGGGAATGTGGCGACTACCTTTCGTGTCACGGTGTATATAAATACGTTTTTTGTAAGAGTGGGAGATGTTTAGGTGATTAATCCATTAGGCTAGGGTAGGGATCTGTCCCTCACCAAATATCTTGCTACAAGTATCCTGGCTGGAAACAAAGTTTTATGTTGTACTATGCAGAGTTCTGGATAACTTAAAAAAAACTAAAACAAGGAAAAAAAATAGATCTAATAAGCTGCCTAAGTAATACCAGATGGTCAGGGATACAGGCAATAAGACCAAAATATAGTGGGCATGAATAGTGGACCTAATCTGTGCAAGATTATAGGAAAATGTGATTGTTCCCAGCAAGAGAAACCAAGTAATCTTGTAGATATTATACCTTTTAATGGCGAACAAAAATACATGATGTGATAGCGAGCTTGCGAACCAACGCAGGGTTCTTCTTCAGGCTTAAATGGATTGGATCTGAAGAGGCATGGATATTTATACACACTTGTGACACACATACTTATGACAAGGCACAGATATGGATTGGATTGGTTCGCACTTAAAAGGAATTCTGCAACAGAAAACAAACTTTTTTTGTCTAGGCACTGATAGCAGAGTGAAAGTTTTATGGTCCCTAAATTACTGTTGGGGGGGGGGGAAGGTCGTCAGGCTAGGAATACTACAAGAGGTGCACAAACCTTTTTAGATAAACACTGATAAAGGAGCGAAAGTTTATGATCCCTGAATTACTGTTGATGGGGGCCTTATCTGTGCAATAAATGTCTCACACCTCCCATTCACGCATAAATCCTGGGAAGTGTGAGACATTTATTGCACAGATAAGACCCCCATCAACAGTAATTCAGGGACCATAAACTTTCACTCCCTTATCAGTGTTTAGCTAAAAATGTTTGTGCACCTCTTGTAGTATTCCTAGCCTGACGACCTTTCCCCCCCAACAGTAATTTAGGGACCATAAAACTTTCACTCCGCTATCAGTGCCTAGACAAAAAAAGTTTGTTTGCTGTTGCAGAATTCCTTTTAAGTGCGAACCAATCCCATCCATATCTGTGCCTTGTCATAAGTATGTATGTTATAAGTGTGTATAAATATCCATGCCTCTTCAGATCCAATCCATAAGCCTGAAGAAGAACCCTGCGTTGGTTCGGAAGCTCGCTATTAGTACATCATGTATTTTTGTTAGCCATTAAAAGGTATCATATCTACAAGATTACGTGGTTTCTCTTGCTGGGAACAATCACATTTTGCTCTACTGGCTAACACTGTACCAAACCTTTGTTTTCAGATTACAGGAAAACGTAGTGCCTGGATTTTCTAGTCCAATACATTGTTGGCCGTTACCGCAGACCCCACCAGGCCACTAAAGCTTGTTCCGGTTATTTAACTGAAAGAGAATCTATCCATTTCCTCTTTTCTCTTAGGCATATTGGCTCTATTGCTGAATTATGCATAGGGACCATTGTTCATAACATTGGTCATTTTTCTGGTTGCTTTATATGTTTGTTCGTGTATGGATGGGCGATTTGTCCACTATTACCATCTTTTTAGTCAGTATCTAATAAAATTCATTATTTTAGGCGTCTAGTCTGTGAAAAAGCAGCCAATCCAAAGCCACAGTGTCACTGCTCAGAACTCCTGGCATCAAGGCGAGTGTTACTTTTCAGAACTCCTGGCATCATGGCGCCCAGGATATGAGTTCTTGGTGCAGATACGGCACATCTAAAATTGAATTCCATGGTGTACTACACAGTTAATATAGCGCACCTACGCAATTTGCATAGTCCAACAGTAACTATATGTCAATGGTTGCGTAAATTGTGTAACATGCCAAGCTATAAACTAACAGATGGGCTACATTAAATATTAGTTTGGCACATACTACATCTGCACTAATCTTGATTCTTAAATTCAGATAATGTAATTCCTACAATATAACCAGTAGATAAACGTTCATACCTTGACTCCCATTGACTCTCCAGAGATTACAGTAACGGTTACTCCATCTTTCGATGGTTTGGGAATGTCGGCATCCTTTAGTTCTTGGTATTCTGGTGGAATCATCTTCTCAGAACTTCTCAGATTAACCCACAGTTGTAATCCATGTGCTGGTTCATCTGTACAAGGCATCTCAGCATGGACAATACCCCGGCCAGCTGTCATCCACTAAATGACAAATTAAATCAAACGTTATTAAGATTTCTACTTTTGTTTTTCGTTTTTAAAGTATACAAAGTTTGCATTAATCTGTCACATTTTCTAGGATGATGCAAGCAATTCGCTTTCCATAGCCATCCCAACACTTCCGACACATAAATCTGTGTCATTAAGTTTAATCCCATCTCCTTCCTCTTAAAGTAATCACTTAATGTAGGAGATACTCAATGGGTATTGTAGCCTTATCAGTTATGCCTAATTTTTTGATGCATTGTAGAAGAGAACAATGAGAAACACCTAAGTGATGTTCCTAAGCTCTTCTGTTTTATTGTTACAATGCAAGAGGTTATATAGTGACAACCCCTTCACATTCCCAACTAGGTTATACAAGTCAACAATTGAAAGTCCAGAGTAGGTGTGATACTTCCATCTTAGTAAAACATTACAAAGGTTAATTATGAGAAAGCTGCATGCTCAGCGCCTGAGACCCTGTTAGTAAAACTGCAATATAGTGTCTTCTTATGCACAAATATATAATGCACATGACACTGCTTTATAAAATCTAGTTTGCTCCATCGACTGACTATTTCGACAGTAGTTGTCTTGTATAGGGTCACCTTTACGACATCACTGGAGACCAGCAGGCAGACGTAGTTTTAAAGCCAAAGGGTTTGCTTTATAGTAAGTGAAACCCACAATTAACAATCATCTGCAATGCTTATTAATTACCTTTAAAACCTGCTATGCTGAAGCATAACAAGCAGAGTGCTTACAAAAAGGACTCTTAAAATAATCTGAAAGGCCCCATTATGGATCCTCTCAACGGGAGACCATTTTACTGCAGATTCTCTGAACACAGGTCCTTCTAAAATGCACCACTAAAAACGTAGTAAATTACCTGCAAGTCTCCAGGGTCCAATCTGCCAACGTGTCCACAAAAGTCTTCATGCGCCATTGACCCTCCATCCAATAAATAAGATACCTAATAAAAATAAAGGTAAAACTTGGTTATTGTAACATTGTGAAGATATACATATCACCGTTTGTCTAGTAGAAAGCCCCGGGCGGCAGTACATCTCATAGGGGAGTCCAAGGACCAGAACGTTAAAACTGCAATGTGATGCAGGGCACCCTCAGGACCTGCACGTGGGCATAACACAAGGAGCAATTTACTAAGCGAAAGGTGACAAATTAATGTGAAGAAACATGAAAAAAGTGGCAAAATTATGAAAGAAAGTGTTCCTTTAGCCCATTACTGACCCGTCTTGGGTGTTTTATGGCGGTCGTTATAGCATCATGTCCTAATAGCTCATCTGACTATGCTGCTCCATGCAAGGACAGCATAATGTGGGGCCAGGTCCACCCTCCTACCATATTAGCCAAAGCTATACAAAAATATATTCTGGCATATGTATTGATAATCAGGAGCGTGGCCAGCCTATGGAAGGAAGAGAAGGGCCGCGCTGACATCTACTGCGGTATGTGCTGTACACTGCCAGGGAAGGGGGGGAGCGGAGCTGCTGGTTGGCCTGCCAGTGCTATATAGTGAGAGCTCTACTACCCAGCTTTTGGGCCCATTGGGGGATCCACCGGCTTTCCCAGGATACCAGTTGGAGCTTGTTCTAAATGGTTGTAGCTCTGGTTCCATCAGTGCTACCAACATGCCATTGGTGAAATTTTAAAACTAAGATTCTTGGCCCTTATAGAACCGGAGTTACAATGGTTTGAAGTGGAGTTAGAAATACTGAATTTACAGCTGCCATTTTTTGGTGTGTGTGCGCACAGAGGAGAGAGAGGGGAGACCAGCAGCAACAGAGAAGATCTGTTATTCTCCTGTATATCTTCATGTCTCAAGAAAGGAGTGGCATGAGTTGCTCTCGTTATCACCCCTCCATACACCTCCAATCAAAACATATTTGCTCTCCGATTGTCACATATGGGTTTTTTTCCCAGAAAGGGAGTGAAATGATGAGGATTTGCTCATCTGATCTCTCCTCTACACAGTTTAACCCTCGCAGATGCTGCAGTTATTGCTAATCGTGGCATCTGTTTTTACAGAAAAATAAAAAAGTTTTAAACTTCTTCCCCTTACACAAGGCTTAAATATTGAAAAAAAAACAAACCACTACACATAATTGGTATCGCCACATCTATAACAACCTGTAATATAAAATATTACATTTATTAAAAAAAAACAAAAAAAAACAGAATAGCAGTTTTCTGATCTTGTTTCCCCTAAACAGGAATAAAAAAAAAGAAAAAAAAAAGTTTTCTGCAAGATTTTTCCAATTTTAACGTGACTGTGGGAGGAGGGGTTAAACACTAGCACTGCAAAATACAGCAAAATATTCAAATAAGAAAATGTCAACATTGCTCACTTCCAATCCAAAAAGGCAAATGGTTAACTGTAATGTACGTTGTAGTACAGTGCCCTCTAGTGGAGACTTTGCAGACCGCAACCTTATAAAGATACAGGAATTAATGTACTGAAGTGAATGCTCTGGAAACAGTAAAAAGAAAACCGTTTGGCACCATGTTAGCCACTAGAGCAAAATGTGATTGTTCCTCTTACTGATTACAAAGTTATCTTGTAGATGTGATACTTTTTAATGTCTAACAAAAAGACATGATGAACAGGATGAGCAGAGGAGTAAATGCTTAATTAGTCCAGTGATAAGGATGTGAAAGTTTTATGGTCTCTGGATTGGTGTTAGGGGGTCACCAGGCCAGTGTGTTATCTCTGCTACAGATTTCTCATATGCTCCACTCTAGCATGAAACCTCTTGAAGAATTTAGGCTTGCGGTTAAAGTGTCAAAGATGGTTATAAACTTGGACTCCCAAATTCCTCTATGACGTTGAGATTTGAAGTTGCCTTTTAATATAGTGATTTTCAGGTCTTCTATGTTGTGTCCGTGGCTAAAAAAAATGCTCAGCCGCAGGTACTTTTGTATTTCTCTCTTTAGTTGTGTGGCGATGAGACCTCGTCCTGGCTCCAGTTTTTGTCCCGTTTCTCCAACAAAGACCCCCAACAGGACAATCACTGGACCGGATCAGGTACACAACATCAGACGTGGAACGTGTAAATGTCCCCAGGATCTTATAGTCCTGCTGTGTGTTGGGGATCTGTATCCTGTTCGCCGTCCGTACATGTCAGCAGGTCTTGCAGCTCCTTACATTACAGGGATAAGTTCCTTTTTGTGTGTCCAAGGGCAATGCACTCCTGATTATAAATTTCCTCAAATTTGGAAGTTGCCTGTAACACAGAAGCGGAGGGTCCGGGAATATGGTGGTCAGATGGGCATCCTTGTGTAGGGTATGGTGGAGTTTCTTAGCGGTTTTCCTTAGTACCTCTAGCTGTGGATTGTAGGTCACTACTAGATGTACACCATTGTTTCCTTCCTTCTCTGTATATTTTAGTAGTTGATTTCTGGGTATCCTGGTGGCTCTGGTGATTTGATCAATTGGGATGGGATGGTAGGCCTGGTTTTAAAATGTTCCTCTTTCTGTTGGGTTGGAGCAGATCCGGTTGTATCTGATGGCCTGGCTGTAGACGATGGACTTTCTGATGTGTTTATGATGGGAACTGTCCCATCTGAGGTATGTGGGCTGATCTATCGGTTTTCGGTACAGGGATGTCTGTATTGAGTTATTTAAAATTTTTATGGTGGTGTCCAAAAAGTTAATTTCTGCATATGAGGAGCTCAATGTCAGGTTTACGGTCCACATTTGTTCTGCCTAGCAAAGAATGGCCTACATTTCATTTTTTATTTGCTAGGCTGAACATTGCAGTAATGGCTGTATATCTTTTTGACATGGACCGCGGGACTTTAAGGGTAGTAGTAAAACATGTCAAATTCAGGGTCAATATGTGCGCCATTGGTGCGGATTTCAACATGGATCCACAGCAAACTTCACGCTATAAATTGAAAGCGTGAAATCAGCTGTGGACCCATTGCAAAATTTGCACTGAATGCACAAGACGTACCAGCAGAGAAAGGTAGAGCCGCTCAGAAGCAGTGAAGCCGTATACCACTCCAACTAAGGAGAAGTTTAAAAGCTTTCTATGGTGATATCCCAATATAAGCTTGTTAGACCTTATTCCAATGTCGGCATTGGTAGCAAGGGATGAAACAGGGAACCACGGCTATAGACATCAAGGAGGGGGGCGGAGGGGGCACCACTGAAGTCACACACAGCAGGGGGCGATCACACCATGTAGAAGATACTCCATCAAGTGAACAGTGCGTCCGCAAGATAGCATACAACTGAATGACTTTAACCATCAAGCCATCGCTGCGGTCCAGAGGAATGCGGTCAGCAGCGCTGCAAACACTCCATTTAGCCCAGGGCTTAAATCTATCGAGATCTGCTTATCCCAAAAAAGGTTACAAGTTAGCTTTTGATTACAAGTAGAATTGTTCCCACTAGGTGGCGCCGTTGTGCCTTCCTTCGCAAAAGTCACCTGACTGCGTCCACATTTTATGAAGAGATAAGAAAAGTTGGAAATCCCCAGTTTCTAATTTGTTGATGTGTTTTCCACTTCAGTCTTGCACACATTAGCTTGTAGTGGCCAGAAGTCTTTGTTGCTGGCCCCTGCATAAATGTCATACAGGTCATGTCTTTTGTAGATGCGCTGTGCAAAGTTGTCTAGTCATCTTGTTATGTGTATCGCAGAGCTGCAGCAAATGAGAGGTTAATGTTTGCATGAGACTGGCAGATGCCTGCAAATGTATCAATATTTGTTTTGTCACGTGATCTGTGTTGTCTAGAAGTAGGAGTGCTTTGGGTGTGGTAGTCAGTTTAAGAAAGTTCTTCTTAGAGTTTTCCAACTTCTCGTGTGTTCCTGAGTCAGAGTGCCAGCCACATGGGGGTACATGGTTTATGCTTAAAAAGTCACAGTTAGGCCTCATGTCCACGGGGAAAATCAGGCCGGCTACGGATTCTCCATGGAGAATCCGTAGTGGTTCCCTCCTGCCCCGCGGACATGAGCGCTGAAAATAACAATTACTTACCTCTCCACACACTCCAGATCTTCCCTTCTTCGCGGCTTGATCTTCTCTCTGTCACGGCCGGATCCTCTTTCTTCGGCCCGGCGGATGTGCTCGGCACGCCGGCTGCGTGCCGCGCGCATGCGCCGGGCACATCCACCATCCCGAAGAAAGAAGATCCGGCCGCGACGGAGAGAAGATCAAGCCGCGAAGAAGGGAAGATCCGGAGCGCCCAGAGCAGGTGAGTATATTCTGATTTTAGGTCTCCCGCGGATCCGGACGGCTTCCATAGGCCTCAATAGAAGCCTGCGGGAGCCGTCTGCGTGGGAGACCCGTACCTAAATGGAGCATGTCCATTTTTTTTTCATGCTCCAGATTTTTTTAAATTCACTTTTATTGACCATCCGCGGGTATTTATCTACTCGTGGGTGGTCAATGCATCCCTATGGGATGCGGAGCCACGTGCGGGTGATCCGCTGCGGATTTTAATTGTTCTTTTGCCTGTGGACATGAGGCCTTAGAGCAACAAAACGCGTTGCATTAAATTGGAATAAAACCCTTTATATGTGATGGAGGAGATCCAGATGTCTTTTTCACCCATATTGGTATCTTGCATCTTGGGTCGTCTAGCCATAGAAGCACAAATACTTGGCAGCTCTCCTGAACCACAGGATAAGAGGAACGACAAAAGGACCCCATATACATTTTCTATGCCTACCGGGATTTGGAGGTGCTAGTGGAGTTTCCCAGGGAGGAACCCCACTAGTCACTGGGTTAGTCCTCCCCCTTGTTTATTCTGTTATTGTTCTGAACAAGACAACTGATTTGTGGAGAGCTGTCCTAACTTATTGATATCAACCCTCATGTGGCGCCGTATGAAAGAGGAGGAGTGGTTACTGAGGGTTCACATGCCAGGAACCGTGGAGGGGAGAGAGCAAGAGAAGTAAGAGAAAGAGAGATTGAGAGTGAGCGTGTCCAGAAAAGGCCGAGATCACAGTGCAGAGGTACTGACCTACGAGAGTGTCTGTGGAGTGACCCTACCCCTATCCTCCTCCAGAGAGTTTCCCTGCCATGAGCAGTTTGTCAGATAACGGAGACTGCAGGACTGGCGTCATCCTGTGTTTCCTCCTTGACCTCAAATCTGCCATTTTGCCTGCACGGCCGTCTTTCGCAATTTGTGCCTTGTACCAAGTTTTCTGCCCGTAAAGTTTTGCGAGGCCCTACCCGTTCCCAGGGACTCGAAGAACTGTAATACTGTCTGCGGCTCCTTTATTTATTTACTGCCGGGGGTTATTCCAGTGGGTAACGAACAGTGGCGTCACCTGTGACAACCTTATATCCTGTTTCCATGTTTATTGGCCATCCCTCTCCTAAGGGTGTCAGGAAGAGGCTCAGCGCTGCTCTGGCCGAGGCTGCGCGTGTCCCCCAAGGAGGGAGCCTGGTAAGTGCCACCGTGACAAGTGACCACTCTACCCTCCCAGCTCTTCAACGTATGCCCTGTGTCTGGAGTCACCCTACGAGATGCTGCAAGTTTGCAAGGGGTAACTTCATTATTATTAAAAATACTGTACACAATTTATAATCTGTTTGGAGGGCATTAAATCTAGGAATTATTAAAAGTTGGCAACACCTCTTTAGGCGGCTTTCAATCTACAGTGGGGATTCGGTTTTCCTGCTCTGTTTAGGCAGCAGGTAAAGGGAATCCCATGGCTGAAGGGATCCGTCTAATGATGAAAGCGAACAGTGCCGAACGGACCCCCATTTACTACTACGGAGTCCGTTCAGTTTCTGTTTAGCTGGCCCGGTTTTTGTGCCAGATCTGCGACGGAACCTCTGAAGGCAGCTTCCAGCTCAGATGTGAAGGCGGCCCAAGTATACATCTCCTACAAGAAGGTTGGCCAGGATTAGGAAAAAAATAATGACATTTTTTCCTCAAGAAGCAGCATCACTCCTGTCCATGCAGACTGAAGCGAAGTACAACTTGAGTGTGTTTTTTAACAGTTATTTTGACAAAAAAAAACATTCAAAAAGGATAAGTAACAGCGGCACAGAACTTTTTCTTAATGCATTAAGTGTCAAGTAAAACTTCACTACATGTGTAGGTTATGCCTCGTATTGCACTTCATCCCAGTTTATACAAGGGGAGCTTTTCTTCTAATCCTCAACAACTTCTGTAAAATAAAGCGATTTTTGCTCTCTAAACACATCCAAATGCCGACTGTTCTACTTCTAGCACTCACATTTTCCTCCTTACACAATGTGACATCTTAAATAATAGCATTTCTTAATTTAAAAGGGTTTCTGGGACTATATTAATAATGCGTATCCTCAGGAGAAGTCATCAATAGTTAAATCGATGGGATGCCCACTGATCAACTGAATGAAGCAGCCACTTCACACAGGTGAGCGCTATGGCCTCTTCTCAAACATGTGACGGTCACAATCATCAGTGACATGGCCTGAGAGCAGATCAGTCCTATTCAAGTGAACGGGATTGAGCTGTAATACCAGGCACAGCCACTACACAATGAACAGCGCTGTGCCTGGTATAGACTGAAGTGACAACAGTGCTCACCCAGTTAGTTGATCAGCGGGGACTCCGAGCAGCAGACCCTTGATAATCTAACCTGATAAGTGATCTGTAATATAATCCCAGAAAATCCCCTTTAACATCCCCTGCTTATAGTTCTCACCGTTTCAAATCCTCTGTGTGGGTGGTCCGGGAAGCCTGCTGGTTGGCCTCCTTTAAATTCATCCAGCATCAGGAATGGATCCAAATTTTTTAACTAAAATAAAAAAGGGCGCCAATTAGTGGAAGGTAATTAACACATATAATTTTGAATGGGGGTCCCATGTCCCTCGCCCTCCTCAGTGTGGGGTTACTTCACTGGAGACTGAATGGAGCACTGGTCACTCAAGCCCACTAGCGCTCCTTTCACTTCCACCGGGGATGCGGAGATGCGGGTGCCGTTGACTATTTCTGTCCGCCCCATGGACGTGGATGGAGCACTTACCGCTCATGCTCAGCCAGCACTCCATTTACAGTAATGTAAGAAGTGATCCCCACAGCAACAGGCAGAGTGAAAGGCAGGAATCCCATTCAAGACTGGTAGGGGGGGGGGGTCTCAGTGCAAAGACCCCCACTGATCACTAAATTATCCCCCATCCTGTGAATAGGGGGATAACTTGTAATTGTGGTACAACCCCTTTAAGAAGAAGTGAATAAGAGCTGAGTGCACTAGTCTGCGGCACATGCACTTTCGATGTTCACATGCGCATATTTTCCTTGCGCATTTCTGTCCAGCAAGAAGAAAACAAAACACACAACATGCTCCATTTTCCAGCACATTTGCTCATTAAAGGTCCCCATAGAGGTCAATGGGGTAGGGGGGTGGGGGTGGGGGGGGGGGGCAAATGCACGCACAATACACCAGAAGATGCGTGATACACTGCAGAAAGGAACGTACTGGAACTAAGACTAATTAGCCATTTAAAATCGGTCCGTCTCTGTTTGCTGCAAAAGTAGAGTAAAATATGACGATGTGAATGAAAAAAGACATAATGCGCTCCGCAAAAAATACTACGCTCATGTACGTGAAAATATGCAGACAGTCGTGTGAAGAGGGCCTAACTATATTTCTGGCGTGCGCAAATCGTATGCATTTGCGCAAAAAAAAAAAAACACAAAAAAGAAAACCACACACAACCATGCTCCCAAATTGTCAATAAGCTATTGTTCAATATGCGCCATTTTTCTGCGTAATTAGAGCATGCAGTGTATATCTGCGAGAACAAAATACGCTTATGTGAACAAACCCATTGTGACTCCGGCCTGCGGGCGCAGAATATTCTGCTGCAGAATGATTTGCATGTCTAACATTTTGATGCTGATTTGTAAATGACAAAATCCACGGCATTCTGCATCACAATCCACATTAGACATGCAGGTCTCTCTGCGGCAGACCAGGCCACCATGTGCGTAAGCCCCGTACTGGTCCTCCTTCCCCCTAATGTTGGCTTCTGCTCTTCTTGCCTTCGCCCCGTATTCGCCGCGCCCCAGCTTGATCCCTCTAGAATCAACAAACTATTGTAGGCTAATTTGGCAGGATATCCAACAACTCAAACACAATCACTCTGACGGCCTTTGTTGAATCTCTACACGGGGAGCATGCCAGACACATGAATCACTCCTTACTTAGGAGAGCAGCTTGTTTCCATCCATCAGATATGTTCTAGTCCTCTACAGACCCCAGTAAGGTCCCATTCACATCTAGTGTTTTGCTTCCATAGGAGGTGTAAGTCATGAGCGTGTGTTCCTCTGATGGAAGCCTCTGACATTCTGCATTGTAGAACCATACGAGGGGCACTCACTTCCATGTTAGAGCTAGGAGAACACACTTATAACGTTTGCTTACAGTCTACCTCTGTATGGCAATGCACAGCAGACTGCACTGCCCTATGCAATAAAATGTATAGCCAATAGTGATGAGCAAGTCTACTTGCTAAGGGCAATTGCTTGAGCGAGCATTGCCCTTAGCGAGTACCTGCCCACTCAAGACGAAAGGTTCGGGTGCCGGCGGCGGGCAGGAAGCTGCGGGGGAGAGCGGCGAGGAACGGAGGGGAGATCTCTCTCTCTCTCCCCCCCACTCCCTCCTGCTGACTGCCGCTACTCACCGCTCCCCCGCGCCGGCACCCGAACCTTTAGTCTCGAGCGGGCAGGTACTCGCTAAGGGCAATGCTCGCTCGAGCAATTGCCCTTAGCGAGTATGCTCGCTCATCTCTAATAGCCAACCATATCAGCAGAAGGACATTTTTAGCAAATGCATGTGGGCTCTGGGAAGTCTTCTGGCAAACATGGAGAAAAAAAATGGAGTGCGGACAGAGGGAAAAATGAGAGAGTACAGTGAATTATAACTATGCCCATGTGATATGCAGACTGCCACAGGGCAGAGTTGTACGTGTAAGATAGCCTTCTTTGACTTAGGATCTCTGTAATGTCTTAAAGGGGTATACCAGAACTAGCACAGCTTCATCCATTGTGCATACTCTCCTGATCTCCTGCAGGTTGGCTCTGAGCGGCTATCACGACTGCAAGCCGAGACTGCTGCAGCATAGTGCTACATTGCAATCATCAGAATGTGCTAGATGTCAAGTTAAGGTTTGCTACATCTGATAATGCAACACTGGCAAAAAGACAACATGAGAGGTCCACAGGATGGGTGATAAGTCATCGTGGGGGTCTTATCGATCTAGTGTCCACTCTTCTTCCTCACTGCACCCCCTGCAGGAAGGAGATTGAATTGCGTTTGCGCATGCACAGTGCCACTCCGTTAATCTTCCATGGTACTGCTGGAGATAGCCGAGTGCTCGTACTTCGCTTATGTCAGCCCCAGTGATATAAATGTAGCAGCACCGTGCGTGCTTGACTGCCACTTACTGCTGGGGAGTGCAGTGAGCTTGTAATGAGGAGAAAAGGGAGACGGAGGACCCATGTTCTCGGGATGGTAGGGGGCTCTCAATGGCGAGATCCCCACTGGTCAGACTTTTATCACTTACTCTGTGCATGGGTGATAAGTCGATTTTGGGATAAGCCCTTTAAATTCCTAGAAAGCCCACAAAGTGAAGCAAAAAAGGATAAAGTAGAACAAGTCAACACTAGAGGCAATCACATGGCAGGAGACATTGAACCAAGAACCAAAATATGATAATGATTGCACATGCGCCATTGTAATTTGATATAATGATGAAAGAAGAGGACACAGTAAGTTTCCCCGGAGGGGACTGCCAGCCAATAACCCCCCTCACCTACTAATAAAGGGGGAGCTAACCTGGCGCACCAAAGCTAGCGACACTGACCCCGCCTCTTCCTTAGACCATGTTTGTTGTCTAAACCTGGGATGCGCCCTATAAGGCTGTTAAAGGGACGCGGGCTGGAACCATCCTACAGGGCTGTTAAAGGGACGCGGGCTGGAACCATCCTACAGGGCTGTTAAAGGGACGCGGGCTGGAACCATCCTACAGGGCTGTTAAAGGGACGCGGGCTGGAACCATCCTACAGGGCTGTTAAAGGGACGCGGGCTGGAACCATCCTACAGGGCTGTTAAAGGGACGCGGGCTGGAACCATCCGGACAGTTTTTCTGGCTGGTTTTGGTGCAGTTTCTAATGCAGTTTTTTGAGCAAATCAAAAGGAGTGAATACAAAAAAGGGGACGCGGCAGTCTTTTCTTTGCGCTGGAGCTGCATGATGATTGAGATAGATTATGTGACCAACCATCAAAGTATCGCCCTGCAGCATCACTATCTAATGGAAGGGACTGCGTTCAATGTGGGTTTTTTTTCCCAACCTAAACCAGTGTTCATCTACCGTTCCCTGCAAGCAACTAAATCAGATTGGAGAGATATTGCTGTAGCGTCTTTAACCCTTTCTAATACAGTGTCAGACCTCGTTGGACATTCTCATTTCCCTGCATAACCCTGATGTCGGGCGAGGACCGACACACGTTTCTAACACTATGCAGGACAGCTCTCCGAAGTTAGAGGCTGTTCTGCATACGTATATTACAGAGCTGGTGAGTGTAGAGGTGGAGGGAAAATTGGATTGGAAAGCGTTAATGAGCAATTCATGATCACTATTTCCTTACACACATTTGATCTGGGACCTTTATACAGGATATAGTGAAAAAGACTCATCCGGCACTACATCTCCATACTGGTGTCCTATACTGAAAAAATAGCATACTTGAATAGGAAGGCATGAATGTCCTACATGGTGGTATGGTGCACAGGCCCCTAGGGGTCCCGGAACATGAATTTCAATTTTGTGTTGTGGCCCCTTTGGCAGGGAGAGGGTAAAAGCCAATTGCAAAGTTGAAGAGCAGCATGTGAGAAGCAGCAATCCGCTTTCTGTGTCTAAGTCCTATGGGACCGCTGCTATGATTGAATTAAAGTGTACCTGAAGTGGCCTTCTTCTGCTACCATACAAGCATGGAGCCGTTCGACAGTGCAGTCCAGGGCTAGCACTATCATTGCAGGACTGTGTTAGTGAACGGCGAAGCGCCATTTCAGTGCAGATGCAATGCAAAATACTAGAAAGAGCACAACCCCATCAGAAGACAATGCGTATCTCAGTGTTGGATCTGTGTTCACTCCAGGGACTCATGTTCGATCAATACCTGAATCTTCTGAAGAGGACGGTGGATAACTTCCTGGATCATCTGCCCCTATTGTAGTACGAGGAGGCCACTGAGTACGCTTTCCTTGCTTCTTCAGTTATAGCAGTGGTCCCACGGGACTTACATCATCTTATGTTCGTGGGTCTTTTTTCACTTATTTCCGGACTTGAAAGATGCCGAAAGCAGATTTCTGCTCCTCACACGCTACTCTTCAACTTTGTAATTGGGTTTTACTCTGCATCTCTTACAGGGGCCACAACACATATTGAAATCCATGTATTGGGGCCTCTAGGCGCTCATGCACCATCGTGTAGCACATCTACGCCTTCCTATTCAAGTACACCATTGTTCTTTTAATATAGGACACCAGTTTGGAGATATAGTGCTGCATTCATCTTTTTGACGTGTTTTTGTAGCATTTTTTTCTTCATTCTGGGTTTAAAAGTTTAGTTTCTCATTAAGGCATCCACTCTTCCCTTGTTCCTTTCCATGGAATCCCTGACCAGGATCTGAGGAACCTCCGATAAGGCAACAATTCCTTTATTATCCGGTACCTCGGTCCTGGAGACTTCTATCTAGAGCTAAATGAAATTCTTACCTCCGATCTGCCGATGCTTCTGCGGACACGGGCACCAACTCCCTCCGACTGCTCCACGCTGAGCACGACCTGTGTCACTTTTCTACTGGCCATTCTTGCAACACGAGACAGCATACACGGGGCAGAATCTGGATGCTGCGATCTGTAACAAGCACCAAGAGGATCAGCAGGAGGACTCAATGGATGATCTTCCACACAGTATCAGAAAGCTGAGGGCTCTAACACACATGAGAGTATAAGGCGGGCGGTCAAAGTTCTCAGCTTTGTTTCCTTAACTAAGTGGAAAAAAAATTATAAATACTGTTAAAAGGAAGAAAATCCTCCCAAGGGGGACCCGTGATTTACTGCCAAGGCTGAATTTAAGGGGAAACTTGGCCAAAAAACAATGTAACAGTTCCAGTCACATTTTCAAAATTCAAACAAACTTTTCTTTGTGACGGACAGTAGAATATTGCAAGCAACACGGCACAAAACAACGAGGGGTGTGTGTATGGAAAGAGGGGGGGGGGGGATGCCTAAGAAAAAGGTGGGGGAAGTTATCCCCAAAACATTGCAGGTGTGTAGGTGGCCTACAGGAAGAAACCACGTAATCTTGTAGATATGATACATTTTAACGGCTAACAAAAATACATGAGGTTATAGCGAGCTTTCAAAGCTACACAGGGTTCTTCTTCAGGCATAATTAGAGATGGGCCAACCTGGAAAGAAGACTGAAAAGTTGGGGGAAAAAAACAAAAAACTTTTTTTCTTCCAAAGCCCTTTTTTCGGGAACAAAAGTGTGTAGAATATGTTCTTTTCCCATGATAAATAATATATCTCTGACATGGTACTCCTACTATATAACATACAAAATGGCTTTGGAAGGAAAACCTGTTTTTTTCCCCAATTTCTCAGTTTTTTTCCAGGCCTTCCCATCCCTACAGATCCGAGGAGTACACACACATATGACAAGGCACAGACATGGGGTGATTAATTAGCACTTAAAACAATACCAGAACAGAATAAGTAGAGGAGTAAATACTTAATTCGTCCACTGATTACAGACCATAAAACTTTCATATCTCTTAATTGGTGTTAGGGGGTCACCAGGCCTGTGTATTATCTCTGCACCAGATTTCTCATATTCTCCACTGATGTAAAAAGCCCCCTCCTTGCTTCGGTTCAGTCCATTCTAAGTGTCAAAGATAGTTATAAACTTGTACTCCCAAACTCTTCTATGACGCTGAGATTTGAAATTGCCTTTTAGTATAATAACTTTCATATGTTCTAAGTTGTGTCCGTGACTAGAAAAATGCTCGGCCACGGGTAATTCTCTCTCTCTTTAATTGTGTGGCGGTGAAACCTCATCCTCGCTTTCAGTTTTTGTCCTGTTTCTCCAATATAAAGACCCCCAATGGGACATTTACTGCACCGGATCAGGTATACAACAAATGAAAGTTCCTTCAAAAACTGTGTGCAAGTGTACCTAGAAGAAATGATGCGGTTGTGAAGGCAAAGGGGCGGTCACACCAAATACTGATGCGATTTACATTTCTCTTTTGTTCAGTCACTTTCCAATTTGTCATTCGTCAAAAACAAACTAGTAAGCCTTCTGTTGCTGAAGGCATTCTTACTTTGTAGCATTTTTCTACAGCTGCCCAAATGTTTTGACTACAGAGTGGATACATAGTTTGCATGGACACCCCTACCAATGCTGAAGGGCTGAACTACTAAAGCTTGTTACATAAACATACTGTTTTGCAACATATTTGGAGCCTGTGCCTCGGTTGGACGCTGCGCCGTGTTGGGAGACTCGGTAGTTTGCATAGAATCAGGTGGTGACAGCTGTGTAAGGCCGCCTGCATGTGGGGGCTCACAGCAGAATCAGATCCTGTGCCCAGCTGGCATCTGTGCGTACCTGTATTTTCTTCTTTTCAGTACTGCAGATGGTCCGCACAGTTAGCCATTGGACATGCGCAGTACTTTTTTTTTTTTAACTCCTTTTCAGGCAGTATCTGCGACCCGTCCGCAACGTCAATTGCGGACAGGCCACAGTTCGGACGGCTTCCATAGACTTCAGGAAAATGTTGCATGCTGTGATTTTTCATCCGCGATCAGAAATCACAATTGGTTTCCACTCGTGTGCCCGAAGAATCATTTTTGCATTGCACGCTATGGGCGGTATTTGCTGCGGAATCTGGAGGCAGTCACCCCCTTCCAGATCCTGCAATTCTTATTCGTCCATGTACATTCACCCTAAGGCTGGTTTCACATCTGTGCCAGGACCTCCGGTTGAGGGCAGACACCCACTGGCATATTTTTTCTCCACTGCGCTGCGAGAGCAAGTGAAAACTCTCGCCTCGCAGTGCGAGAAAAAGAAATGGGATCACGCCGGGATATCGCCATTTTTTTTAATGGGGCCAGTGGCAGCAGCGCTAACCCCATTGAAAAGATATGGAGAATACCACGGACTTCTGCCACAGCTGTCAATGGGATCGGCGCTGCTGCCAGTCCCATTAACCCCTTCCCGCTGCAGGGCGTAAGTTTACGTCCTGGCAGCCTGGTACTTCCCGCAACAGGACGTAAACTTACATCCTAAAGGTAGCGCAGGATCACATATGATCCCGCGCTATCCCGTAGCGGGAGCCGGCTGTCAGTCACAGCCGGCGACCTGCTGCAACAGCGGGAGGGGCATCGGAGATGCGCCCCCCCCCCGCTGTTAACCCCTTCCCTGCCGCGATCTAAGTAGATCGCGACAGGGAAAGAGCTCACATGTCATCGCGAGAGCCCGGCCTGTCACCATGGCAACAGGACGCCAGACACTGGCGTCCTGTATTGCCTATGCCTATGATCGCTGTATAAGCGATAAGGCATGGCACAGCAGTAGCTCTGCCATGCCTTATGACAGCGATCATCAGAGCAGTGATTAAAGTCCCTCAGAGGGACACAAACAGTGTAAAAAAAACAAAGATTTTTCTCAGATTAGCATAAAAAAATAAAACCCCACATATTTGGTATTGTCGCGTCCGTAACGACGCGTACAATAAGTTGCACGGAAAAAAACGCTAAAAAACGCTAAAAAACTGAGGCAAAATGCTAATTTTTAGCATTTTGCCTCCTCACTAAAAATGCAATAAAAGTGATCAAAAAAGCCGTATGTACCCCAAAATGGTACCAATAAAAACTACAGCTTGTCTCGCAAAAAATAAGCCCTCATAGAGCGCCGTATATCGAAAAATAAAAAAGTCACAGGACTTTGAATGCAGCAATTTAGAATAGAAAAAAGATTTCCAAAAAAGAGGTTTTTATTGCAGAAAAGTGGGAAAACCTAAAAAAAAAATGTAAGAATTTTGGTATCGTTGTAACCGTACCGTCCCGCAGAAAAAATGGATTGTCTTATTTATGCTGCATGATTAACGCTGTAAAAAAAAAAATAAAATCTATGGCAGAATTGATGCGTTTTCTCTCCCTGCTATCATAAAAAAAAAAATAAAAAAAGTTTTACAATATAGTTTATGTACCCAAAAGTGGCACCAATAAAAACTACAGTTCGCCACGCAAAAAACAAGCCCTCATACGGCCGCGTCGACGGAAAAATAAAAAAGTTATGACTTTTGATAAACGGAGAAGAAAATCCGCCAAAAAATTGTTGCGTCCTTAAGCCCAAAATAGGCCATGTCATGAAGGGGTTAAAAGCAGCGGTTTGTGGCAAACCCCGTAGTATGATTTTCGGGGAAGGGCTTGAAATATAAGCACACTAGCTCCCACCCCTCCCCTTGCCAAAAGCCAGCGAGGGGGTGGAAAGGGGGAGGCAGTTTAGTAGAGCTAAACTGTCTCCCCCCGCCCGACGGTATCCCAGGCTCGGCGTATACTCGCCGGACCTGAGCTGTCTAAACGGGAGATGTAGCTGTGACTTAGTGACGGCTGTCTCTTGTTCACGCGATTTTTGGCCGGGCTGTGGCAGTGACACAGCCGACCAAAAATTGCCTATACTTGTGTGAAAGAGCCCTTAAGGCTGGTTTCACACAGGTGGGAAGATTCGCATGATTTTCACCTGTCAGTAAAAAATAGAATATGAAACCAGTGATTTTCAATGGTTTCATTCGGAACTGCGAGGTTTTTACTGAAGCGATATTGATAAAAAAATAAATAAAATAAATTTTTATATTATATATATATATATATATATATATATATATATATATATATATATATATATATATATATATATATATTAATCGCAGTATGCTCTATTTTTTTGCGTTTTTTAAAATCGCCCATGTATTCCTATGGAGGCTTCTTTTTATCGCATCACAATGCTACAAACGCGCGCTGCGATGTGATGTGATGTGATTTTAACATTACAAAGTCCCATTGACTTCTGCTGGAAAAAAAACCCAAAAAAACGCATGATTTTATTACGAACGGCAGTGATGATGCGATCTTCCCACCCGTGTGAAACCACTCTTAAGGGCTCTTTCACACGAGCATAATGTTAAAAATGCACCGCAAGAAAATCGCAAGCTCATGCGATGCGATAAAAAGGAGGCTCCATTGGGAAATAAGGGAGATTTAAAAAAAAGAAAAAGGCAGTAAGATGGGGCACTTCACGATTTTTTTTCCCCCCACACAACAACGCATGAGTGAAAACATCGCAAATGTGAAGAAAACCATTGAAAAGCGTGGGTTTCATATTTCTGCGTTTTCACTCACTCTTACATCGCGCAATTTTATCAGAAGTGTGAAGCCGGCCTAAGGGCTTATTTATATAGATGTATATTAACAATAAGCAGAGAGCAGAAACCATTTATGGCAATTGGTTTCTTTCCATTAATGTTGTTCGCGCGCACGTTTTAAGCGTACGCAAAAAAAAAATTTAGGACTTGCTCTATCTTTCAGCCAAGGCCTCATAGAAGTCTATGGAAGGCGCACAAATGTAGAATATGCTGCGCAGTTCCGTAAAGAAGAGAACCACCTTTGGTTAAACAGCCTTTTAAATGAGGGTGAGAGCGTTTCCACTCACCTCATCTGAATACGCCTCATCGGCTACGGGCTCCTGGCAACAAGCATGCCACTATGTATTTGCTGTGCAATTCCATAGACTTTAAGGGGCAATTTCGATCTGTGATTACAGACTAAGATGGGACATGAAACTGTCTCTCGCATTCAGTCAGTGAGTGAAAAAACTCTAAATACCCCAAAGCGATGCGTCGAATTTCAGTTGCTTCACTCAGACGAACGCGTTTTTTGCATGCAAAATATTTGCGCAAGAAAAAAAAAAAAGTAGGACCTGATCTTTCTCGGCTGAGATGAGGTGTGAAAAGATAGGTCTTGCCCTATCTTTCGTCATGTTATGCAGCAAGCTCCCATAGACTTCTACGGCAGCTGAAAAAAAGGGAGGGGAGGGAGTCACCCTGCGTACAACGCTGGGAGAAGATGACCGCTCCCTGTAATTAGGCCTTTCATTGCCACTCCGAGGTTTTGTTCTGATCGTTGCTCGCCATCGCTTCAGCGTGTTTTTTTACATTCGCGCTGCAGCGGCCGGTGTGAAGGACTTTAAAAACGTCAATTACGATCGGGACTCGAACTTGCACGAATGTATTTTTAGCGAATATACGTTGCATATGGGTGAAGGTATATATATGTATACGCTCGTCTGAAGGAGGCCTTGTGCTGTACATATTACGTCCATAACATATGCCCATGTGAATGAGCCCTAAACATGCGCACGCTACACTCGCTCAGCTGGGGTTTCTATTTTTCTGCTCCGGTTGTTTGGGGAGCAGGAAAAGAGCAACCCGTGGGCAAACGGATCCATTTTGGGACACAACTAAATGGCGCGGAACAGACCCCATTGACTAGAATATCTGCTTCCGGCCAGTCATTGGGCATTTTACAGGCCGAAATAGCGCAGAATGCGGAACTATTCTGTACTGCTTTCTTAGTGCAAATCAGCGACAGAGGTTCCAACCCTCCGACGCTCATGTGAGTGAGGCCATACTCTGCACACCTGCAAATGTAATACGGATACATACAAGAGGGCTCATTGAACAGTAGTGAGACCGTCTGTATGTGATAGGTCTGACAACACGGCGCCGGTTTGTGAACTTCGTGCACCAGCATGTATGAACCTGCAGTTGGCCGCACTCTTCAGCATTTTGTCACAGCGAGTAAAAGGGCTTCGTACGCGCCGTCATGGCGGTAGACATTTCTCTAGAAGTAACAAACAACTGGAAGACTAATTTTTGTATTAACTTTGGGACCCAACAGTCACAAAAACACCCGTGCCGCGTTACCAGATCTACCACGTGGGGGGGAAAAAAAAAAAAATACACAGGCAGCGTCATTACCTTTCTGACAGCCCTTGTAGTATAACGCATTAACCCCTTAACACAGTTACATCCCAGGCATGCAGGGTTTGTATGGGGCGGGATTAGGAAAAAAATATAAAATTATTATATATGTATTGCTGCATCCATAAAAGTCCAATCTAACAAAGTAACTTTATTTATTCTGCATAGTAAACATCAGAAAAAAAAAATATATACACAGCACCAGAGTTGCACCTTTTTTTGGTCAACCCACCTCAAAAAAAAAAGTTATAAAAAGTGATTTAAAAAAAAAAAAGGGGTCTTCAAAATGGCATTATTAGAAACTACAGGATGCGCCGCAAAAAATGTACATCTTATAAATAGACCGCTTACCCCCATTTCACCCCAATTAGAAGTTTGTAAAAGTTCTTCAGTGCATCATTGACAAATACAAACTCATCCCATAAAGAACAAGCGATCAATGGCGATTAAAACAAAGTTACGGTTTGTAAGACTAACAAGCCATAAAGTTAGTGTAATGTATGGGAAGCCCAGAGCTCCGCAGCTTACCTCTCCTCGCGAAGGCTCGTCCACTAATGTGCGCTGGGGATGCAGCGGCTTCCTATAAAGGCTGTGCCAGCCGTCTCACTGTGAGTCAGCAGAAACAGTGGGCAGCAGTGAGGAGCCTGCAGCTAAGGATCAGCAGGAGCGGCCCTGTGTGCTCAGCATTAGGCAGCACAATGCTAACTGTCATCGTCATTGGGTCAGGTCACACACAGCACCCCCCCCCCCAATATGTGCAGCCCACAACTTCAGGAGTGCAGGACTACTGCTCCAGGCAGGAAAGAGTTAAAAGAACGGTCTATCAAGAACTGCAACCTGAAGATTCTAAACTTTTAACACTTTCCTTTCCAGTGCACAGACCAATATAATTAAAAACTGCCATTCACAGAGCTGTCAGAAGGACACACACAATACCTGAGACATGTAAACAGAGGCTGCAGACCCCTCCCACATCACAGGAAATCCCGCCTCCCTCTGACTGACAGTCCCAACAACCAATCCGAGAGAGAGAAAGATGCAAAGTAAGAAGGGAAAACAAAAATGTGCAAACTGAGACATTCCAAGTGTTGCGACTACTTATACTGAGTTATTACAATGTGTCGGTTTTAGTTAACCCTTTCATGCTGCAGTTCTTTTTCATTTTCTCATTTTCCTTTTTTCCACTTTCAAAAAAAATCATAAAAGGTCATTTATTTTCGACCTCACTCGTTTTTTTGCCAGATGAGTTGTATTTTGCAATGCTAACTTTTAACATATCGTATAATGTAATAATAATAATAATATAATAATCTTTATTTGTATAGCGCCAACTTATTCCGCAGCGCTTTCAGGCATGGATAAATGCAAAACAATACAACAATTGCAACAATTACAATGTGAGATACATTGGGTTAGACACAAATGGGTTGGGGGTGGTGCAGGAGGTGCAGGGGTTGGGGAACACAGGCAATAGGAAATTTTATGTACAAATCATTTATCAGAAGGCAAACAGGGTGGAGCACCATAGGGAGGGGCGAGGGACTAGGTCAGGAGAGTTGGTATGCTTACCTGAAGAGGTGTGTTTTTAAGGCACGTCTGAAATTTCGTGGATCGGGAATTGTCCGGATGCCTTGGGGTAGAGCGTTCTAGAGGATGGGTGCTGCTCTGGTGAAGTCCTGTAGGCGAGCATGAGAGGTTCGTATTACAGGGGTGTTTAGTCTGAGTGTGTTAGCCAATCGGAGTGAGCGGGCTGGGTGGTGTACTGACAGTAGGGAGGCGATGTATGGTGGCGCAGCGCCATGCAGAGCTTTGTGAGTGAGGTAGAGGAAGTTAAATTTAGTTCTGCAGTGGATGGGCAGCCAATGCAGCGACTGGCATAATGCAGAGGCGTCTGAATAACGACTGGATAGAAAAATGAGTCTAGCTGCTGCATTTAGTATGGATTGGAGTGGAGCGAGTCTAGTGCGGGGGAGGCCAATGAGTAGCGAGTTGCAGTAGTCAAGCCGGGAGTGTATGAGGGCAACCACGAGCGTCTTTAGCGTGTCCGTGGTAAGGAACGGACGTATTTTAGCAATATTTCTGAGGTGCATGTGGCATGTTTGGGCCAGAGATTGGATATGGGGGGCAAAGGAGAGGTCAGAGTCCAGTGTGACCCCAAGGCATCGGGCATGCCGACGGGGGGTTATGATGGTACCAGACACTGGAATGGAGATGTTGAGGGGAGGTCGGTTAGAAGGTGGAAAGAAAAGGAGGTCAGTTTTAGAGAGGTTTAGTTTGAGAAAAAGGGAGGACATAGTGTTAGAGACAGCGGACAGACAGTCGGTGATATTTTGGAGGAATGGTCCAGAGATCTCACAAGAGGAGGTGTATAGTTGGGTGTCGTCAGCATAGAGATGGTATTGGAGACCAAATTTGTGGATGGTTTGTCCAATTGGGGCAGTATAGATAGAGAAAAGAAGGGGACCAAGGACCGAGCCCTGGGGTACCCCGACAGCGAGAGGAAGTGGAGCAGAGATAGAACCAGCAAAGGAAACACTGAAAGAGCGGTCAGAGAGGTAGGAAGAGAACCAGGAGAGAGCAGTATCCTTTAGACCAATAGAGTGGAGCATAGTGAGAAGGAGGTCATGGTCGACAGTGAGAAATTCAGCAGAAAGGTCAAGGAGGATTAGTAGGGAGTAATCACCTCTCGACTTTGCAGTCATCAGGTCATTTGTTACTTTTGTAAGGGCAGTTTCGGTCGAGTGTAGAGAGCGGAAACCAGACTGGAGGGGGTCGAGGAGCGAGTTGTCAGAGAGAAAACGAGTAAGGCGGGAGTAGACCAGGCGTTCCAGTAATTTGGAGATGAAGGGGAGGTTTGAGACGGGTCGGTAGTTGGCAGCATCAGTCGGGTCCAGGGTTGGTTTTTTAAGCAGAGGGGATATAATGGAGTGTTTGAATGAGGAGGGAAAAGTGCCAGAGGTTAGGGAGAGGTTGCAGATTGTAGTGAGGTGAATAATGAGAGCTGGGGAAAGGGAGCGGAGGAGGTGAGAGGGGAGGGGGTCGCTAGCGCAGGTGGTGGGGCGGGCAGTGGAAAGGAGCCTGGAGACTTCTTCCTCTGTCGTTGGTTCTAGCGTAGATAGTGAGTAGGTGCTGGGTGCAGTGCTGATGAAACTGGGATCGGGGCTAACCATGCAGCTTTCAGAGATTTCTTTTCGAATGTTGTCGATTTTTTTCTTTGAAATTGGAAAACTTTTGAAACTTTTTAAAGTAAGGAGAAATGGACAAAAGTGAAGTTGCACAATTTCTGGGTGGGTTTGCTTTTATTCACAGTGCAGTAAAAATGGCATATTGGCTTTTTTCTGTGGGTCATTTTTTTAAATGTAGTACAACTTAAGGGTTTATTTACACGGGTGTATACCGGTTTTCACGTCCGGCCAATATACGCTGACCCTCTGATGCATTGGCTTACTGGGCGCTCTCACACCGGCGGTGGCAGCTGCATGGATTCCTATGGGAGCCTATGCCAACTGCTGGAGAAGGGAGGTGGGAGAAAGTTTACCAGCGTGACTGCTAAACTCCCTCCCCTTCTCTTCTCCTCTTCGCCCCCTGCCGCTGTTTGCAATTGAAGGGGCAGGGGCGGAGCTAAGCTTTGCCCACTCCCATTGCTGGCTGCGAACAAGGGGCAGGGAGGGGGCAGGAGTTTAGCTTCACCCCCATCCCGCCCCCTGCCATTGCAAACAGCCAGAGGGAAGGAGAGAGTAGGTGAGCAGGCAACGGGGAGGGAAGGCGGAATGTCTGCCCAGGCCCCGCAGCATTGCAACCTCGGCGTATATGCAACAGGCCCTTTGCCATTCAGGTTTTTTTACGGTGCCGGCGGGCGCATGTAAAACACCTACGGCCGTGTAATTGGGCCCTAATGGCGCCTTTACACTGGCGAGAAAATCGTGTGATTTCCACGCAATGCGAAAGTGAGTAAAGATGCAGAATTATGAAACCAATGATTTTCAAATGTTTCTTTCACATTTGCGATGTTTTAACTCATGGGACGTTGCTAGAAAAAAAACCGTGGCGTGTCCTATCTTTTAAATCTCCCAGGTTTCCCTATGGAGCCTCCTTTTTATCTCATGGCAAAGCGGGAAGTTCCCATTTTTGTATGATGAGCTGTGTTTTTAACATTATCAAGTCCTATTGACCTTCAGGCTAAAAAAAAATATTGTGCAAAAAAGTGTGAGAAAATCGGAAATGGCAGTGTTGTTTTTAGGAGAAAAAGCATGACCTGAAGATTTTGTTAATACCATGTTGGGGTATGATTGCTTTTTATTTAATTTTTTCTTGGATATGGGGTGATCAAAAAAAAAAGTGTAATTTTGTCTATTGCATTTTTTTTTGGAGTTCATTGTACAGAATTAGGGCTTATTTACACGAGCGTATATTGGCCGGTGTTTTCTCTGCCAGCCGATACACGCTTCCATCGGAGCAGTTCACCCCTTCCTTCCCCTTCACTGACTCTCTGCCTCTCTCCCCCACTCTGGCGTTTGCAATGGGAAAGGGCATCACGGAGGCGGAGCTAAGCGCAACTCTGTCCCGCCCACTCCCATTGCTGGCTGCGGACAAGGGGCGGGCAGGGAGCGGGAGCTTAGCTCTGCCCCGCCCACTCCCATTGCAAACAGCCGGAGGGGAGGAGAGAGGCAGAGAGCTGGTGAGGGGGAGGAAAGGTGGGGACTGCTCAGATGGCCGTGAAAACGCTGTCCGATATACTCATATGTAAATAAGCCCTTAATAATGTGATATTTTTATGACATGGACTTTAAGGCCTCATGTCTTCGGGGAAAATCAGACCCGCCGCGGACATAAAGCTTAAAAAGAAGAATAAACTCACATGCTCCGGACAATGCGTGTCTCCCCTTTTTCGCGGCCGGATCTTCTTTCTTGGCCCGGCGGATGTGCTCGGCACGCCAGCAGCGTGCCGCACGCATGTGCGGAGCATGTCAATTTTTTTTCCCGCACGCAGGATAAATGACATCCGCAGGTATTTATCTACCCGCGGGTGGTCAATGCATCCCTATGGGGTGCGGATCCGCGTGCGGGAGAAGAGTTAAAATCCGCTGCGGATTTTAATTCTGCTTTTGCCCGTGGACATGAGGCCTTAGGCCTCATGTCCACGGGCAAATTAAGAAATAAAATATGGAGCGTTTTTCCCGCACGCGGATCCGCGCCCCATGGGGATGCATTGACCACCCGCGGGTAGATAAATACCTGCGGATGGTCAATAAAAGTGAATAGAAAAATTTCTGGAGCATGAAAAAAAATGGACATGCTCCATTTTAGTGCGGATCACGCATGCGGGAGCTTATAGAGCACATAGCTCAATTGATCTCCCGCATGAAAAATAAAAGACAATTACAGTGCATCCGCGGCCCAAATCCGTAGCGGATCTGATTTTCCCCGTGGACATGAGGCCTTACAGTGGTTTCAATTTTTTTTCATTTTTGATGTGACGACTGGGAAAAGGGGAATTTTTAGAACTTTATTTTACTCAATTTCTCTTTTGTCCCTAAACGGGACTTTAATTTGCAGTAATTTTATCACTCATACAATATATTACAATACAATATCATAGTACTGTGTTAGGGCTTATTCAGATGACCGTATATCAGCCGGGTATTCACACTGGCCAATATACGTTGTCCCTCTCTGCAGGGAGAGGAGGCTAGAAGAGCCAGCAGTCAACTGAGCTCCCACCCCCTCTCCACCAACTCTCCACCCCCACTGCACTATTTGCAATGAGAGGAGGTGGGATGGGGGCGGACCTAATTCCGAGAACTTAGCCCCGCCCCATCCCACCTCCTCTCATTGCAAATAGTGCAGAGAGGCGGAGAGGGGGTAGAGAGTTGGCAGAGAGGGTGGCGGGAGCTCAGAGCACTGCTCCTGGCTCTTCCAGCCTCCTCCCCCTGCAGAGAGGGATGCCGTATATCGGCCGGCGTGAATACCCAGCCGATATACGGTCGTCTGAATAAGCCCTTATACTGTATGCTGACTAGCATTTATGGCAGCCTTGTGGACCTTCAGAAGGCTCCAGGCTGCCATGACAGCTGAACAGCAACTCACAATCTCCTTGCGAGGGGGGGCTGTTGGAAGGGGTTAATGACTAAGGCATTTTGTACCTAAACAGCCAGACACAATGGAGCCATTTTATCATTGTACTTTTACCAGTCCTCTGGCTTTCCAAATAGCGAGAACTTTATTGTTTTTCTATGTACTTTAATATATGATGGGTGCTGAAGCTGACTGTGATCTCTAAGGCTACATTCACACAAGCACAATATTGGGCTGAGAAACTCGCTTTTGAATAAAATTCACATCGCATTGCTTCTGTGGAATTGCAATCCTCACATGCGCACAAGAACAAAAAATTGCCAGTGTGAATGAATCCATTCAAAAGAATGGATTTCCTATTCATGCGAGATTTTTTTTCGCATCGCACAAAAGTTGCGTGAGAATACCGTTCATATGAATTAGCCCAATCATCATTTCCTGTATCCTGTATCGACCATTAGGGGACCTAAAGTCACAGCTTAGGGACTTTTCACAGAGGACGGAATATTCGCAGCAGCGCTGTAGTATATGCCCTCCTGCGGTATATTCAGTCCCGCTGCAGATTTTGGTACAGTATTGAAAATAGAATAATCCTGCCAGCAACTCCACATCAAAATTCGCGGTGAGCAGTGCAGAATTCAACTCAACTAGGCCCATGTCTTGGCATCAGAACTGGGACATGTGCTGTAGGCACACACCCGGGGTACTGGAGGGTAAGAGTCTCAGCCCCAGATTCCTTGTGATGTCCCTGAGGAAGCATAGGAAAACAAGCTAGACTGACTTTGGCGGTTTTGCATTCAATGCTGGTTGTAGACAAAGTGTGGCCCTGGGCAAAATTATTAGTGGGGCCAAAGATACAGAAATATTCTTGCAACAGCACATCACATTCAGTCATCTCAAGTGTCAGTGTGCAGAGTACTGCGGAGCCGGACTCTACTGCTTCCGGGAACATTGTTGGGCTTATAGAAGATGAGGAGTAATGAGATCCTGGGTAGCGGGGCCACCAGACCTGAAGCATGGTTACAATACCTTCAGAACAAGCACTTTATCCAGTCTCAGGGATCTATGGATGTTCTCCGGTCTCCTCTCTCTCAGTTTGAACAACTTTGTATGTTTCCCACACTGATTAAATCGGGGGTCTCAGTGATTTACCACCTCCTTGTGCTGGCAGAAACCCATAACGATACAGTTAGATGTGTGGGGAACTGGGGAAATCTTTTTCAGAAGAGGACTGGCTTAGGTCCTTCACACTAAGGCCTTAGTCACACGGGCGTTTTTTCCCCGCGATTTGCGGATCGCATGATGGATGCGCATCCGCAAATCGCGTGGCCGGGCCGAAAAATCGCCCGAAAAAACTGCTCCTAGCCGCGTTTCAATAGAAACGGGCCGGAGCTGTCCAGCGCATTGAATTCAATGGAGCCGGCCATACAGCCGGCTCCATTGAAAGCAATGCGCTGCGGGCGATCTCACGATGAATTGTCGGGAAGGGCTTAAATATAGAAGCCCTTCCCTGCAATTCATCCAGAAATGTGTAAAAATAAAAAAAATATATATACTCACCTGGTCCCGGCAGACGGAGTTCAGCCGCAGCCGGCGGCAGTTCTCCTGAACTGCTTTCTGTAGTATTCAGCAGGTGGGGATTTAAAATCCCCGCCTGCTGAATGAACTGCCTCTGATTGGTCACAGCCTGACCAATCAGAGGCAACTCTCACTCACACCCATTCATGAATTCATGAATGGGTGAGTGAGTGCTGCCCCTGATTGGTCCCTGCGCTGAGCCAATGCAGGGAAGGGCTTATATATTTAAGCCCTTCCCAACAATTCATCCCGCGCTTGCCGGCAGCCCATTGCTTTCAATAAAGCCGGCTATATTGCCGGCTCCATTGAATTCAATGGGCAAGCATCATTCTTCTCTGCCACAGCTGTTACAGCTGTGGCAGAGGAGAATGATTTGTCTACTATAGGTTCTCAATGGGGTCGGCGCTGCTGCCGCCAGCCCCATTGAGCGCATATAGAGAAGAGAACAGGAATCGCAGATAGGTGCGATCTGCGATTTCTGTTCTATAATTTATCAGACGAGCGCATAAAAAGCGCTCATGTGTCCGATACCATTGCAAAGCAATGGTTTTATAAAATCGCCGGACCATATCGTAGACTTCTTGCATGTTCTGGTATCACTAAGTGTCTTCAACATAGTTTTGTGAGAGAAAAATATAATAAAATATCAAAATATCAAGATATCAAAGTAGAAAGATAAGAAAGAGATAGAGAAAAAGACAAGAAAAAAGATTGACTGAGAGAGAGACTAGAAGGTCGGGAGGGGGGGGGATTGTAGGGGAGGGGAAGTGGGAAGAGCCAACGGCATCGCCAGAACAGCTTACATTTGGCATAGCTTGGAAAGGAATACAGTAGATTCAATAAAAAACTTTAACTTGTACCAGTTTATCTCTAACACTGACAAGAGGAGGGCCAGAGCTAACCCGTATTTCGCCAATTTACTCCAAGTCTGGAATATCAGAGTTCCATTTCTGAAGGGCCTTCTCTTTTAATGGAGCAAGGTTTCCTGCTCGTGACGCCAAGCGTGCCTTTGGAGCAGACAGGATCAGTTCTTTGGGTAAGGAAAGATAACGAGGTAAACTCTTCCATGGTCACTGGTGGCTCTACCATCTTCTCCCTCACAACTCCCGAATCACAGTCAGCCCAGCCGCACGCAGGACCTGGTATAATAATGGTGCTGGATCTAATTATTACCTGTTTGTCTTCGTGACACTAGTGCCCCTTTGTAGTGAATGAAGTAAATAACAAAGTCCACAATCAAGGAAATAGTTTTAAACTGGAGGCACATGGTTTTCTTTTACTTGAACAGTCAAATGCAAATTTCTTCATCACATGACATTAAACAGTCCTAGGCATAACAATGAAAACACACCTTCTCCTTATGCTTCCCTCATCAAGTTTGTATCCAGAAGTCACTCCTTCCTTTGAATATCCGCAGTTTGTGAAACATAGGGGTCAAGGCTTCCCTGCAAATCGCAATGTCGCCTCTGGAGTCAATGGAGTATGAGGTAATGCCTCAGGTCTATCTGCCACCGGGATCCACGGTATAAGTCGCAAGTTGGGCCAGATCAGAGTCGCCTCCAAGCCCACCCATTGCTTTGAAGCGGCATGGTGATGCCAATCTACCAGTCTGGTGAGGACCGCAGCCCAATAGTAGATTTTGAGGTCCGGTAGACCGACTCCCCCCCTGTGCTTTGTGCATGACATTGTCCGGTAGCTGATACGGCTCTTTTTCCCTCCCCACACAAATCTGCGGAACAGTTGCTGGCTCTGCCTGAAATAGTGCACCGGCACCCTAATCGGCAGTGCCTGGAACAGGTATAGAAATTTGGGGGGAATATGCATGTTGAAAATGGCAGTCACCTCCATTTTCAACATGTATATTCGCCTGAACCATCTAAGCTGTTTAGCCGCATACCTGTTCAGCTCTTTTGTCACCTTTTCCAGCACAGGGACATAATTAAAGGGGTTGTCCCGCGCCGAAACGGGTTTTTTTTTTTTTTCAATAGCCCCCCTGTTCGGCGCGAGACAAACCCGATGCATGTGTTGAAAAAAAAAAACGGATAGTACTTACCCGAATCCCCGCGCTCCGGTGACTTCTTACTTACCTTGCGAAGATGGCCGCCGGGATCTTCACCCTCGGTGGACCGCAGGTCTTCTGTGCGGTCCATTGCCGATTCCAGCCTCCTGATTGGCTGGAATCGGCACACGTGACGGGGCGGAGCTACGAGGAGCCGCTCTCCGGCACGAGCGGCCCCATTCAGAAGAAAGAAGACCGGACTGCGCAAGAGCGTCCAATCGGGCGATTAGACGCTGAAAATTAGACGGCACCATGGAGACGAGGACGCTAGCAACGGAACAGGTAAGTGAATAACTTCTGTATGGCTCATAATTAATGCACAATGTACATTACAAAGTGCATTAATATGGCCATACAGAAGTGCTGAACCCCACTTTGTTTCGCGGGACAACCCCTTTAAGATGTGTATCCCTAGGTATTGGATAGAGGTTGAACGCCATTTAAAATTAAATTGATCCGCTAGATGGGTTACCTCTCTGGGTGGGAGAGAAATGTTCATGGCCTCTGATTTGTGTAAATTAACCTTGAAGTTGCTCAGGTGTCCAAACTTAAAGAATTCCCGCAAAATTGCCAGATATGAAATGCGTGGGTGAGCGATGAAAAGGAGAGGATTGTCTGCATACAAGGCCATCTTACATAGCTGGGTCCCAATCTAGACGCCCCAAACATCTGGGTTATTCCTCAGGGCCACAGCCAAATGCCCCATGACAATGGCATACAGAAGAGGGGACAGGGGGCAGCCCTGTCTCGTCCCGTTCCTAATAGGTACCGGGTACGACAGGAGGCCGTTAACCCGGTATCTGCGCTGATGGGCTCCTATACAACGCCAGAATCCAACTCAGAAATCTAGGCCCCAGGCCTAAGTGGTAAGTGGTTTATATGGAGTCTATGTATTGTATTGAATGTGTTGTAATTGACTTGATAAAGACCGCAGACAGCGGTTGAAACGTTGAATAATGTGGATGCAATAAAGAACATGTCCTTTTAGGATGACCAAAAGACCCTAAAGTTAATATTGTTCCCTATTGCATAATTTCTATGATGCGAATGTTTTAGATCTCCAGTGGTTATGGCCATACCACTTTCATACACGCTGTCGTAAATAATGCTTTGCAAAGAAAGGGGCAACTTAGGTAGTTTGCATACACCGAGATGGGTATGCTATGAGTGGTAACCAGAGGGGGAGTAGATGTTAAAGTTTCACCTCCATGACTGTACAGTGAGCATATTAGTAGTTTACGCTTCTGTTATTCCTGCTGCCGATTCCAGCCAATGAGGTGGCTGGAATCGGCACCATGTGACTTCCCATTGTGCACGAGCAGTACAGTTCAGCTGCCGTGCACGATGAGAGCTGTGCCCGCGCCTCACGTGACCGGTGACGTCACCGATACTTGAATTTGCCCGCGAATTCCGAGTCCTGGCATCTACAGAGGAAGCTGATGGTTGGAGCCTTTTATACTACTTTCAAGGTGGGAGAGGAAGATTTTTGCGCTGTGTGTGGTGAGTACCTACCTGAGATTTATGCGCTGTGTGGTGAGTACCTACCTGAGATTTATGCGCTGTGCGCTACGTGTGGTGAGTACCTACCTGAGATTTATGCGCTGTGTGGTGAGTACCTACCTGAGATTTATGCGCTGTGCGCTACGTGTGGTGAGTACCTACCTGAGATTAATGCGCTGTGTGCTACGTGTGGTGAGTACCTACCTGAGATTTATGCGCTGTGTGGTGAGTACCTACCTGAGATTAATGCGCTGTGTGATGAGTACCTACCTGAGATTTATGCGCTGTGTGGTGAGTACCTACCTGGGATTTATGCGCTGTGTGCTGAGTACCTACCTGAGATTTATGCGCTGTGTGGTGAGTACCTACCTGAGATTTATGCGCTGTGTGGTGAGTACCTACCTGAGATTTATGCGCTGTGTGGTGAGTACCTACCTGAGATTTATGCGCTGTGTGGTGAGTACCTACCTGAGATTAATTCGCTGTGCGCAACGTGTGGTGAGTACGTCACCTGAGATTTGCGCGACGCCACCTGACGCAACCTGTCTTTTTTGGCAGATTTGTGCGCTACGTGTGGAGACGCGGCCACCAGAGACTTGTGCGCTTTTTTGCAAACTTACGTGTGGAGAAGATCCTGACGTTTGGACGCGTTTTGAGAAGAATTTCGCTTCGCTTGCACACAAGCTGACATAACTCGTCGAGGTAAGCTGCTGCATCTGCTAAAATTTTCATTGCGTGCATCTGCTCATACGTGCTTATTTTGCGCATATTTGCAGGTTTTCGCTTGCATATGTATGTACGCACGCGTGTGTGTGTGCGCGCGCGTGTGTGTGTACGCGCGTGTGTGTACGCGCGCGCGTGTGTGTGTACGCGCGCGTGTGTGTGTACGCGCGCGTGTGTGTGTGTACGCGCGCGCGTGTGTGTACGCGCGCGTGTGTGTGTGTGTGTGCGCGCGCACGTGTGTGTGTACGCGCGCGTGTGTGTGTGTGTGTGCGCGCGCACGTGTGTGTGTGCGCGCGCACGTGTGTGTGTGTGCGCGCGCGTGTGTGTGTGTACGCGCGCGCGCGTGTGTACGCGCGCGTGTGTGTACGCGCGCGTGTGTGTGTGTACGCGCGTGTGTGTGTGTACGCGCGCGTGTGTGTGTACGCGCGCGTGTGTGTGTGTGTGTACGCGCGCGCGTGTGTGTGTACGTGCGCGTGTGTGTGTACGCGCGCGCGTGTGTGTGTACGCGCGCGCGTGTGTGTGTACGCGCGCGCGTGTGTGTGTACGCGCGCGTGTGTGTGTGTGTGTGCGCGCGCACGTGTGTGTGTGCGCGCGCACGTGTGTGTGTGTGCGCGCGCGTGTGTGTGTGTACGCGCGCGCGCGTGTGTGTGCGTGTGTACGCGCGCGCGCGCGTGTGTGTACGCGCGCGCGCGCGTGTGTGTACGCGCGCGCGTGTGTGTGTGTACGCGCGCGCGCGCGCGTGTGTGTGTGTGTGTACGCGCGCGTGTGTGTGTGTACATATATATATATATATATATATATAAAAATATATATAAATAATTCTTGATTCTTCTGACCAGGTTGGGGGAGTAGTGGTCATTGTAAGTGGGTGGAGCGGATCTAGGGATCAGTAATACTGGTGTGATGTGACTGTTAACCTGCTGATTTTTCGTCATTTCCTGCAGATCTGACGTCCTTGAGAATGGGAAGGCTGTCCGACAGTGAAGAGACCCTCGACGTTCAGCAATCTTGAACCCCTTCGTTTTATGGACTGCTTTTTGCCGGTGACTCACCTTTTTTTGGGGGGGGGGTATTTTTGGATAGACTAAGCTTTTATTTATTTTCTTGCAAACTTTTTTCTTTCTTCTTTACAGGTTATGTAAGTTATTTCAAGATTACCACACTGCGTTTGCTCACAATCATTGTTGAAGCAGCAGAGAGACTGACGGTCCTAGATGTTGGCTCAGTAGGACGCTTTCAAGATGGGCATGTTTGCAAATCGAAGTGATTCTTACATTGTTTTTTCTGTGCCTTGTTGTACTTCATTTAAGTGGTAAAAATGGGCAGTCAGAAGTTGTGTATATTAATTAAAATTAATATTGACAGTTTTGAAGACATTGTAATTTTTTAACATTTACAAATGTTATATCTCATATGTGCAAGCATACTCTACAAATCTCTGCCAACATATTTCCATCTGTTCACTTTATTCTGGACGCACATTTGCAAAAACATCCTTTGTTTGGAACCATTTTGGAGACATTCAAGTTGAACCTCATTTTTCCTCATTTTGCTAAATCCTTTTTCCTCCACCGAGCCAAGATTGCAAAGACTCGTGGGTGTCAGAATACATACCCCCTAAAATGACCCTATTTTACAAAGTACACCCCTTTGTGTTCACTGAGTGGTGTGAGGAGTATTTAGATCACACATTTTCAGGAATTAATGGAATTATGTGATGAAGGGGGGGGGGTCGACAGTGGCCCAACCTAAGCATAGACATCGCCCAAATAAGAGGGCGGCCCAGTGGTCTTCGGAACTGGGCCATAGCTGATCGTAGGAGCCACAGAACAGGACACACGCATGGCATATAACAGAGAGGGAACAGAATACACAGAGATAGAAAACACTGCATACAGAAGCCAAAAATGCAACCACTACTAACAGATAGGCTGATTATAAAGAACAGGTATTACTTGACATTTTAGACAAAACGTGAAGCTAGCGGGCGAACTTCTAAGCTCCTGGTTATACCGCTAGTCCCCACACTAACCATGAGTCCAGGAGACCCGGACAATACTGCCCACTTGGCCTGTAGCAGCAGCCACAATGCATACTCGCGTATAGCCGATCCCAGTGTTAGCCAAGGTACCTAATATTACCCCTTGGCTTATACTCAAATCAATAATTGACCCCAGGTTTTTGGGGTAAAAGTTGGTACCTTGGCTTATACTCAGGTCGGCTTAGACTGAAGTATATCTGATTACATACAAAAACCTAATGAAATAAGAGCAATTGTTGCATGCAAAGCATTAACCCTTTCCAATCCATTTATTTTTTCTCACCCATTCTCCCCAGCTCCAAATAAATTGGTTCTGGGGAGAATGGGTGAGAAAAAATACATTTTCCCTGCACCCTCCTGATCTGACAGAGTTCAGGAGGGTGCAGGGAGGGACCTGCTTACCTGTCCGGCGTCTTCCGTACTCTCCTTCTGCCTCCCGGCTCGGCGATCATGTGACTGCTGAGGTCAGGTAACACCGGCGGTCACATGATCGCCGGCCAGAATCTATGCATTACATAGCGCTAAGTAATGTGTAAAGGAGAAGGCAGAAAGGATTAAAATCCCTTTCTGCCTTCTCCTCGGGGGTCCTCTGAGGACCAGTGCAGGAGTGCATCTGCACCCGATGTGCCTGACGATCGGGTGCAGATCCACTCCTGCACTGCAGTGTCGGGCCTGCCCCGACATCGGAGCTGTGGAGGAAAATTATGATATCGGGGCAGGGCCGACATTGGACTGGAAAGGGTTAACAGCGGGAATCTGTTGTCTCACCCATCCCCTCTGTGGCTGCGGGAGGCCAACTGTCATTAGCAACAGTCTTCAGCAGTAGATGGTGTGGGCTCAAATCTGTAGGATGCAAATGCAAGTCCATTCCAGAAAGCTGCTTCCTAACATATACATACATTCACGTGCTGCAGTGGCAAGGGGTTAAAAGGGTTCCCTGGGACTCCAGTACTGATGATCTATGCGCAGTGAAGTGGTGATCTGCCTCCCAGAATCCCTGCCAATCAGCTGATGACGAATGCACACTGCTGCCACTTCAGTCTATGCCAGACGCAGCACCGTACATTTCCGGCTGTACACGCCTGCATTTCAATACGCAATCCTATGCAGAAGGCCGTGGTTTGTCTACGTGAAATCACGCGCAGGAAACAAACCGCGCCATGCTCTAATTCTGTGCGGGGTTCGCAGAGCCCCGGACATAAACGTCACTCGCTGGCTGCCGGCTCTGCGCATGTGCCGTCTGCTGGCACATGAGTCAGAGCTGCGGGAGCGGGCGAGTTCCGCACTGCTCTCTGCAGCCGCTCAGGTCGGGTCCCGTTGCGAGCAGCTGGATGCGACACGGCCGTCTGCAGGCGGCCTTAGGCCTCATGTCCACTAGAAAAATACAATCCGCGTGGAATCAGCTTTCTATTGTATCATTTTTGCATGCAGATATCTGCACACATTGCTATCAATGTGATAGCAATGTGGCCGATCCGCGGTAAAATGGAGCATGCCGCGGTTTTTTCTCCCACGCATGAAAAACGCAATTCTATTAAAATTCCATCCGCGGGTGCAAAAATCAGTTTAATGGACCACGGATGGCCAATGATTCCCTAGGGGCAAATCCGCTGCGGAAACAGCTATTCCATTTTGCTATTGGCCATGAGGCCCTAGGGCTCCTTCCCACAGACGGATCTATTCAACCTAATAGCTCAATGCTTACGGTGCGGAATTTCACAGCGTAATTCCGCACCGTAAAAATCACCCGTCCTCACCCACGGCATGCTCTATTTGCCGCGGGTATACGCGCGGACGGCTTCCATTGCAGTCTGTGGAAGCCGTCCATTCACGCTATTTTCCGCTGTAGCACAGCGGAAAATAGCGTGAAACAGCCTCTACGCCTACCGCGTCACATGCCGCTGCGGTGCGTCACGCGCTCTATTGCCCATGCGCACTGAGGCGTCATGCGGGACTCCGGAACCGGAGGTAAGTATTGGGGTCTCTTGGGGCCGCCGTGATGGGCTCCGCCCCGGAATTCCATGGCGGAGCTCGTCACAGCCGGCTTTACAGCGTGGGTAATCAGGAGCCTGAAAACATAAATAAGGTAAAACAGAAAAAGAAATTCAAATCACGTTTTATTATTTATTAAAAATGTGGATTTTACACCAAGTGTCATTCCCTGATAAACCAAAGGCCGCTGTGTTTGGGTATCTTTTCTGTTTACTCAATCGGTGTAAAATATTGCGCAGTTTTTCAGGATACTCCAAAAAGCTTATAAAAAAAAAAAAAGGGGAATCACCGGCAAAAAGCAGTCCAAAAAACGAAGGGTTTCAAGATTGCTGAACGTCGAGGGTCTCTTCACTGTCTGCCAGCCTTCCCATTCTCAAGGACGTCAGATCTGCAGGAAATGACGAAAAATCAGCAGGTTAACAGTCACATCACACCAGTATTACTGATTCCTAGATCCGCTCCACCCACTTACATTGACCACTACTCCCCCAACCTGGTCAGAAGAATCATTTTTTTATATATATATATATATATACACACACACACACACATATATACATACATACACACACGTACGTACATACATACATACAGATGCAAGCGAAAACCTGCAAATATGCGCAAAATAAGCACGTATGAGCAGATGCACGCAATGAAAATTTTAGCAGATGCAGCAGCTTACCTCGACGAGTTATGTCAGCTTGTGTGCAAGCGAAGCGAAATTCTTCTCAAAACGCGTCCAAACGTCAGGATCTTCTCCACACGTAAGTTTGCAAAAAAGCGCACAAGTCTCTGGTGGCCGCGTCTCCACACGTAGCGCACAAATCTGACAAAAAAGACAGGTTTCGTCAGGTGGCGTCGCGCAAATCTCAGGTGACGTACTCACCACACGTAGCGCACAGCGAATTAATCTCAGGTAGGTACTCAGCACACAGCGCATTAATCCCAGGTAGGTACTCACCACACGTAGCACACAGCGCATTAATCCCAGGTAGGTACTCACCACACGTAGCGCACAGCGCATTAATCTCAGGTAGGTACTCACCACACAGCGCATTAATCTCAGGTAGGTACTCACCACACAGCGCATTAATCTCAGGTAGGTACCACACGTAGCGCACAGCGCATAAATCTCAGGTAGGTACTCAGCACACAGCGCATTAATCTCAGGTAGGTACTCACCACACAGCGCATAAACGTCAGGTAGGTACTCACCACACAGCGCATAAACGTCAGGTAGGTACTCACCACACAGCGCATAAACGTCAGGTAGGTACTCACCACACAGCGCATAAACGTCAGGTAGGTACTCACCACACAGCGCATAAACGTCAGGTAGGTACTCACCACACAGCGCATAAACCTCAGGTAGGTACTCACCACACAGCGCATAAACCTCAGGTAGGTACTCACCACACAGCGCATAAACCTCAGGTAGGTACTCACCACACAGCGCATAAACGTCAGGTAGGTACTCACCACACAGCGCATAAACGTCAGGTAGGTACTCACCACACAGCGCATAAACGTCAGGTAGGTACTCACCACACAGCGCATAAACGTCAGGTAGGTACTCACCACACAGCGCATAAACGTCAGGTAGGTACTCACCACACAGCGCATAAACGTCAGGTAGGTACTCACCACACAGCGCATAAACGTCAGGTAGGTACTCACCACACAGCGCATAAACGTCAGGTAGGTACTCACCACACAGCGCATAAATGTCAGGTAGGTACTCACCACACAGCGAATAAATGTCAGGTAGGTACTCACCACACAGCGCATAAATGTCAGGTAGGTACTCACCACACAGCGCATAAATGTCAGGTAGGTACTCACCACACAGCGCATAAATGTCAGGTAGGTACTCACCACACAGCGCATAAATGTCAGGTAGGTACTCACCACACAGCGCATAAATGTCAGGTAGGTACTCACCACACAGCGCATAAATGTCAGGTAGGTACTCACCACACAGCGCATAAATGTCAGGTAGGTACTCACCACACAGCGCATAAATGTCAGGTAGGTACTCACCACACAGCGCATAAATGTCAGGTAGGTACTCACCACACAGCGCATAAATGTCAGGTAGGTACTCACCACACAGCGCATAAATCTCAGGTAGGTACTCACCACACAGCGCATAAATCTCAGGTAGGTACTCACCACACAGCGCATAAATCTCAGGTAGGTACTCACCACACAGCGCATAAATCTCAGGTAGGTACTCACCACACAGCGCATAAATCTCAGGTAGGTACTCACCACACAGCGCATAAATCTCAGGTAGGTACTCACCACACAGCGCATAAATCTCAGGTAGGTACTCACCACACAGCGCATAAATCTCAGGTAGGTACTCACCACACAGCGCATAAATCTCAGGTAGGTACTCACCACACAGCGCATAAATCTCAGGTAGGTACTCACCACACAGCGCATAAATCTCAGGTAGGTACTCACCACACAGCGCATAAATCTCAGGTAGGTACTCACCACACAGCGCATAAATCTCAGGTAGGTACTCACCACACAGCGCATAAATCTCAGGTAGGTACTCACCACACAGCGCATAAATCTCAGGTAGGTACTCACCACACAGCGCATAAATCTCAGGTAGGTACTCACCACACAGCGCATAAATCTCAGGTAGGTACTCACCACACAGCGCATAAATCTCAGGTAGGTACTCACCACACAGCGCATAAATCTCAGGTAGGTACTCAGCACACAGCGCATTAATCTCAGGTAGGTACTCACCACACAGCGCATTAATCTCAGGTAGGTACTCACCACACAGCGCATAAATCTCAGGTAGGTACTCACCACACAGCGCATAAATCTCAGGTAGGTACTCACCACACAGCGCATAAATCTCAGGTAGGTACTCACCACACAGTGCATAAATCTCAGGTAGGTACTCACCACACAGCGCATAAATCTCAGGTAGGTACTCAGCACACAGCGCATTAATCTCAGGTAGGTACTCACCACACAGCGCATTAATCTCAGGTAGGTACTCACCACACAGCGCATAAATCTCAGGTAGGTACTCATCACACAGCGCATTAATCTCAGGTAGGTACTCACCACACAGCGCATTAATCTCAGGTAGGTACTCACCACACGTAGCACACAGCGCATTAATCTCAGGTAGGTACGTAGCACACAGCGCATTAATCTCAGGTAGGTACTCACCACACGTAGCACACAGCGCATAAATCTCAGGTAGGTACTCACCACACAGCGCATAAATCTCAGGTAGGTACTCACCACACAGCGCATAAATCTCAGGTAGGTACTCACCACACAGCGCATAAATCTCAGGTAGGTACTCACCACACAGCGCATAAATCTCAGGTAGGTACTCACCACACAGCGCATAAATCTCAGGTAGGTACTCACCACGCACAGCGCAAAAATCTTCCTCTCCCACCTTGAAAGTAGTATAAAAGGCTCCAACCATCAGCTTCCTCTGTAGATGCCAGGACTCGGAATTCGCGGGCAAATGCAAGTATCGGTGACGTCACCGGTCACGTGAGGCGCGGGCACAGCTCTCATCGTGCACGGCAGCTGAACTGTACTGCTCGTGCACAATGGGAAGTCACATGGTGCCGATTCCAGCCACCTCATTGGCTGGAATCGGCAGCAGGAATAACAGAAGCGTAAACTACTAATATGCGTACAGTGAGTCCTACAAAAGATTTTTGAGTAACATGTTGTTCCTTACTTTTGAACCACCCTGTATACTATTACTAGTAATTATTAGGAAATTATAATACCAGTGTTTCTGGTGGCGCAATGCACCACACAGCTCTGCTACATGCATGTCACACACCTAGCACTGCTACATGTACATCAGATACAGCTCTGCTACATACATTCTTCATCCCATACAACAGGGATCACAAGCAGCACTCGGGATAAAGGACTTGTGATGACGTCACCGTCATGCTCTACCCCTGATCACATGGCGGGGAAGTCATCACAGGTCCTTCATCCCTGTGCAGATTACAAGCAGACTGCATCCCCTACAAACCATCTGCGGTCTCAGTTGCTATGGAATACAGCAACAAACAAACACCTAGCTGGATGTGAGCCGTGTGAGTATAGGACCGGTGATGACGTTACCATTATGTGATCAGGGGCAGAACATGTAACTCACTCACGAACAGACAGGTGGTTGTTAGTATTTTGATGGGTAGACACTTTTAGGATGGCTTTATGCACAGCAGTTTTTTGGGAAATGCACTTCCAGTTTTTTTTTAGACAAAACCAGAAGTGGATCCAGCAGCAAGAAGCGTGCAGCCTTCCTTTATAGTTTTCGTTTTTCTTAAATCCACTTCTGGCTTTGGCTCAAAAAAGTGCATTAAAAACGGCAAGTATGTGTCCCAAAAATGCTGTGCGTGAAGCCACCCTTAAACAAAGTAGTTTATGCAAAATGATCGCTCAAAACTGCTGTTCAAGTCATCTTTTGAACGAATTTTGAGCGATCATCTTCCCCTATAAATGGGCCTTTACTGACCTGTAAATAGAGGATAAAGAAAGAGGATAACGTTCATTATCCTGAGTATTGTGTGTCCCTGCAGCCATCAGAGATCTCCATCTGCTTCTACTCTATGTGGCCGTCTGCAGAGATCTTAAGGCTGGGCACTTCTTACTACCCACAAGGTGTAGAGTTTCGTTTTCATTTGTCTATAATGAGGAACACCGTCCTCTTGTGCAAGTTCCCAGTAATTACATAAAGCGGATTCATTCTCTCACTGAGACCTCCTCTACCAGACTCCCACAGACTGAGCTCTGCACACCTGGCAGGTAAGACTGCAGAACTTCTATCTAGAAGACACTCGGCCCGATATAGCGCTTGCCAACGTGCGATCCTTCACGCTGTGCGATACATTTTTGATATTGCGATCCTCACACACGTATTTAACGCGTGTGAAAGGATCGCAAGTGTTTCCCATAAACTTCAATGGGAAAAATCGCACTTGCATGCACATCGCACAGTATGCAAGCGCCATGCGATTTTTATTTTTGCAAAGTCCCATAGGAAACAATAGGCGATTCCTCCTGCCGGAACACCCAGAAATAGAACATGCTGCGATTTAAAAGAATGCATTTCATATTTGTACGAGTTTTTCATTCGTGTGAATAAGCCCTAAGACACAGGTTACAGATGGACGCATTCCCGGCCACATTAGGGCAGATTGGTCCGCGAAAAAATGTAATTTTAAGAGCTTACTCACATGAAAGCATTTGCACAGCATATTCCGCAGTGAATAGAACCCATTGAAGAGTGATACAATTTTCTTAGATACTTTCTGCATACATTCTTCACAGTTTTGAATATCTCTGCTTGCTGTCATTGAATAGTAACCTTTACTCCCATGAGATAAATCTTTGTCCCGGTCTTCAGATGGATGTAGCGGAGCTCTGGGAAGCTGATTGTAACTGTAATTATTCCTGGACCTCTATGTTCTTCATGAAACTCTTCTGCTATGTAGGGGATTTGGAGCTTTGTGTAAAGCTCTGCCCTCGGCATACAGTAGCGGGCAAACGGTTTAGGCGAGTATGGGAAAAAGGCTAAAAAGTAAGAATGTTTTCAGAAATAGAAGGGTTAATAGTTTTTTTTTGTCATTTAATAAAATGCAAAGTGACTGAAAAAAGAGAAATCTAAATCGCATCAATATTTGCTGTGACCAGCTTTTTCCTCTAGGTACACTTGCACACGGTTTTTGAAGGAGCTCGGCAGGGAGATTGTTGCAGGCATCTTGGAGAACTAAGCACAGATCTTCTGTGGATGTCGGCTTGCTCAGATCATTCTGTCTCTTCATGTGATCCCAGACAAACTGGATGATGATGAGATCAGAGCTCTGTGGGGGCAAAATCATAACTTCCAGGACTCCCTGTTCTTCTTTAACCCCTTAGTGACCACACTTTTTTTCTTTTTTCCATTTTTGTTTTTTCCTTCCCCCGTAAGGGCGCCCACCCACTGGCGTTTTTTTCACTGCGAAATTCGCAGGTTTTTTTTTTCTGCAAGGGGTCTATGGGACTTGTAATGTAAAAATCGCGATCGTGCAAAATCGCGATTTTGCGCGATCGCGATTTTAGCTTTGCATGTCCCATAGCCCAAAGACCCCTGCAGAAAAAAAAAAAACGCTGCGAATTTCGCAGTAAAAAACGCTAGTGGGTGGGCACCCTAACTCTTTTATGTATCCATCGACGTCGCTGTATGAGGGCTTGTTTTTTGCGGGACAAGTTGTATTTTTCAATGGTGCTATTTAATGTAGCATATAATGTACTGAAAAACTTCAAAAAATTCTAAGTGGAGAGAAATGGAAGAAAAAATGACATTCCGCCATCTTTCAGTGCGTCTTGTTTCTACAAACTGCAACAAAAACGACATGATAACTTTATTCTATGGGTCAGTACGATTACTACGATACCAAACTTGGATAGTTTTGGGGGGGTTGTTTTGCTGTACTACTTATATATATTTTTTAAAGATATTTAATTTTTAAAAATTATTTTCTGCCGCCATCTTCTGCGCACAATAACTTTTTTTATTTTTCTGTCGACATAGTTGTGCGAGGGCGCATTTAGAGCGGTACGTCCTTCAGTTTCCATTGGTGCCATTCTTGAATACATATGACTTTTTGATTGCTTTTTATTAGATTTTTTCTTGGCAACACTGTGACCTAAAAAGCGCATTTGTAGCACTCTTTTTTAAATTTTTTTTTTCGGACAACGTTTACCGTGCGTGGTAAATAATGCCTTACTTTGATAGATTGGACTTTTACGGATGTGGCAATTAGAGATGAGCGAACGTACTCGTAACGAGTACTTACGCACCCGAGTACCGCCATTTTCGAGTACTTCAGTACTCGGGCGTAAAGATTCGGGGGGCGCCGGGGGGCGGGGAGAGGCGCGGCGGTGCGGGGGGGAGCAGCGGGGAACAGGGGGGAGCCCTCTCTCTCTCCCTCTCCCCCCCACTCCCCACTGCTACCCCCCGTGCCGCCACGGCGCCCCCCGAATCTTTACGCCCGAGTACTGCAGTACTCGAAAATGGCGGTACTCGGGTGCATAAGTACTCGTAACGAGTACGTTCGCTAATCTCTAGTGGCAATACCAAATATGTATTTTTTATTTTTTATTTTTTTTATTAGAAATATGGCAACAGTTTTCTTTTTAAACTATTATAACTTTTTTTTTTTAATAATTAATAAAACTTTAATGTTTTTATTTTTACGTTTTCTTTTATTCCCCAGCGGGGATCACAACTAGCGATGCTTTGATCACTCCTGCAGTATGATGTAATGCTATAGCATTACATCATACTGCATTCTGACAGGTAGCCTATCAAGCCACCCCACGGGTGCCATTACACTCGCACAGCTCTCCCAATCTCATCGCAGGGGGATGGGGTTTGGGTGGGGGTGGCGTACGTGTTCAGGGGATTTAAATGCCGCTGTTAGATTGGACAGCAGAATTTAAAAGGTTAACAGCCCCAATTGGCCGAGTGGCGCAATCTCCCTCCATACACATCCTCCAAGCGATATCGCTGCATTTTCTTTTCACGCGATTGCAAGTTCGTGCTTTGCAATTTTTAACATTAGAAAGTCCCTAAGGCGAATGTCCACGGGTGTGTTTTTTTTCAACGCATATTATGCATATGTGACATGAATGCGTGATACGCAGTGAATGGAGGCAATGGAGGCCTTCGTATTGAAATGCGGTCCCTAAGCAGGCATTGCAAGAGGGCAGCATTTTGATACGCGTCCCAGTTCTGCACAAAACGTGGGATTTGAAAGGGAAAAAAAAATTACACTGCGCATGTCCGTGACGTCAGAGTCCCGCACATATGCAGTCTCTGCTGGCAGAGCGAAAGGGCTGCATATGGGTAAGACAGTAAGGGGGACCCGCGCCGTTTTACCCACACACACGTGGACATAAGCCCTTAATCAGATGCCTTTTGTTTTTTTTTTAATAATATTTCTTTGCAGCATTGTTCCACACCTGCCTATAACTTTTGCGCAGTGCTGTAGCCATGGTGTTATGCAAAATTTCCCTGAGGAATGCCGAACAGCTGGTTGTACATTTTACTTCTGTTATTGCACTGGAGTATACAGATATGTCAAGAAATTACAATTAAAAAGCGGAAGGTAAAAGTCCTGTTGTGTAGAAAAAGGGACGTGAACACTGACTATATGTAGGACAAGCCATCAGCCTGCAGGGGGCTCCACAGGGAAACAAGAGAACACGGATCCTAATAATGGCAGCTGATCCGGGAATGCAGTCACCTTGCAGACCCCGGCAATGCCCTCACTTGAACTCTACACAATCTATAATACAATCTCAGCGTCCGACCGTTCCAGTAACGCTATTCTAGTCCCCCAGCAGCAGCCCAGACCTGTTGGAACTTGTCACGCTCTTTGAAAATACATTCTGTAATTGTTAGTTACAAATAAGCTTAATCGTTCTGTTGCAATTGCGTGACTTATTTACTTTCACCTTCGCGGAAACTTGGTGGGATGACTGGAACACAAGGCTTGAAGGATACAACTTATGTATAAGAAACAGACCTAATAAAAGGGGGGGGAGGTGTTGTACTGTATGTTAGGAAAACATTCATCTCCACGGAGATTCAAGCTTCAGAGCATGGGAGTTCTGTAGGAAATGTTTGGGTAAGAATACAAGGAGAGAACAACAGAAAGGACACCATTGTAGGCATTTACTATAGGCCACCTGGACAAGCAGAAGATATTGATAAACTTTCTACATCAGATGGCCAAGCTCTCAAAAAAGCACAACATAGTGATTGTGGGAGATTTCAACTATCCAGACATTTGTTGGGAATCTCTCTCAGGTGAAAGTAATGGATCCAACAAATTCTTATCCGCTCTTGGTTGAAGAGAAAACAAGGGGATCTGCTATCTTGGACCTAATTCCTACCAACAGGGAGGAAATGGTTGAGGAAGTAAGGGTGGCTGGGCCCTTAGGAGGCAGTCATCATGTGATCCTTGGATTTTGGATACAAAAGGGGAGGAAGACCTGAGAAAACTTAGACCTCAAGGTTGGATTTCAGAAAGGCAGATTTTAATGGACTTAGGCCTCATGTCCACGGGGAAAATAAGAATTAAAATCCGCAGCGGATTTTAACTCTTCTCCCGCGCGCGGATCCGCACCCCATAGGGATGCATTGACCACCCGCGGGTAGATAAATACCCGCGGATCGTCAATAAAAGTGATTTTTAAAAAAATGGAGCATGAAAAAATCTGGACCATGCTCCATTTTCATGCGGGTCTCCCGCGGGGACGGCTCCCGCGGGCTTCTATTGAAGCCTATGGAAGCCGTCCGGATCCGCGGGAGACCTAAAATAGGAATTTAAAAGCATTTACTCACCCGCAGCGGGCCGGGAAGGTCTTCTCTTCCTCACGGCCGCATCTCCCTTGCTTCGGCTCGGCGGATGTGCCCGGCGCATGCGCGCGGCACGTCGGCGACGTGCCGGCGACGTGCCGCCGGCGTGACGAATTCATCCGCCGGCCGAAGAAAGAAGATCCAGCCGCGACGCAGAGAAGAAACGGAGCGGATGGGAGGTGAGTTTATCCTCATTTATTCTTATTTTCAGCGCTCATGTCCGCGGGGCAGGAGGGACCCGCTACGGATTCTACATGTAGAATCCGTAGCGGATCTGATTTTCCCCGTGGACATGAGGCCTTAGAAACAGGATAAGAAGAATCCAATGGCGGGATGCTCGTAAGGAAAGAAATGTCCAAGAAGGTTGGGAAATATTGCAAAATGAGATTCTCAAAGCACAATCGTTAACAATCCCTAAAAGAAGGAAGAATGGATGGATGAACACAGAACTTACAAAACACATACTATAAAGGAAGAAGAATATTTGTATTAAATGGAAAGAGGGGAACATAACTAAAGAAGAATATAATGCGGTCTGCAGAAACTGTAGGGCAAGTGTCAGAAAAGCTAAAGCTGATAATGAAGTGAGGCTTGTAAGAGAGGCCAAAATCAATAAAAAAGGGATTTTGGGGGTATGTCAAAAGCAAAAGAAAGGTCAAAGTTACTATAGGATGTTTACAGGATGAAAATGATGGTTAAGAATGATGTTGAGAAGGCCAAACTTTTAAATTCCTATTTTGTATCTGTTTTCTCTCAGAAAGTAAATGTAACATCAATTGATCTTCCCTGTGCTATTGGGGGAATAAAAGAATGCAGGCTATCTGTAAGCAGAGAGATGGTGAGGGAACACTTAGCTAACTTAAATGAATTCAAGTCTCAAGGTCCAGATGAATTACATCCTAGGATACTGAAGGAAGCATCAAAGGTAATTGCTGAAATACTCGCCGCAATCTTTGAAAATTTCTGGAGAACAGAAGTCCCAGAAGATTGGAAAAGGGCAAATGTTGTTCCTATCTTTAAAAAAGGGAAGAAGGTGGAGTCAGGAAACTAGAAGAATTGACAACTACGTTGAGTTTGTGAATAAACTTCTAGAAAAGTACCATCGCTTACATTGCAACATGTCACTCAAAATTAGAGATGAGCGAACGCGTTCGTCCGAGCTTGATATTCGTGCGAATATTAGGGTGTTCGGGATGTTCGTTATTCGTAACGAACACCATGCGGTGTTCTGGTTACTTTCACTTCCTTCCCTGAGACGTTAGCGCGCTTTTCTGGCCAATTGAAAGACAGGGAAGGCATTACAACTTCCCCCTGCAACGTTTAAGCCCTATACCACCCCCCTGCTGTGAGTGGCTGGCGAGATCAGGTGTTCGCCTAATATAAAAGTCGGCCCCTCCCGCGGCTCGCCTCAGATGCGGTGTGAGTTAGATGAGGGACAGTGCTGTTTATACCGGAGCTGCTGTAGGGAAAGAATTTGTAGTTAGTGTAGGCTTCAAGACCCCCCAAAGGTCCTTATTAGGGCCACTGATAGCTGTGTGTTGGCTGCTGTTAGCAGTGGCATTTTTTTTTCTCAAAATCGGCTCTGCAGAGCGTTGCACCTGGCATTAGGGACAGAAGTGCTGCATAGGCAGGGAGAGTGTTAGGAGTGAGTGTAGCCTTCAAGAACCTCAACGGTCCTTTCTAGGGCCATATTTATCCGTGTGCAGTACTGTTCAGGCTGCTGTTAGCTGTGCTGCATTTTTTTTGGGCTTCTCAAAATCGCCTCTGCAGAGCATTCCACCCTCCATTGATACTGCAGGGAAAGAATTGTATAGGCAGGGCCACAACACAGTTATTATTCATAGAATATACGCAGTGCTGCCTTTTGGTGGAAAAACAAGTGGAAACAAATCTATTTGTCCAGCCTCTGTCCGTCCTTACGGGCGGTGGACACGTGTGAGCTGCGTGAAAAACATTGCTAAATCATACGCACCCAGCTACGCTTTACTGCTGGCTTCGCCATTTGCTTTCCTTAATTGGGAAAAAAAATACCTGCTCTGCCAGAGTTATAATAACTCTGCTACCCTCACGTTCTGTGACACATAAGCAGGGACACAGCACAGTTATTAAACTTCTCATGTTCATTGAATATACGCAGTGCTGCCTTTTGGTGGAAAAAAACTGAAAACAAATCTATTTGTCCAGCCTCTGTCCGTCCTAACGCCTGTGGACACGTGTGAGCTGCGTGAAAAACATTGCTAAATCAGACGCACCCAGCTACGCTTTACTGCTGGCTTCGCCATTTGCTTTCCTTAATTGGGAAAAAAAATACCTGCTCTGCCAGAGTTATAATAACTCTGCTACCCTCACGTTCTGTGACACATTAGCAGGGACACAGCACAGTTATTAAACTTAGATTATTCATTCACTAGAGGCAGTGGGGCCTTTCGTTTTCCAAAAAGGGAAAAAATTATATTTGGCCTGCAGTCTTGCGCCAATTTATTTCCTGCCTGTGAAATCAAATCACTGGTAATACAGCATGCTGAGGGGTAGGGGTAGGCCTAGAGGACGTGGACGCGGCCGAGGACGCGGAGGGCCAAGTCAGGGTGTGGGCACAGGCCGAGCTCCTGATCCCGGTGTGTCGCAGCCGACTGCTGCGCGATTAGGAGAGAGGCACGTTTCTGGCGTCCCCACATTCATCGCCCAATTAATGGGTCCACGCGGGAGACGGTTATTAGAAAATGAGCAGTGTGAGCAGGTCCTGTCCTGGATGGCAGAAAGTGCTTCGAGCAACCTATCGTCAACACGCAGTTCTGCGCCGTCCACTGCTGCAAATCCGAATCCTCTGTCTGCTGCTCCTCCTTCCTCCCAGCCTCCTCACTCCACTACAATGACACCTGCTCAGGAGCGGGAACACTCCCAGGAACTGTTCTCGGGCCCCTGCTCAGATTGGGCAGCAGCGGTTCCTCTCCCACCAGAGGAGTTTATAGTCACTGATGCCCAACCATTCGAAAGTTCCCGGGGTCCGGGGGATGAGGCTGGGGACTTCCGCCAACTGTCTCAACAACTTTCTGTGGGTGAGGAGGACGATGACGATCATACACAGTTGTCTTGCAGTGAGGTAGTAGTAAGGGCAGTAAGTCCGAGGGAGCAGCGCACAGAGGATTCGGAGGAAGAGCAGCAGGACGATGAGGTGACTGACCCCACCTGGTGTGCAACGCTTACTCAGGAGGACAGGTCTTCAGAGGGGGAGTCAAGGGCATCAGCAGGGCAGGTTGCAAGAGGCAGTGCGGTGGCCAGGGCCAGGGGTAGAGGCAGGGCCAGACCGAATAATCCACCAAGTGTTTCCCAAAGCGCCCCCTCGCGCCATGCCACCCTGCAGAGGCCAAGGTGCTCTAAGGTCTGGCAGTTTTTCACAGAGACGCCTGACGACCGACGAACAGTGGTGTGCAACCTTTGTTGCGCAAAGCTCAGCCGGGGAGCCAACACCAACAGCCTCACCACCACCACCATGCGCAGGCATATGATGGCCAAGCACCCCACAAGGTGGGACGAAGGCCGTTCACCGCCTCCGGTTTGCACCCCTGCCTCTCCCCCTGTGCCCCAACCTGCCACTGAGATGCAACCCCCCTCTCAGGACACAGGCACGACCGTCTCATGGCCTGCACCCACACCCTCACCTCCGCTGTCCTCGGCCCCATCCACCAATGTCTCGCACCGCACAGTCCAGCCGTCGCTAGCGCAACTGTTGGAGCGCAAGCGCAAGTACGCCGCCACGCACCCGCACGCTCAAACGTTAACCGTCCGCATCGCAAAATTCATCAGCCTTGAGATGCTGCCGTATAGGGTTGTGGAAACGGAGTCCTTCAAAAGTATCATGGAGGCGGCGGCCCCGCGCTACTCAGTTCCCAGTCGCCACTACTTTTCCCGATGTGCCGTCCCAGCCCTGCACGACCACGTCTCCCGCAACATTGTACGCGCCCTCACCAACGCGGTTACTGCCACGGTCCACTTAACTACGGACACGTGGACAAGCACAGGCGGGCAGGGCCACTACATCTCCCTGACGGCACATTGGGTGAATTTAGTGGAGGCTGGGACAGAGTCAGAGCCTGGGACCGCTCACGTCCTACCCACCCCCAGAATTGCGGGCCCCAGCTCGGTGCTGGTATCTGCGGAGGTGTATGCTTCCTCCACTAAAGCACCCTCCTCCTCCTCCTCCTCCTCTGTCTCGCAATCAAGATGTGTTAGCAGCAGCATGTCGCCAGCAGTCGGTGTCGCGCGGTGTGGCAGCACAGCGGTGGGCAAGCGTCAGCAGGCCGTGCTGAAACTACTCAGCTTAGGCGATAAGAGGCACACGGCCCACGAACTGCTGCAGGGTCTGACAGAGCAGACCGACCGCTGGCTTGCGCCGCTGAGCCTCCAACCGGGCATGGTCGTGTGTGACAACGGCCGTAACCTGGTGGCGGCTCTGCAGCTCGGCAGCCTCACGCACGTGCCATGCCTGGCCCACGTCTTTAATTTGGTGGTTCAGCGCTTTCTGAAAAGCTACCCACGCTTGTCAGACCTGCTCGTAAAGGCGCGCCGGCTCTGCGCACATTTCCGCAAGTCCCACACGGACGCTGCCACCCTGCGCACCCTGCAACATCACTTTAAGCTGCCAGTGCACCGACTGCTGTGCGACGTGCCCACACGGTGGAACTCTACGCTCCACATGTTGGCCAGGCTCTATGAACAACGGAGAGCTATAGTCGAATACCAACTCCAACATGGGCGGCGCAGTGGGAGTCAGCCTCCTCAATTCCTTTCAGAAGAGTGGGCCTGGTTGGCAGACATCTGCCATGTCCTTGGTAATTTTGAGGAGTCTACCCAGGTGGTGAGCGGCGATGCTACAATCATTAGCGTCACCATTCCTCTGCTATGCATCTTGAGAAATTCCCTGCAAACCATAAAGGCAGCTGCTTTGCGCTCGGAAACGGGGGCGGTGGAAGACAGTATGCCGCTGGATAGTCAGGGCACCCTCCTGTCTATTTCTCAGCGCGTACAGGAGGAGGAGGAGGAGCATGAGGAGGATGAGGAGGAGGGGGAAGAGACAGCTTGGGCCGCTGCTGACGGTACACCGGCTGATTGCCTGTCATCCTTTCAGCGTGTATGGCCTGAGGAGGAGGAGGAGGAGGAGGAGGATCCTGAAAGTGATCTTCCTAGTGAGGACAGCCATGTGTTGCGTACAGGTACCCTGGCACACATGGCTGACTTCATGTTAGGATGCCTTTCTCGTGACCCTCGCGTTGCACGCATTCTGGCCACGACGGATTACTGGGTGTACACACTGCTCGATCCACGGTATAAGGAGAACCTGCCCACTCTGATTCCCGAAGAGGAAAGGGGTTCGAGAGTGTTGCTATACCACAGGACCCTTGCGGACAAGCTGATGGTAAAATTCCCAGCCGACAGCGCTAGTGGCAGAAGGCGCAGTACCGAGGGCAAGGTAGCAGGGGATGTGCGTAGATCGAGCAGCATGTACATCCCAGGCAGTGCAACAGTCTTTAAGGGCCTGGCCAGCTTTATGGCTCCCCACCAAGACTGTGTCACCGCTCCCCAGTCACGGCTGAGTCGGCGGGAGCACTGTAAAAGGATGGTGAGGGAGTACGTAGCGGATCGCACGACCATCCTTGGTGACGCCTCTGCCCCCTACAACTACTGGGTGTCGAAGCTGGACACGTGGCCTGAACTAGCCCTGTATGCCCTGGAGGTGCTTGCTTGTCCTGCGGCTAGCGTCTTGTCGGAAAGGGTGTTTAGTGCGGCTGGGGGAATCATCACAGATAAGCGTAGCCGCTTGTCAACCGACAGTGCCGACAGGCTAACACTCATCAAGATGAACAAAGGCTGGATTTCCCCAGACTTCTGTTCTCCACCAGCGGACAGCAGCGATACGTAAGCAATACGTAGGCTGCACCCGCGGATGGAAGCTACGTTCTCTCTCACCATCCAAAACGGGGACATTTCTGCTTCATCAATCTGTGTATAATATTCCTCCTCCTCCTCCTCCTGCTCCTCCTCCTGAAACCTCACGTAATCACGCTGAACGGGCAATTTTTCTTAGGGCCACAAGGCTCAGTCAAATAATTTTTCTGAACAATTTTTATAAGTTTCAATGCGCTTAAAAGCATTGGAACTTTAACTTGAACCAATTTTTCGTTACACTGGGCTGCCTCCAGGCCTAGTTACCACTTAAGCCACATTAACCAAAGCGATTAATGGGTTTCACCTGCCCTCTTGGCTGGCCATGGCCAATTTTTTGGATGTACATTAGTACTGTTGATACAGCAATTTTTGTGGGCCCTCGCCTACAGTGTAATCAAATTAATTTTTAGCCCACCTGCATTACAGCTGACGTTACCTCAGCTGTGTTGGGCAATGCAATGGGATATTTTTATGTACCGCCGGTGGGTTCCAGGGAGCCACCCATGCTGTAGGTGCACACGGAGTTTTTAATACATCTGTACACTTCTAAAGAACCCCAGTCTGACTGGGGCATGCAGTGTGGGCCGAAGCCCACCTGTATTACGCACGACATTACTACCTCAGCTGTGTTGGGCAATGCAATGGGATATTTCTGTGTACCGCCGCTGGCTTCCTGGCACCCACCCAGGCAGTGGGTCCACAGGGAATTATAAATGCATCTGTTTCCACTTATAAAGAAACCCAGTCTGACTGGGGCATGCAGTGTGGGCCGAAACCCACCTGCATTAACCCTTTCCAGTCCACTGTGTGACCTGTGAAGACATTAGGGTTTTAAGGCTGTACAGCTCCGTTGTTGGTAGACGTCCGTCGGGGTTCTCTTACTGTATATTGCCAGCCTCTCTGCTGTCGGAGCCTATCCTACGTGTCAGCTCATGCAGTACTGGCTTTAGCCAGCATATAGCGCCGTTGTATAACGGCAGAAAAAGAGTAAGCCCCCTAGGAAAACCATATACAAATTGGATTGGAAAGGGTTAAGCACAACATTACTACCTCAGCTGTGTTGGGCAATGCAATGGGATATTTCTATGTACCGCCGGTGGCTTCCTGGCACCCACCCATGCTGTAGGTGCACACGGAGTTTTTACTACATCTGTACACTTCTAAAGAACCCCAGTCTGACTGGGGCATGCAGTGTGGGCCGAAGCCCACCTGCATTAAGCACGACATTACTACCTCAGCTGTGTTGGGCAATGCAATGGGATATTTCTGTGTACCGCCGGTGGGTTCCAGGGAGCCACCCATGCTGTGGGTCGACAGGGACTTCACAATAGGGAGTTGTACCTGCCTGTGTCTATGAATTAAAAAGCCCGGTCTGACTGGGGCATGCAGACACCTTGACAGAATGAATAGTGTGTGGCACATAGGTTCCCCATTGCTATGCCCACGTGTGCAGCTCCTGATGGCGGTGGCACAGGATTCTATTTCTCATTGCTTCTGTACAGCATTGTGGGCTATCGCTCCGCCACTTTTAAAGAGGGTCGCTGCCTAGCCGTGCCAACCTCTGCAGTGTGTGCCTGCGGTCCCTCGTCATGGCAGACGCACTTCTAAATAGACATGAGCGTGGTGTGGCATGAGGGCAGCTGAAGGCTGCCCAGGGACACTTTGGTGTGCGCTGTGGGGGGGAGGGGGGGCGGTTGGTCAGCATGTAACCCAGGAGAAGTGTCAGTGGAGTGTCATGCAGGCAGTGATTGTGCTTTGTTGGAGGTAGTGTGGTGCTTAGCAAAGGTATGCCATGCTAATGAGGGCTTTTCAGAAGTAAAAGTTGTTGGGAGGGGGGGGGGCCCACTCTTGCCGGTATTGTGGCTTAATAGTGGGACCTGTGAACTTGAGATGCAGCCCAACATGTAGCCCCTCGCCTGCCCTATCCGTCACTGTGTCATTCCCATCACTTTCCTGAATTGCCCAGATTTTCACACATGAAAACCTTAGCGAGCATCGGCGAAATACAAAAATGTTCTGGTCGCCCATTGACTTCAATGGGGTTCGTTGTTCGAAACGAACCCTCGAGCATCACGGGAAGTTCGTTACGAATAACGAACACCCGAACATTTTGGTGTTCGCTCATCTCTACTCAAAATCCATTTCCTACATTCTCATCCGAAATTCTCTCCTGACAACTGTGGTGCCGTGAGTGATGAACATGGAGAGCGATTCCATCAGGATATATCAAAAATGGAATGAAGGTATCAGGGAAAATGGAACGCTTCCTTGCTTGTGGACTACTGTAGGGCAGTGACAAGTGACGCCCCAGAAAAGAAGTACAAGCGACTAGCAAAGACAATCCGTTCACGTGATTAAGCCCTTGTATTTGAAGTGTATTTATAAAACCAGAGTTAGGCCTACTAAACTCTCTGACTTTATTGTCTGCTTTATCCAGTATGTTTGCTGTCTTCCTGACTTTGTATCAGATCCTGTTTATGTGCTTGTCTCTGTCACCCAGCATAGCTTTCCCATCTCTGCTGTCTGCTCTAATCCTGTTTGCAGTCTGGCCTGTTTCATGGTGGCTTGCATCGGTACTTCTGACTCTCGGGGATCAGCTGCCAACCACACTGGGACTATTCCAAGAGGTAAGGGTCTACTCTGTTCCCTGCAGCAAAAGGCCAGATCCCGGAACAGGGGTTAGAGGGTGAATACTGGGGAACCAGCAGGATAACGCCCTTAGGTTTAGCCAAAGGTCAAAGCAGTTGGTTGACGCAATGGGTCTGTACTCGCTGTCCATAACAGGGAGTATTTTTACAGCTTTATAGACCATTTCAATAAATAAGGCTTATTGTATAATTTATGGTAAAATAGTGGTGAAGAATTTAGATGTATGGTGGATCCGAAAGGTCCCCGAAAAATTGAAAAAATTGAAACCCATTAGACAAGTACAGTCTAAAGCAAAGAAAGTAAAATTACTGTGAGCACGTGAGACAAGGGAACAATGTAACTCATAACTTGAGAATGAGCGGGAAAGAGCCAGGGCATCAAGGGCTTCAGAGACTCCGAAAGAGCAAGGAGCCAGAATTTAGAGAGAGAAAGAGCCAGGGCATCAAGGGCTTCAGAGACTCCGAAAGAGCAAGAAGCCAGAATTCAGAGAGAGAAAGAGCCAGGGCATTAAGGGCTGCAGAGACCCCGGAACAGCATCAGGCCCAAATTCAGAAAGCGAAAAACAGAGCCAATGCATCAAGGACAGCAAGGCATTCCATTTTGTTGCTGGAAGGTTTTAAAGATGATCCTCACAAGGACAGCGAGCGAATGTTCTTATTAGAAAAATGGACCAAACATGTAGCTACTGACATGCCAAGAAATTTGAACTAAGCCTCCTGAAAGGTGCTGAAGGAGTGGAAACTGGGCAACAGCAGGTATAGAAGCTAGCAAGCATCAGTGACATTTGTGCGTTGTTCATCCATCCCGTACTGCAATATCTATCCATCATGGCATGGTGTCTACATACTACATGTTAGACCTTGTTCATACAAGCATGTTTTTAGCGCAGAATAGGTGCGAGAAAAGAACGCGTCTAAAAGAACCAATGGTTACCTAACAAAGATAGGACACGCGTGTGCAAAGCTCGCACCTGAGGTCCGTGCTGCAAGAAAAGATAAGACCCGATCCATCTTTGATGCATTGCTGCGAAGGAGTTTCCATAGACTCCTATGGGAGCAGGATAACACACACCACGCAGCTCCCAATCGTGTGAACGGGCAATTCACTGCTAATTAAGCTCGAGACTTAATAACTGGAAATCCCCCATTTACTCTATTTTTAGTGCAGTATAACCGCAATCTTTTCATGCGCCAATACTGCGCTAAAACCACACTCATGTGAACGAGGCCTTATACTCTGCTGGTACATATGAAGACTGTTCCATACTACACTCTATGATGTCGAAGAATCCTAGAGCGGTCGAAGAATCAATCAAAAACCATCCCTTTTGTTTATCGAGCACTGCATTGATTGGCTGAGCAGCGCTCAACAACTAATCAGAGCCATCGCTTTCTGGAGGTGGGATTTATGTGGGCGAAAGAGGACTGCAGGATGCACCACGGAGCTCTGGACAGCAGCAGGAGGACCTGGACTGAGCCTGCTAGGGAAGTATTCCTTTTTTTTCTGTTATGTAATACAGCTAGGGCTTATTTTTGGGGTAGGGCTTTTATTTTAAGTCTCCCTTAAAATCCTTTAAAATCAGGATTGGTCTACTTTTCGGGGAATGTCTTACTTACAGGTAAACAGAGTACCTGCTGATCAGTTGTACACGTCTTGAGTGAACAGAGAAATGTACAGCCAGCATATGGGAACGAACTGTCATAAATATGATCGTTCATCTCGAAAAGCTCTTTCTCAGCCTGTGTGAAGGAAAATGAAAGGAGTGCCAATCAACATGTTTTTTTATTGATACTTGTTAGATTGGACCAAGAACTTGCCCAGTCTGAAAGAACCTTTAGCCATCAGTCCAGCGTCACTGACGGATCTCCTATTTAGACATAGACTACAGTGTCTATAAACAGTGATATACAGTAGAAGCTGCAGAAGATGAAGGTACAACATTTTTAAAGTAAACCCTATTGTCATGCATGCACATGCAAGTGCAGCGTCCGAGCGAGACACACCAAAGTGGAGGAAATCAAGGGGATTGCAAGATGGATGTCACGGGTGGCTCTGCAATCTCTCCCGACGGTGGCGGCAAAGGTGCCTTACTCAGTCACCGTACAGTGGCACAAAAGATATATATATATCTACTCTTATGACGAACGGTGGTTTGTCACGTGACGCCAGCACTTTATCCGGGACTTGAAGGGTCAATGCTGGAAATAATTTGACACAAGTCATGGTAGCTTTTGATTTAGTAAACTTGAAGTGCACAGATTTACTTAAGCTTGAATTTTGCAGTACAACAAAACAATGGTAGTCTTGTAGAAGCTTGGCAGAGCAAATAGTTATGCAGTAGTACAGATGAATTTGGATGAGACACAGTTTCCTCTTCAAAGCTCTCTCTATTGGTATATAGAGGTTACACAGTAGAAATTCCCACAGGCCTAGTTATCTGTTCGACTTACTGGAAGTTGACTATGCAGTAATTGGAGTTAAAGTTAAGATGGGCTTCTTTACTATTCCTGGCTTTGACTTCACTGGGTTTTGTGTAACTCACTGTTTTAGTGGAACGGGTCCCAGCTTCTCTCCTCCTAACTGCTAGTAGACTGGGGAGTTGGTGAATCCTGGCTTCCCTGTTGAATAACATGTTGTAGCTGCTAACTCTGCTGACCTCCTCCTGCACAACCTCCGACGATGGCTCCGTACGCAGACTGACTTGACTCCTGTTTCAATTCTTGTCTTGTTCCCGCACTTTCTCTCTACACCTCCCCCTCAGCATACTGGCTCACTCAGGAGTTTCCTGCTCTGAACTCTCACCATCCCCCTCTACGAATCAGTGATGGCATGACATACAGCCAATAAGCAGCCAGCTGTTGCCAAGCCATTAGTTTAGTTTGTTGAAAGAAAGTGTGACATGGCTATGAATGTGTGGCTATTCTGGAGGACCCTCCGGGTCCCTACACAGTGTGCCCAAAGCATTTAAGTAAGTCATTAAGGTCTTGTTAAACTATCCCCTAAGGCAGTGGGGGTGCCACAGGGTGCCTCTCAAGTCCATCCCCTGATATGTGTGTTATTTTCTTTATAAAAAAATGTATTTTCTTTTTTTTTAAATTTCTTTTATTCCATTATTTCCTCCCCCACTCTCTCCTCACTTTGTCTTTCACTATCTGTTTTCTGATAAATTCTATTACTTAAGGCACATTTAAACAGGACAAATGTCAGGCAAACGATGCCTCACACTCGTCCCCGCATATACTCGCTCTTGTGCTGTTGCACGGGAGCTAGTATCACTGGCTCATTCACAGAGAGGCTGCAGGAGATTTAACTCATCGCTCTCCCCCGCCTCTCTTCATTGACTTAACATAGTGGCTGTTCAATACTGAACAGCTGCTATTTATACTGAAAGATGATCGTTCAGCTGACCGTCCGTCATTTATGCTGCATAAAGGATAGACGATGAGCTGAATGATGATGTTAAGTCAATGGAGACGGGTGAGGGAGAGCGAGTATGTGCAGGGACGAGTGTCGGGCATTGTTTGCCTGACATTCGTCCCATCTAAATGGGCCTCAAGTTAACAATACTTACTTAGAGGTCAATATATAGTTATGTTAAAAATTGGAACCAAGACAGTAGCTCCATTCAGGATGTTAACCTGGATGCTTAGCTATCTCTTTAATTATAATAACTACAGTAGAACCGATCCGTAGATCAGGCAATATGAAAGTTAAAATTGATGATTTCATATGTTCTGGGGGATTTTCCTGTCCTATAACAATATAATGTAAAAATTAACGAATCACAAAATCAAAAGGAGAAATGTATAAAGTATGTTTTAAAATTATATAAGAAAATGTTAAGGTTAATATGAAAACAATGTTTTCTTTTTTGCATTTTGCTATTAAGAAGTAATATAGATGGCATTTCTACAGCCTTTTGGATAGGCCATCCATATCAGATCGATGGGAATCCTAATCCTCCAATGAGCTAACCGAAGGAGCATCCCCTTCTTTGACCAGGCACAGCTCTATACTTTTGGTAGTGGCTGTGCCTGGTATTACCGCTCAATCCCATTCGCCATGCACCATTATGGTAGTACTGACTTGCTCATTCCAATTTCTACCTTAAGGAAATTCTCCATGTCAGTCTACCTAGAAGCCACTTGAAGAACTGCTTTGGAGCATGCTGCGAATTGTAGAAAATGGGGGATAAAGCTAATCACAGGCGTCCTACTGCTGGTCCCCCTCCTCCCATGTAATCCTATGCTGTTGTGCCTGCTTACTGTATAGTGGTGTCAACATGCTTAAATATCCCTTACTGAGTCTATACCAGACTTCTTTGAGATGGGAATGGGTTAGGGAGTACCCAGGGAGTAGAAAATTTGTTTATTGGTTTCCTCATTGTAATTAGGTTCGAAATCACTACATTAGAGCAACCAGCCAGAATAAATCATTGTCACTGATATAATTAGTGGTCCACTGAATGGATGTCCTCCAAGAAAGGAGTTGTACTTGACAGAAGTCTCAGATTTGGCATATATGGGGGGGGGGGGGGGGGATGGGACCTTGTTCTGTTTGTCAAGATTGCCTTATCACTGCATGAGGGGGTTTAAAACTACAATCAAAAACTTCTTCTGTTTCATTACTTCAGGGATCCACCACTCATGATGGCAAAACAATCGCAGAAGAAGATGCCAATTTTTGGGCGAGGTGAAATCAATCAAGGTAAATTTCTTTGATGCACCCTATTTTAGTTTTCTTAAAGGGGTTGTCTCGCGGCAAGCATCAAAATTTTACCTTAGCCCATTCCCCCTGTCACCCCCCTGGCATAAAATAGCAAATTAAAGCGGTTTTTAAACCGCTTGCTACTCACCGATCCGATGAAATAAGGAGTTTAAAAAATCTTCTCCCTAAGATGGCCGCCGGTCCTTTCCCAGGGATGCACTGCGGTTTTCTCCCATGGTGCACCGCGGGTCTTCTCCTATGGTGCACCATGGGCTCTGTGCGTTCCATTGCCGATTCCAGCCTCCTGATTGGCTGGAATCGGCACACGTGACGGGGCGGAGCTACGATGACGACGCGGTGACCAGCTCTCCGGCACGAGCGGCCCCATTCACCAGGCAGAAGACCGCACAGCGCAAGCGCGTCTAAAAAGGCAAGAAGCCAGCGAAATTAGACAGAGCCATGGAGACGTGGACGCTAGCAACGGAGCAGGTAAGTGAATAACTTCTGTATGGCTCATATTTAATGCATGATGTACATTACAAAGTGCATTAATATGGCCATACAGAAGTGTATAACCCCACTTGATTTCGCGAGACAACCCCTTTAAGATGTTTAGAGGTACTATCTCCTTGTATTTATACTCTTGATTCTTTTTCAGTAGACTTTTCAAGATTCTCTCTAACGCCAAGCAACATGGTAAGTGAGAAATTACATTGCAAAGACTTCTACAACTTTATTAAAGGCAATAGATACACTATATATGGCAAAAAGTATATGAGCACCTCAACATCCATGGGATCAGATACCGATGTTGGTTAGATGGTCTGGCCTGTGATCGGCTTTCCAATTCATCCCATAGGTGTTGGAAAGGATTGAGGTCAGGACTCTGTGCAGCCACTTCAGTTCCTCCACAGCAAACGCATCACCTTCGATCTTAATGGAGGTTGCTTCGTGTACAGGGGCACGGTCTTGCTGGATCAGGAAAGGGTCTTTATTATCCTTCACTGGAAATAATGGGCCAATCCCTGAAAAACAGCCCCATAACATTACTCTTTCACCACCACATTTTACAGTTGGCCTTATGTATTCCAGTAGGTAGTGTTCTCCAGGCATCTGCAAAACCCAGATTCATCCATCAGACAGCCAGATAGTGAAACGTGATTCAACATTCCAGAGAAAACATTTACAAAGCTTCCAGTGATCACGTGCTTTACACCACTCAAGCCCACACTTGGCATTGACCTGCTGTTGCTAGGCTTTCATGCAGTTTCTTCATCATCGAAACCTACTTCATTAAGCTACTGATGCAAAGTACCCATGTCCCTTTCAGAGCTGGTTTAGAGACCTCTAGTGAGTAATACAGCAAAGGATAGACTTTTTTAACCCCCCCCCCCCCCCACCACCACCACCACCCCAGTTCCTCTCTATGAGTTTGCATGGTCTGCTCTGGGCGAGTTTTAGAAAAAAACATGGCCCCGGCAAAGTTAAAAGTCGGGCTCCAAATGTTGAATAATTCTACCAACACCATGGTCATATTCAGTCAATTTAAGAGTGCTGACCCCTATCGTTTCCAGGGGCATTGCTAGATTTATAGAAGATCAGGGACACAAGTCCAAATACATACTATATGCCTCCCTTTCCCACACACAAAAATGTATCCATATACACATATAGTTATAAACTAATGCCACCATACAAGGCCCAAATAACACTGTCATAAGATGACCACTAATATTAGCACTGTATCCTGAGTGAGTAATATTGTCACAACATAAAAGGTACAATATTACCTCCATACACAACCATATGATGGTAAATACCTGCTCCACACAGGCACTTTGCAGACCACAGAAGTGATTACATTACTGATATATCCAGTGATCACAGGTGATGTCTTTTTTTGAGTTCTTCACATAACTTGTGCAGCATCAGAAGTGGACACTAGGGGGTTTGAGAGCAGGCTGCATGAAGGATTATTTCGCAAGGAAAGGAAACAGTTGTGTGGGTGTGACCGGTGGAAAGAAAATCTCCAAACCTAAGAGTCCCCTGGGAGGGTCCTTGGGAGAGGACCTGGGAGAGTGAGTTCTCTCGGGCTGTACAGCCACAAGTCTGACGGCCCTTAGACTGACACTCTGATTGGGTAAAAGGCGTTGGACTTTGCCATATGTTTGAGGCACTAGGCCTGTATTGTAGACAGTATGAACAAATTATTAAACAGCATATCTGCAAGTACCTGGATAAGAATGCAGTAATTAACCAGGGCCAGCATGGGTTTGTAACAAACAAGTCATTCCAGACTAATCTAATTTCCTTCTATGACAAAATCATGGACTGGGTTGGTCAGGAAGATGCAGTAGATATAGTATATCTTGACATTAGTAAAGCATTTGACAAAGTATCTCATACCATATTATTGAAAAAATGACCAAATATGGGATTGACAAGGCAACTGTTAGGTGGGTTCACAACTGGCTGAGTGATCGTACTCAAAGAGCAGTTATACATGGCTGCACATCCAAGTGGGGTACCACAAGGCTCTGTCCTAGGCCCAGTGTTGGTCAACATTATTATAAATGATCTGGAGGAGGGAATTGAGGGGAAACTGATCAAATTTCCCTACAACACGAAGCTAGGAGGGATAGCTAACATTAGGGAAGAGAGAGGATTCAAAAAGATCTAGAAAAGCTTGCACAGTGGGCAGCGACTAACAGAATGGTATTTAACAAGGAGAAATGCAAAGTCCTACATCTGGGCAAGAAAAATGAAGAAAGCACATACAGAATGGGAGGAATTGGGCTAAGCAGCAGCACATGTGAAAAAGACTTGGTGTGAGGTATGGCTCGGCTACCTTAGTCCCATGGGGTTGTGCAACACTGCTGTGTAGTTTGTAAGTGGAAGGGTTAAATGCTTTTCAGCATCTATGAAAGCTGAGTGCTGAAGGGGCTTTGAAGCAGGGGGACAGACAGCTTTCAAAAAGACTGTCACAACTCCACAAGGGGCTTGTAATGTTTAACAGCCTTGCTAAGCCAGAGCAGGAAATATTTACAATACGAGATAAAGACAGGAACAGCCCTTCACAACCCAGTGACTTCTCCTCCCCACGTTGGAACTGACTACAGCCAGACATGCTATCTTTCAGAGCCAATTTTAAAAAAGGAACTTCTCTAAAACAAAGTGGAATATGTAATTTGGAAATTATGACTGATCTGTATGTCGCAGTCCGTTGACAAGGATATTTTGCAAAATGTCACATCACCACAAACCAGATATAGGTACTTCCATGATTGCGAGATGCTCAGAGACCCTGGAATCACATATCTATGAAAATATGTATCCGAACACATTCGTATGTGGGCTCAAACCTTACATAAAATCATGAGAGGAAACCAAGCCATCATATTTTCATTGTGGGTCCCACCCACACGAAGTTATGAAGGAAATATGGATTTCAGAGCCCATGCATTCCGGTGTAAGCCAAACCCCTATTGGGGCTAGAAGGAGCTGAAGAGGAGTTACCTCACTGAAAGTTTAAAAATCGCACATGGACTTTAGTGTCTGCCCCTTGGAGTGCACTATGCGTGCGGATTGTCCTGTAAAAATTGGTAATACTCTTTTCTTTAATCTTTTCATTTTAATACTGTCTATGAATATCTTATGTATACCTCTTACATTTTTTGCATTTTTCTGTAAATAAGAACTGCTATCCTTTTAGAATTAAACTTTCAATTAATTAGTGAACTTCGTCTGTGTTAACACAAAACCATATCTCTAAAGACATAATTGTTGGTAATTAGCATTCGGGTCCAACGTCCGTGAATGTTGGTGGCAGCAATATTTAGCTCAGGGCTAGGCGGCTTACTGTAGAATTGTGGCCAAAGGTGATGGTTGCTTGTCCGGTTGAGTTATGATAAATTGGGTACCAATCACTCCACAATCTAAGCCTCCCCTCGCCTACATGACACTTGGGTATACTAATAGATCACAGACTGAACATGAGTAAACAGTGTGATGCAGCATCAAAAAAAAGCAACACACAATTCTGTGATGTATTAAGAGAACCATAGAGTCTAGATCATGTGAGGTCATTATCCCCCTCTACTCTTCCTTAGTCAGACCTCATCTGGAATAGTGTATCCAGTTCTGGGCACCCCAATTTAAAAAAGACAGACAAACTAGAGCAATTTCATAGAAGGCTTGCCAGTAAGGTGAGCGGTCTGCAAACCATGTCCTGTGAAAACCGATTAAAGGATCTGGGAATGTTTAGCTTGTAAAAAAGAAGGCTGAGAAGAAACTTAATAACTGTCTACAAATATCTGAAGGGCTGTCACACTACAGATGGATCAGCCCTATTCTTATTTGAACATGGAAAGACTAGAAAGAAAGAGATGAAACTGAAAGAGAGGAGACACAGATTAGATATTAGAAAAACTAAATCTGTCAGTGAGAGTGATGAATGAGTGGAACAGGTTACCATGGGAGGTGGTGAGTTCTCCTTCAATGGAAGTGCTCAAACAGAGGCTGGACAGACATTTGTCTGGGATGATTTACTGATCCTGCACTGAGCAGGTGGTTGGACCCGATGACCCTGGAGGTCCCTTCCAACTCTAGCCACTACGTAAAAGACTTGGAATCATATAATGGTTAACACCCAGTTAATTGTTCCTATTCTTGTACGTGGTGATGAATGACACCCAGATTGTGTTATGAGTTTTATTGATGCACCACAATAAAAAAATGGATGTGTTATTCTTGTACCAAACGTCCGTCCTGGGCGTTATTTACTGGTGTTTGGCCATCCATCTGGTGGAGGAAAATGGCGATCTGATCAGCTAACAACCCCCAAGTTGTCACACTTGTCTCTGCAGAATTTGACACAGACATCTTTTACTGCAATCTTCCGACATTATCCACATCTCTATACAATTTTCCCATCCATACTGCCCTAGATAGTGATAATGCCATTCTATTGAATAGTCCCTTCTTGTGAGGCTGATTTCACATCAGCCTAGTCCATGCATGACTGTGTGTTTGGTGACCCAAACTAATTGAATCATATGGATCACAGGGATCTGTTAGTTTGTGTCATTGGACTTGCAGTCGGGCAAAACTAATATGGCACATAAAGCCCACATTTTATGACCACGTTACTCTGTCTCAAGTCCAAATATATATTTACCTTCTTGACTCTTCTGCCCTAGGGATCTGCTCAACAACAAGCATTACCATTTCCACTTCCAAAAGTGCCGGCTCCTGTGCAAGGATTCTCAGAAAACATGAATCCAGCTGGGAGGCATCCTATATTTAATCAAGGTACAGTCTGTAGATTGATATGTTTGTGTTACGGCTCATCGGCTGTGTTGGATAGGCCCGGCTCACATGATCCATGTGCCGGCCATGCTCAGTGTTATTTTGGTACTGAATGCCCCAAGTTCCTGACGCTGGGTTGCCCTCATCAGGGTGAGTGTTCCGCTTCAAGAAACGGTCTTCAAGTTGGGCTCAGATTTCTCTGTCTTCACACTCTTAGGTTTCATTATATGTATATGGTGTTATCCATATTATGTGTATATTCATCCTTCTAGACAATATATTACATCCAATCTGGATGAGGTGTTTTGCATCCACCTCGGGCGTAACAGTTTGCTAATTTATCTAAACTTTAATTAAAAATGTGTCCCACAATAGTTTATGCAGCCCGCTGGGATGCATCAGGTTGGAGCGGAAGCGGCTGCTCCAACCCCTGTGTAGTGGCTAGCGCTTGTAATTGCAGGTGCAGCTTTTCTTGATTTCAATGGGAGCTACGTTTGTAATTACAAGCAACGGCCGCTATATAAGGGTTGGAGCAGCAGCTTCCTGCAGCTCTGGTCCAATGGCACAGTGCAGAGTGTGACCGCTGATATTATGGGGGTCACTGTTACTACTGGAACAATTATGGGGGTCACTATTACTACTAGGACTGTTATGGGGGTCACTATCACTACTGGGGCCACTATGGGGGTTACTATCACTACTGGAGCCACTATGGGGGGCACAATTAGGGCTTGTTTACACAGGCATAAGAGCATTTCAGTTATAAAAATACGCTACGTATTTACATAAACAAAAATCACTTACGCCTGCATTTTTCGGCTCCTCCAAAATGTTTTATGTGCGCAAATACACAGTAAATACACAAGTTTCCATTCGCATGCCATTAAAATAATTAGCAAGATGGACACTCAGAAAAGCTTTTTATAATATGATGCTGAAAAGCCATCTGGGCCCGGGCGCTTATTAGTCTTAATGGTGCAAGATGCTTCGTTTGGGGTAATCCTCGAAGCGAGGTGTTAAACAAGCATTCTTTTTAATGAGGAAAAAGCAATTTTTCTTTTTTTTCTCCCAAGGATTTTTAATTTCTTATTATGCTTATTTAAACTTTATTGATCTTTTTACAATAGTTTTTTTTATAGTATAGTAATGGCACTTTTGGACTTAACTATGCGAATGCATTTCTGTATTGCAGTTTACATTGCATTTACACTGTGTATGAGTGCAGTATACAGAATGGCCTGCAGGGGGGAATGGACAGGCATTCTGAAACCTGAGAAGTGAGAGAACACCTGTGGGTGTGGCAGGAATTAGATAAAAAAGATAAGAAGTTCCTTCCACACATAGGGGCGAAAAGCTGGCTACTAGCCAGAGAGTGTGAAAGTCCGGTGCAGACCATTTTGGGCCTGTCACCCATCTGACAGAGGAGGACGTCCTCTAGACACCCCAGGTTGGGCTTAGTGACGTAGACTCTGTGGGTTGAAAGCCCTGGACATCATGTGCTATACAAGTTAGCTGTTGTATCTTTCCCAAGTTTGCTGTGAAGTAAATTCTGGCAGACGCCAGATTTAAATAGATTCCTGTCTCTGGAGCCTGTATGCACGTGGTGTCCTTTCCAGGCAAAAACTGATCTGATAGGCGAGTAACCCTAAACTTGCCACAACAAGCATAAGTGTGCAACATATTATGACCATAACATGCAGTAAATAGAACCCATTAATTTCAATGGGTTCATTCACATTTGTCAATTTTTAATAGAATTTTTGGTTGCGTAAACCATACGCAGCAAATCCTATTTTGCTGCTTATTATGCACTGAAATAGGCAACAGAAATGAGTGGACCAGTGCAAATACACAGGCAACATGTGCGATCACTGCATATTTGTGCATCAAGGCAATTGTACCTTCTGCATTTGCTTTGCGCGCATCAATATGCTGCATATTTATGTGCACAAGACACAGCAGAATGGCCGAAACACACAGGTAATAGAATATGCTGCATCTTCACTGACCAAAAAAAGTTTATACCCATGGGAATGAGCCCTCATGCTCACATCCAAGAGTTATAGCGCTAGCTCTCCACTGCTGTATAACTACTTACACACCGCGGTCAGCACTGACAGTGGCATCTAAGGGATTAAACAGCCAGCATCAGAGTTATAGTATAACTGCCACCCATGGGTATGACCTGCAGCATTGTATGGGGGTTAAGGGGGCCTCCACATGTTGCAGTTTTGTTGGGTTAATCCTGATGTGCCGTGGTATAGCAAAAATTGTGTTAAAATGCACCAAATATAGAAGTTTTGTACATAGTCCAAAAATGAAGTTGTGTTTAATGTTTTTGTCTATGTAAAATGTAAATTTCCAGGCTTTGATTCTCCAGTTCCATCTCCACAACATCCATCCCAAAGTGATATGGTAAGGAGCTCACACACTAACATACACATATCCGCAGTACAGACCCATATTACAGCCCATGTGGTGTTTCTGTTAGGCCGTTGTATTCTCCCAAATAATCAAACTGGTCCAGCTGAGAACAGAGTAATCCATGATGGTTTGTCTCAGAGATCCTCCTGGAAGGTGAAACAAGAAATATTTGTGTGTAAGGCCTCCTGCAGACGGGCAGAAATTCCATGATGGGATTTCCCGCGGAATTTCCACCCATGGAAGCTGCTATAGGATTGCGTTAGCAAACCCAATCCTAGGCAGACGGCCGCGATTTGTCCATGCGAAATCTCGCGCGGCAAACACATCGCGGCATGCTCCGAAATCTCACTCCCCGGAGAGAGTGAGCTCTCAGGCTGTACAGCTATGAGTTTGCCAAGGGTAGACGGCCATTAGACTGACACCCTGATTGGGTAAAAGGTGATGGACTTTGCAATATGTTTGAGGCACTAGGCCTATATTGTAGACAGTGTGAAGTCTATATTATGTAGCGGCCAGACAGCCAGGGAATTGTACCTGTTCTTGGACACTGTGACGAATGACAACAATGAAGATTGTGTTATGAGTTTTATTGAAGTAGCACAATACAGGACGTATTTGTTAAGTTTGTACCAAAGTTCTGGCCTGGACATGGTGTATTGGTGTGCGACCATCCATGTGGTGTAGGAAAGATGGCAATCCGATGAGCTAACAACCCATAAGTTATCACACATGCCAGTTCTGCACTTTTACTGTACCCTCTCTACATTATCCGTTCTCTATACAATCTTCCCATCCATATTGCCAAAGATAGTAATAATGCCATCCTGTGGCGTCCCACACAATAATAGCATACTCCCTTTTGTGCCTCCTATAGGCCCCACATTGTAAGTGCTGCTTTTAATGCCCCTCACACAGTAAATGTGCCACATTTTATCTTCCCACTTAGTAAAAACTCCCTTTTTTTACCATGTTTAGTAATAATGCCCTCTTTATGCCCAAAATCAGTAATGTCTACAGACTTTGATAGAGCCCCCTTCATGCTTCAATCTTTAATTGTGCCCACTTTATGCCCTGACTCATTAATAGTGCTCCATTTATGCCCCCAGACTCAATTGTGCCCTCTTTATGCCCCAGGCTTCAATTGTGCCCCCTTTATTCTCCCAGGCCTCAGTGACACTTCTTAATACCTTCTTTAATAGTGCCCTCTGTATGCCATCTTTAATTATGCCCATTTATCATGCCACCAGTCTTGGATACTGTTCCCAGTCTTAAAGGGGTTGTCCCGCGAAAGCAAGTGGGTCTATACACTTCTGTATGGCCATATTAATGCACTTTGTAATGTACATCGTGCATTAATTATGAGCCATACAGAAGTTATCAAAAGTTATTCACTTACCTGCTCCGTTGCTAGCGTCCTCGTCTCCATGGTGCCGTCTAATTTTTTGCGTCTAATCTCCAGATTAGCCGCGCTTGCGCAGTCCGGTCTTCTGCTTTTCTCAATGGGGCCGCTCGTGCAGGAGAGCGGCTCCGTGTAGCTCCGCCCCGTCACGTGCCGATTCCAGCCAATCAGGAGGCTGAAATCGGCAATGGACCGCACAGAAGAGCTGCGGTCCACCGAGGGAGAAGATCCCGGCGGCCATCTTCAACCGGTAAGTAAGAAGTCACCGGAGCGCGGGGATTCAGGTAAGCGCTGTGCGGATTTTTTTTTAGGTCCCTGCATCGGGTTTGTCTCGCGCCGAACGGGGGGGGGCTGTTGAAAAAAAAAAAACCGTTTCGGCGCGGGACAACCCCTTTAATGCTCCTACTCAGCACTATGGAAAAAATTTTTATTTGCATAATTAAAAAAAACAAGAGTACTGCCCTCACCTCTCGCTTTCCACACTGGTCTGGTCTGCACTGTTCCCACCTCCCTTCACTTTAGGGGATCAGACCAGCAGTGGAGGAAGTGAGGAGAGTACTCTATTTGTTTATGTGCCCCTAGACAGGTTCCATGCCTCAGATCACTTGGAGGCTTCCTGTTAGGGTTGTGCTGGCTGGGATCTGTTGTGCCACAGTGTTTCTGCAGCACAGCTCCACAGGTGTGGTTGATTGAGCTTACTGGGTGTGGTTTGCTCCAGTCAACCAATTTCACAGTTCTGCTGCTTATTTATACCAGCTCCTTTGTCAGTGTCTGCTGGTTTTTCCTCTTGTTGTGTAAGTAGTTCTGTGTTCCTGCTTGTCTGTGGAGGCTTCAATGTGTTCAGTTTGAACTGTTTTGTGTTCCTTCATGTCTCTGCAGTCTTCTGTATTTTCGGTGTATATGGCTGGACATGAGGTGTCTGGGCAGCATTCAGGATGTTCAGTGTGAACAGTGTCATGCTCCTGCATTTCTGTGCATCGTTCAAGATGTTCAGTGTGAACAGTGTCATGCTCCTGCATTTCTGTGCATCGTTCAAGATGTTCAGTGTGAACAGTGTCATGCTTCTGTGTATTTGTGCAGCTCCCAGTACATCTAGTGTGAACTGTCTTGCGGTGGGTCCTTTATCATCTAGGATGAGGTAGGTCCCTAGGTTCCAGAGGGGCGGTCATCCCTATCGGAACCATTGCCCTACATTGCAGTCAGGATTCCTGGGGTTAGTTGTCTCGTTAGTGTAGGGATCCATGAGACAATGGGAACCCTTGAAGTGGGCTTGCGGGCTTAAGTATCTTGGATAAAATATGAACTAACACCTTGCTCATTCTATAGTTATTCCTTCTGGCTATGTATGCAGATGAGTGTTTTGAGCATTTGTCAGTTATTGGTTTATGTCTGTCCGCGAGTGTGAAGTCAGTTTCGTAGTTCTGCTGTTCGGTCTGGTTTCCCCAGTTTGTGAGTGTAAGTTTGTGAGTTTTCCCCAGTTTGTGAGTTTCCCTAGTTTTGAGTGTAAGTGCCGTGGCGTTTATGTCAGCTTCTCAGTTATGTCCACCATTTCCGAGTCCAGTCCGCAGTTCTGCGGTTCAGTCTGAGTTCTCCTGCTGCAGAGTTTCATGTTCAGTTTGCAGTTCTGCAGTTCACGTGCCGGTAAGACTCTGCTGAGTGTTCATGTCTAGTTTGATGTTACAGAATATACATGTATACAGATATATTTGTTCATGTCCATGTTTGCCCCTTTTTCATGTCCATGTTTGCCCTTTGTTCTTGTCCTTGTTTGCCATCTTTAACACTCCCTTTGGGGATGAGGGCCCTGGGCAATTGTACAGTTGCCCCTGCCCAGGGTCAGCCCTAAATCTACTATTTGTGACTGAGCTGTTGTCACTTCTGGACACTTCCACTTCAGAAGAAATCTTACTGATGACCGTCAGGGACCTCGCAGATCAGAGATCTTACAAACTGACTTGTGGCAAAGAAAACATCCGATGACAGTGCCATGTTTACAGACACTGAGCTCTACATTAACCTGAACTCAATGTTTAGTGGGAGTCCACATATTCTTTGCTTCTGTTCATGCCATTTGCAGAGCACAGACTGTAGGGTACCAATGAAAAATTTGAACCTTTTCCTAGCCAGTCACATAATGCAGACTGCCATAAACCATATCCATATCTTGTTGATAGTAGAAGTTGAACTCTCAACAGCCCTAAGGGGTATTATTGAATAGTCCCTTCTTGTGAGGCTAATTTCCCACCAGCCTAGTCCGAGCTTCAATGTGTACACATTACAGCCTCAAATCCAGGCACGACTGTGTGTTTAGTGACCCGAACCTTCCGAATCATAGGGATCATAGGGATATATAATGCTGTTAGTTTATGTCATAAGACTTGCAGTTGGGCAAAACTAATATAGGTACATAAAGCCCACATTTTATGACCACATTACTCTGGCTCAAGTCCAAATATATATTTATTTTCTTGACTCTTCTGCCATAGGGATCTGCTCAACATCAGGCATTACCATTTCCACTTCCAAAAGTGCCGGCTCCTGTGCAAGGATCCTCAGAAAACATGAATCCAGCTGGGAGGCATCCTATATTTAATCCAGGTACAGTCTGCAGATTGATATGTTTGTGTCACGGCTCGCCGGCTGTGTTGGATCAGCATCGGGGTGATGTAACAGCATCAGCTCTGGCCAACATGTTCCACACGCCGGCCCATGCTTAGTGTTATTTCGGTACTGAATGGCCCAAGTACCTGACGCTGAAAGCAATGACACCGTCTACGGTTCTTTTTGAGCGCCATAATATGCTGCGTATTTATGCACGTAAAAACACTGCAGAATAGTCTAAATACACAGGGAACAGGTGATTTTCGGTCTGTGAATGAGCCCTCATGCTCCATGGCAGACCTGAGGGACTTACTTAGGCCCATAACTACGATGGCAGCTGATCATCGCCCCACAATCACAGCATGTAGGAGCCCATGGAGTTATAGTGCTAGCTCCCTGCTGCTGTATAACTACTTACGCACCGCGGTCAGCACTGACAGCGGCATCTAAGGGATTAAACAGCCAGAATCAGAGCTATCGCTAGACTTATAGTATAGCCGCCACCAATGGGTATGACCTACTCACTGCAGCATTGTACGAGGAGAGGGGGAGGGGGCCTCCACATGTTGCAGTTTTGTTGGGTTAATCCTGATGCGTCATGGTATAGCAAAAAATGTGTCAAAATGCACTAAATATGGCAGTTTGGCAGTTATGTATATGGTCCAAAAAGCGAAGTTGCTTTTAGTAAATGTTTCTGTCTATATATATTCCAGGCTTTGATTCTCCAGTTCCATCTTCGCAACATCCAGACCACACTGATACGGTAAGGAGCTCACACACTAACATACACATATCCGCAGTACAGACCCATATTACAGCCCATGTGGTGTTTCTGTGAGGAGTCGCATTCACCCAAGAATCAAACCTGTTCAGCTGAGAACAATGTAATCCATGATGGTTTGTCTCCGAGATCCTCATGGAAGGTAAAACCTAGCAGATTATAAGAGAGATTTGTGTGTAAAGCAGATCCCATATCAGGCCAGATGCAGACAATGAACAAGAAGGGAATGTCGGTAAACTTTTGCTTTAGGGCGGACACCCACTGGCGTTTTTTTTTCTCCACTGCACTGCGAGAGTAAATGAAAAGTCTCGCAGCGCAGTGCGAGAAAAAAAACGGCATCACGCGGGGATATCGCCAGTCTTTTCAATGGGGCCAGAGGCAGCAGCGCTAGCCCCATTGAAAAGAAATGGAGAATGCTGCCAACTTCTGCCACAGCTGTGACAGCTGTGGCAGGAGTTTCCTTCATCCCCAGCTGACACAGCTGTGGCAGAAGTGCAGAATGATATCCCATTGCTTTCAATGGGATCGGCACTGCTGACGATCCCCTTGAAAGCAGTGCTTTCTTGCAAGCCCCGCAGTATGATTATCGGGGAAGGGCTTGAAATATAAGCCCATCCCTGAAAATCATCAATAAGTGTTAAAAAAAATTGTAAAAAAATTTACTCACCTCTCCGCCGCTCAGACGCGTCCTCCGGCTGGCTCCCCAGCACTGCTGTCCAGCACTTTCAGCAGGCGGGGATTTAAACAACCCCGCCTCCTGAAAGGGCTGTGCTGGTTGCTGAGGGCTCAGTCAATAGCAGCTACTGCTTAGCTATTGGCAGAGCACTCAGCCAATTACAGATAGTGTTTAGCTATTCATTCATGAATAGCACTATTTTAGCTATTCATGAATGAATGTGCTGGACAGCAGTGCTGGGGAGCCAGCCGGAGGACACGTGTGAGCGGCGGAGAGGTGAGTAAATTTAAAAAAAAAAATTTTTAACACTTATTTATGATTTTCAGGGAAGGGCTTATATTTCAAGCCCTTCCCCGATAATCATACTGAAAGCAATGGGATATCATTCTGCACTTCTGCCACAGTTGTCACAGCTGTGGCAGAGGATTCTTTCGGGGATGAAGGAAACTCCTGCCACAGCTGTGGCAGAAATCCGTGGTATTTTCCCTATTTTTTTAATGGGGCTAGCGCTGCTGCCGCTGGCCCCATTGAAAACAATGGCGATATGCCGGTTCTATTTTGGCATCTTTCTTGCGCTGCGAGGCAAGAGTTTTCCAGTGCTCTCGCAGCGCAAGAAAGAAAATATCGCCAGTAGGTGTCCACCCTTGGGCTGTAATAACATCTTCTGATTAGTTCTAGAATGATGTTTCAGGTTACCTGCACACAGTGGATTTTGCAGACATATGTATGAATTGCCCCAATTACAAATCACAATCATTGTAGCAATGTCTGCATGGGGGAGAGAGGTTGGGCCATGAAGTCACAGAGGCTCACTTGGTTCAGATAAAAGTTCAAGTTGCTTTTTATTTTTCTAACTTCCAGACAGGGGTGTAACTAAATGATCAGGGGCCCAGGTGCAAAGGTTCAGCTTGCCACCCCCCACCCTGCACCCGTACCTATACCTAAACTGTACTGCATACAGCTGCAAAACATGATCTAGCCACTTGGCATAAGCTTACCAAAAATGACTCATTTCCTGGACTTACCCAGGTTACATCAGTATGGTCCATATCCCTATATACAGGAGATGTATAGCATATACCAGCTGTAAATATATAATTATATAAGGAGATTCCCAGGTTATACCAGCATGGGCCATATCATTATATACAGGGAGATTTATAACTTATACCAACCGTACATATATGTAATTATGTACAGGAAATACCAGCTGTACATAATTATACTAGTAATTATTAGGAAATTATAGTATCAGCTGTGCTGCATGGTACATCCCCACACATCACACACACAGCTCTACTACATAAATCCTGATTCACACACAGCTGTACTTCATGAAACCTAACCCCACACATTACACACACAACACTACTAAATGCATGCTGACCCCACACATTACACACACAGCTCTACTACATGCATCCTGATTCCCAAACATTACACACACAACACATTACACACACAGCTTTACTACATGCATGCTGACCCCACACATCACACACACAGCTCTACTACATCCATCCTGATTCCCAAACATTACACACACACAACATATTACACACACAGCTCTACTACATGCCACACACAGCTCTACTATATTCATCTTGATTCCCACACATTACATACACAGCACATTAGACACATAGCTCTGCTACATTGTACATCCATTATGATTCCCACACATCACACACAGCTCTGCTACATCCATTTTGATTCCCACACATTACACATACAGCACATTAAACACACAGCTCTGCTACATTGTACATCCATTATGATCCCCACACATCACACACACAACTCTACTACATCTTGATTCCCACATGTTACGCACACATCACATTGCACACACAGCATTTCTACATGCATGCTGACCCAACACATCACACACACCACATAACACACACAGCTCTGCTACATCCAGATTCACACACATCACACACACAGCTTTGCTTTTCCACACATCGCCAGACTCCTGGATCCAGTGGTTACCCCTGGTCATGTTATTCCTGACTCCATCGGTCACACAGGTGATCACATGATGGTGACGTCATCACAGGTCCTGGTAGTAGCTGCTGTTGGTTTATCCAGTATACAGTACTTTCTACCAAACTGCACAATGGCTCCTCCCACAGCAGTGATGTCACCACAGGTCCTTCAGCCCACCGGATCTCTGTGGTGGTGGTAGGTCGGTGTCTTCTGTCAGGACCACTGAGCTGTGTCTGAGATAATCACGCCTTAGTTGTATTCTCATTTTGTTATTTTTGTCCTCCACTTTTCAAGAGCCCTACCTGTGTTGTTCTTCTGTCAAGCAGGCTCTTTGTTTTATATATGTTGTAGGACCTTCGATGATGTCACCAGGGGCGGAGCATCAGAAGCACTCACATACATACTAACTGACAAGTGGCTATTAGTAGTTTGATACAGGAGATTCCCAAGTTATACCAGCATGGTCCATATCACTGTATACAGGAGATGTATAACATATACCAGGTGTTCATATATTATTATATACATGAGATACCCAGGTTATACCAGCATGTTTCAAATCACTATATACATGGTTGATATCACTATATATAAGAGGATGTATATACATCTCCTGTACACATTATTCACATTGCTATACAATCTTTCCATCCATACTGCTCTAGATAGTAATAATGCCATCCTGTGGTGTCCCACACAATAATAGTATACTCCCTTTTTTGCCCCTTATAGACCCCACATTGTAAGTGCTGCTTTTAATGCACTTAACACAGTAAATGTGCCATCTTTTATGCTCCCACTCAGTAATAACATTCTCTACTGCCATATTTAGTAATAAGGCCTCTTTTATGCCCACAATCAGTAATGCCTCCAGTCTTTCATAGTGCCCCCTTTATGATTCAATCTTTAATTGTGCCCCCTTTATGCCATGACTCATTAATAGTGCTCCATTTATGCCCCAAGACTTCAATGGTGACCTCTTTATGTCCCAGGCTTCAATTGTGCCCCCTTTATGCTCCCAGGCTTCAATGACCCCTCTATGGTTGTGCCCACTTTATGCCCTCTTTAATAGTGCCCCTTTATCATGCCCCAGTCTTGGACACTGCCCACAGACTTAACACCCTCACTCAGCACTAATAATGTACTTATTAGCATAACAAAAAAAACTAGAGTACTCCTCTCACCTCTCGCTTTCTACACTGGTCTGGCCTTCACTGCTCCCATTTGCCTTCACTTTAGGGGACCAGACCAGCAGTGGAAGTCAGGCGAGTGCTCTATTATTTAAAATGTTCCCTTAGACAAGTTCCATGCCTCAAATCACTTGAGGCCCCCCAATTGCCCAGTTGCCCCCTGCACAATGCTGGCCTTGGATCTACTACTTTGTGGCTAAGTTGTCGTTACTTCTGGACACTTCCACTTCAGAAAAAACTTTACTAATGATCTCAGGGACCTCGCAGATCAGAGATCTTACAAACTGACTTGTTGCAAAGGAAACCTCCTATGACAGTGCTATGTTTACAGACACTGAGCTCTGCATTAAACTGGGGGTCCGCATATTCTTGGCCATATGTTGTATTTGCTTCTTTTCGTGCCATTTACAGAGCACAGACTGTAAGCTAGCAATGAAGAAAATGAACCTTCTTCTAATCATTCACATAATGCCGACTGCCATAAACCATATCCATAGCTTGTTGATAGTAGAAGTTAAACCTCTCAACAGCCCTAAGGGGTATTATTGAATAGTCCCTTCTTGTAAGGCTGACTTCACACCAGCCTAGTCTGAGCTTTTATGTGTACACATTACAGCATCAAATCCAGGTATGACTGTGTATTTAGTGACCCGAACAGCTTGACAAAGACCGCTGCATTGGCTAAAACAGTATTCCCCATCTCCAGTCCTCAGGGACCGCCAACAGGTCATGTTTTCGGGATTTCCTCAGTATTGCACAAGTGATGTAATTATTGTCGGTGGCTCAGACATTGCCACAGGTGTTCTTACCATAGGATATCCTGAAAACATGACCTGTTGGTGGTCCCTGAGGACTGGAGTTGGGGACCCGTGGGTTAAAACGTTGTTTTTTTTACCTGTGGTTACTACAATAAAGAATATGCTTTTATAGCTTTAAGAAGATTTTCTATGTTTCCCTGTTGTGCTGCTATCTGAAAATCCTTCACTATTTACATTGATAAATCAATTGGAGTCCGGATCCTGGATTTAGCGTTGCACTATATTCATACAGCTCCCCCACTGATGTGGTTCTCTTTGGCTGTGCTGCTGACACCTGCCTTTTTAGTGACCCAAACCATCTGAATCATAGGGATTAGAGATGAGCGAACCTACTCGGCCACGCCCCTTTTTCGCCCGAGCGCCGCGATTTTCGAGTACTTCCGTACTCGGGCGAAAAGATTTGGGGGGCGCCGTGGGTGAGTGGGGGGTAGCAGCGGGGAGTGGGGGGGGAGGGAAAGAGAGAGGGTTCCTCCCTGTTCCCCGCTGCTACCCCCCGCGATGCCACGCCTCCCCCCACCCCCTGAATCTTTTCACCCGAGTACGGAAGTACTCGAAAATCGCGGTGCTCGATCGAGTAATTACTCGAAACGAGTACGTTCGCTCATCTCTAATAGGGATCTATGTTGCTGTTAGTTTGTGTCATTAGACTTGCAATCAGGCAGAACTAATATGGGCACATAAAGCCCACATTATATAAGCACATTATGCTGTCTCAAATCCAAAAAAAATATTTGTTTTCTTGACTCTTCTGCCATAGGGATCTGCTCAATATCAGGCATCACCATTTTCACTTCCAAAAGTGCCAGCTCATGTGCAAGGATCCTCAGAAAATGTGATTTCAGCTGGGGTGCATTCATTTTTTAATCAAGGTACAGTCTCCAGGTTCAATTCAGACATAGAGGCTCATCTTGTTCGTGACACCCAAATTTGTGGTGCGCCAGAATGTGGAGGGGGCTTGGTGGCGCGATAATGGCATGAGAGGCTCCACTGCTACCTCTCACAAACAGCGGCTACTGACAAATGTAAAAATACAGTCTGGCGTTTTAATGCTACCCGTCAGTTGGGTAGGATACGGTAGTACTAATGTTATCAAATTCGTGACGCCAGCCCATTACAGGCTGAAACCTGTTCTGGGCAAAAATAATAAGTAAAAAGGGAAGTATAAAATAAGAAAAATAGGGAATGGTTCTTTCTGCTAGAGTGCGGTGTGGTACACTTCAGTGCAGATGGTGAGGTGGTGAGAAGGGAACTCCAGGAGTCAGGATTAACTTTAAACAGCAAAATGATTTATTTGCATAATGGATTCACTCTGAGGTAGAAAGCTGCTGGTAAGTACAGGAACCACATCTGTCATTAAAGGGGTAAGTACAGGAACTGCATCTGTACGCTAGGGCTCTATGACAATAGAAAGTGCAGGGACCACTTCTGTACACTATGCTTTACCTTCTTCTTCTCTCTTCCACTTACACTTTAAATCTAAATCTCCTTTCTTCTTTTGCTACTGTTCCTCAAAGTGTTTCCTTTACTTTTCTTTCTTCTATTATTACATAAACTGATTCTTCTTTCATTTGTCTAAGTCTGATATAACCCATTTCTTGTGTACTCACACCTCTTCCTTCTTACCGCACTGGCTTTTCTCTCTCCTGATCTTGCTTCTTGCTTCCTCTCTCTTCAACGACTCAACCCCAACAATCTTAACTGCCCGCCACTGCCACACCCCTCTCTTTTAACTGACTTCTCTCAAACAACCTATGCGGAGGGCTCATCCTCCTATCACAAGACAGCTATCTCCTTGCTACCTGAGTAGCCAATAGGGTACAGAGTAAATTGCCAGGCAGAATATGAGTGAAAAACAAGCATTTAGCATTCTTAAAATAGTACACACATATTACCATAAAAGCTACTGCATTACCTTCGGTAGTGGGACACTACAATCTGCCCCGGCCCACATGATCCACACGTCGGCCAATGCTCAGTGTTATTTGGGCACTGAATGCCAACATGATCACTTCTCTCTAATAATGTGTTGGTTGGCTTAGCTTGCACCAACATTTTGTAGACATCTGGCAGGGTATTCTTGCTGTATATTACTGGCCGCTCTGTTGTCGGGGGCCTCTCCAGCATGTCCCATACCGCAGTACTGGCTCTAGCCAGCAGATGGCGCCATTGTAAAATGGCAGAAAGAGAAAGCCCCCTAGGAAACCCTGAATCCAAAATTGGATTGCAAAGGGTTAAACAGCCAGCATCAACGCTATCACTAGAGTTATAGTATAGTGGCCACCCATGGGTATGACCTGCTCACTGCAGCATTGCATTATGATGCTGGGAGGGTTACAGATGCATCTACATGTTGCAGTTTTTTGAGGTTAATCCTGATGTGTCATGGTATAGCAAAAATTGTGTCAAAATGCACCAGATACGGCAGTTTTGTATATAGCCTAAAAATGAAGTTGCTTTTAATGTTTTTCACTATATATATTCCTGGCTTTGATTTTCCAGTTCCATCTCTGCAACATCCAGACCACACTGATACGGTAAGGAGCTCACACACTAACATACACATATCCGCAGTAGAGACCCATGTTACAGCCCATATGGTGTTTCTGTGAGGCATCAAACCTGTCCAGCTGAGACCAGTGTAATCCATGGTGGTTTGTCTCCGAGATCCTCATGGAAGGTAAAATATAGCAGATTATAAGAGAGATTTGTGTGTAAAGCAGATCCCATATCAGGCCAGATGCAGGCAATGAGCAAGAAGGGAATGTTGGGAAACTTTTGCTTTAGGCTGTGTGAGGGATTAGCGTTTTGGATAGGTAGCAGCATGGGCATCCGCGGCCAGAGACAGACAGTGACACCAGGCAATAAAGTTCTTTAGTCCAGGCTTTGCCTGGGTTTATTGCAGCATAAACAAAACAAAACAGAAATAAACACCTGCTCGTCTGAGCACTCACTACACATATGCTCGGTCCTGACTACTCACTGTCAGAAGTACGGCTTGCTGCGCAAAGCCAGTGTGGTCCCCAGACTTGCAGAGGTCTCACCACCTCTCCCAGGTGGTTGTGAGGTTAGAGGCATCTCCCTGTAAACCTCTGGCCTTCTCAGCCACACATCTCTCCCTAAGACCTGCAGACCCAGGCTTCATAAGGCCTGGTACCAGCCTCACCTGGTACATGGGAGTGGTCATCCCACCCCTCACTTTGACCACTCCAAGATAAGCCGGCCCAGACTATGCGGCTTGGAGCCACTACATAAACTACAACGTGTCAGTAACTTAGTGTTACTGACACCCAAATGCTGGTTTCCTCCACCGAGCCCAGGCTGCTCGGTGACACGTATCTGCCGAGGTGCTCCCTAAAGCCACATATGAGCACTCTAGGCAAAGCATGTCTGCCCTCCAGCACTTTGCCAGACACTGTCTCTCACAACTGTAATTACATCTTCTGTAAATTATAACTATATATAAGTTCTGGAATGAGGTTTCCGGCTACCTGCACACAGAGCAGATCTGCTGCCGATTTTGCAGACATATTTATGAATTGCCCTAATTATAATAATTACCATCTATAGATGTAGCAATGTTTAGCCCAACACCGATAAGTTGCTGCAATGAGTTATCTTAAAGTGACCTTCCAGTTTTGGGACAAAATTATATCCTGGGACAGGATTGCAGAAGGGTAGGTTACCAGCAGTTGTTCTTCTCTGCTGTCCCTCTAGTCCACCGATTTCGGACTCTGTTTTCAGCCATGTAAGATGGCTGCAGCAATTGCCTATCTAATGCACACTGATCTATGGTTGGCCAGTGCAGATCAAATGAGCAGCTCCGACCAATCAGAGAGCAGGCATAGGGTATTAGTGTAGTATTGTAGTAACCCGGAGGGTCCTACAGGGTATTCAAGAGTTAGCAGGTCCCTGGTACCTTGCTATGAGCCAGTAGGGGACATAGGAGGTGCCCCACCTGAGATAGACGCTGCTGTTCCTGGAATATCTACCCCAGCAACAGCTTAGTGATTTGGAAGACAGGATAATCAGGAGATAGCAGGTCTGTAGTTGGTGAATTAGTTGTTTAGCAGCACCAGAGCCCACATGGGAAAATAATTTCAAGTGTGCGTAAGCTGCAGGAGTCAGTTGGTAGTTGGAGTTTGGGAGCAGAATAGGGCAGAAGCAAAGACAAGAGCAGGAGAGTATTATAGTGTGGTGAGACAGTGAGTGTGTCATCAGTGGAGACAGAGGGAGGAAGCATGGAGAGTAGCAGAGCTTCTCTTCCATCCTGAGTAAAGGAATCAGAGCCAGTCAGAGAGAGAGAGGCCATCACAATAGTGAGTGTTACCTCCCCTTGCGCAGTAAGCTGATAGTTGAGTATAGACTGCCCGGCACAGGCCCCTCCAGTCTGTCACCGACAGCTCCAGAAGAAGAAAAGAGAAAATCTTTATTGTATTCAAATAACCTTCACCCTGAGTGAAGTAAGGAATGGGACACTGTCAATGGGGATACAAGTGAAACTGTTGTTCTTGTAACCATTCCTCCCAAATCCAAGTATGAACTGTCTCTTTAGTTTACTGGCATCTGAGTGGACTGTTCTCGTTATTTCACTACCACAAGTAATTATCAAGATCGTCAGCAGCACACACAGAACCTCAAATCAGAGGGAGGAATCTTCAATTGGGTTTTCAATGCACGCTCTTAACCAGGTCCTGGATCCCGAACCAGTTGAATACAGAAAGTCCACATGCATATGGAGCAGCATCCAGGGGTATCTTTCAAAATGATCTTCATTGTGCCCAGAAAAAAATGACAACGTTTCGACCACGTAAACCTGTGGTCTTTGTCAAGTCCATGACAACAATGTGCAGATTGTGTTATGGGTTTTGTTGATGCACCACAATACAGGACAGATTTGTTAAATTTGTACCAAATGTCTGGCCCAGACGTGCTTTGCTGGTGTGCGACCATCTATCCGGTGGAGGAAAGATGGTGATCCTATGCGCTAACAACCCCCAAGTTGTCCATATTGTCTTGATAGTAGAATTTAAACCTCTCAATAGCCCTGCAGGGTTATTATTGAATAGTCCCTTCTCGGGAGGTTGATTTCACACCAGCCCAGTCCGAGCTTTTATGTGTACATAGTACAGCTTCAAATCCAGGCACGACTGTGTGTTTAGTGACCCAAACCTTCCGAATCATAGGGATCATAGGGATCTATGATGCTGTTAGTTTGTGTCATTAGACTTCCAGTCGGGCAGAACTAATATAGGTACATAAAGCCCACATTATATAACTACATTACTCTGGCTCAAGTCCATATAAATATTTATTTTCTTGACTCTTCTGCCATAGGGATCTGCTCAATATCAGGCATCACCATTTTCCCTTTCAAATGTGCCAGGATCGGCAGAAAACATGAATCCAGCTGGGAGGCATTCTCTTTCTAATCCAGGTACAGTCTGCAGATTGATATGTTTGTGTCATGGCTCGCCGGCTGTGTTGGATCAGCATCAGGGTGATGTAACAGAATCGGCCCCGGCCCACATGATCCACACGTTCAAGTCAGCGGCTCTTGTCCTGTTTCCCACTTCAGGCAAGTCTGTTTGGCTTTAGAGTGTTACTTCTAAGTCCTGACTAGTACAGCAAGAAAAAGCTATATAAATTTAGTATCCTGGTAATTGTACCGACCCATCAAATAAAGTTATCATGTTAATTTGTTGCAGTGTGTACGTCATGGAAACAAGACACACTCAAAAATGGCAGAATTTCGTTTTTTTTTCCATTTCACTCCACTTACAATTTTTAAAAGTTTTTCAGTACATTATATGGTACATTAAATAGCACCACTGAAAAATACAGCTTGTCCCGCAAAAAACAAGCCCTCATACAGCGACGGCGATGGATAAATAAAAGAGTTACAATTTTTAAAAAGGGGGAGAAAAAAATACAAAAATTGAAAAAAAAAGGGCTGCGTACATAAGGGGTTAAATGTTAAGGGAAAAATATAGATGGCATCCACTGGGCCTGTAGGTTTACTGCCTGAGCCACATCTGCTTCCGCCTGAGATACTTTATTTTTCATTACCTCCATTTAAATGGAGTTCAGTACACCCACTGCAGTACTTACTCCTCCCAGTAGGGCGTCATACCATTCTCTTCATACCCTGTTACACTTATGCAATATGGGAAATGAGATATTGAAGTATATTGCTCTTCTCTGTCATTTAGTGGACACCTTCTTGCAGGTGGCAGGAATTCTCATCAGGTTATTAGTATCTACTACTGGAGTTTTTGTCATCAATGTTCAGAAAAACTGAGCAGGGTTGTAATAGTATGAGGATGGGTACGGTTGTGTATCAATGTGTGTAGACACCTCTCAGACTAACAGTGGTGTATATATCATTTGAGCAATAGTTTGCTCAGCCGTTTTTTGGCCACTTTTATTCTTAACTCATAACAGCTTCATTCATAACAGCTATGCGTTTCTGATTTAACTTGCAACAAAACATGGGTACTTTTGATATTGGAAACTGTATTTTTGGGTCAGTTCCCTCTTTATGAGCGTATCGTGTAAAAAGAAAAAAAAAAAAGAAAAAAGCAGCACATCCTATTTTGGGGGATATTACTCACCAAAATTGGCAATAGAAGTGAGTGGGCCAGTGCAAAAAACAGGAAACCTGGGTATTCACTGCGCATTTGCGAGTCAATATGCTGTGTATTTACGCACGCAAAAACACCACAGAATGCCCAAAATACACAAGAAATAGGCGATTTTCTGGCTGTGATTGTGCTGCATCTTCACAGACCAAAAAATGCTTTAGCTCCTGTGAATGAGCCTTCATGCTTACATCCACGGCAGACCTGAGGGACTAAGTTAGGTACATGGCAGCTGATCATCACCCCACAACCACAGTATGCTGGAGCCCATGGAATTATAATGCTAGCCCCCACTACTGTATAACTACTTACACACTGCGGCATCTGAGGGATTCAACAGCCAGAATCGGAGCTATTGCTAGAGTTATAGCATAGCCGCCAATATGGTTCCAATATACAAAAAGGGGTCGAAAAGAGAGCCTGGTAACTACAGGCCGGTAAGTCTCACTTCAATATTTGGAAAAATATGCAAGGGGTTTCTGAGAGACGCCATCCTAGAATACCTCAAGGAGAACAACGTAATAACCCCTCATCAGCATGAGTTCATGAGGGGTCGATTATGTTAGACCAATCTGATCAGCTTCTACGATGAAGTAAGCTCTAGGCTCTACCTGGGAGAAACTATTGATCTCGTATATCTGGACTTTTCTAAAGCATTTGACACTGCCACATAATAGGCTGATATATAAAATGAGGCAGCTCGGATTGGGTGAAAACGTGTGTATCTGGGTAAAGAACTGGTTCAGAGATAGAAAGCAGAGGGTGATAATAAATGGTTCGTACTCTGATGAGGCCATGGTCACTAGCGGGGTGCCACAGGGCTCAGTACCAGGCCCCATCCTGTTCAATATATTTATCAACGACCTGATAGAGGGGCTGCACAGCAAAATATCAATATTTGCAGATGACACAAAATTATACGAGATAATTAATACAATGGAGGACAAGGTACGGTTACAAATGGACCTAGATAACCTGGGGGCTTGGGGAGAAAAATGGTAAATGAAGTTCAATGTGGATAAATGTAAGGTTATGCACATGGGCAGGAGAAACGGATGTCACCAATATACACTAAATGGGGTACCACTAGGGAAAAGTGGGATGGAAAAAGACGTGGGGGTACTAGTGGATTGTAGATTAAACTGGAGTAACCAATGCCAGTCAGCTGCTGTAAAAGCAAATAAAGTCTTGGGGTGCATTAAAAGAGGTATAGGGGCGAAGGACGAGAACATTATTCTTCCACTATACAAGGCACTTGTCAGGCCTCACATGGAATACTGTGTACAGTTCTGGACACCGGTGCTTAGGAAAGATGTTACAGTGCTTGAGGGGGTTCAAAGAAGGGCAACTAAACTAATACATGGAATGACGGGACTGGAATACCCAGAGAGGCATCAAAATTGGGGTTATTTACCCTGGAAAAAAGACGGTTAAGGTGTGGCCAAATAACTGTGTATAAAGACATTGGGGGACAATACAGGGATCTCCCCCATGATCTGTTTACACCCAGGACTGCGACGGTAACAAGAGGGCATCCGCTACGTCTAGAGGAAAGCAGGTTTCATCACCATCAGAGAAGGGGGTTCTTTACTGTAAGAGCAGTTAGACTGTGGAACTCTCTGCCTGAGGACGTGGTGATGGCAAAATCCATGGAAGAGTTTAAAAGGGGACTAGACGTCTTTCTAGAGCGCTATGATATTACAGGATATAGACATTAGGTGACCAGCGGGTTGTTGATCTCAAATATTGATCCATGGATTACTCTGGCTGCCATTATAGAGTCAGGAGGGAATTATTTTTCTCCAAATGAGCTAAATTGGCTCGTTGTTTTTTTTTTTTTCCTTCTTCTGGACCAACAAGGGGTGGGGTTGAAACAGGCTGAACTAGATGGACATTGTCTTCATTGAACCTAACATACTATGTTACTATGTATAGGTAAGACCTGCTGACGGCATGCATTGCATTATAATGCTGGGGGGGGGGGGTGTTAAGGTGCATCTACATGCTGCAGTTATGTTGGGTTAATCTTGCTGTGCCATGATATAGTATTGTGTCAAAATGCACTAAATATGGCAGTTTTGTATACAGCCTAATGAAGTTGCTTTAAGTAAATGTTTTTGCCTATATATATTCCAGGCTTTGATTCTCCAGTTCCATCTCCGCAACATCCAGCCCAAAGTGATACGGTAAGGAGCTCACACACTAACATACACATATCCGCAGTACAGACCCATATTACAGCCCATGTGGTATTTCTGTGAGGCGTCGCATTCACCCAAAGAATCAAACCGGTCTAGGTGAGAACAGTGTAATCCATCATATCCGGCCAGATGCAGACAATGAACAAGCAGGGAATGTTGGGAAACTTTTGCTTTAGACTGTAACATCTTCTGTAAAATATAACTATATATAAGTTCTAGAAGGCTTCCGGCTACCTGCACACAGACTGGATTTGATGCGGACTTTGCAGACATATTTATGAATTGCCCTAATTACATATAATTACCATCTATAGATGTAGCAAGGTTTAGCCCAATGCTGATAAGTTGCTGCAATGAGTTATCTTAAAGTGACCCTCCAGTTTTGGAACAAAATTCAATCTTGCAGAAGAGTATATTTCCTGATTGGCCAGTGCAGATCACATGAGCAGCTCTGCCAATCATAGCATGCGTAGTGCATTTGATATCAGTGGTTAGGTAGTCTGAAAATTGCGCTGATCATCTTGGATGGCTGAAACAAGACTTGAAACTGGCAGATTAGTGGGACAACAAAGAGAAAAACCTGTCAATAATATACTCATCGTTGAGACCCCCGCCGATCCCAAGAAAAGGGATCCCATGTCTCCCTCTGCCTGTCACTATGGAGGTCGCTTATCCTCCAACAGTAATGTCAGAATGAATGGAGTGCTGGCCAAGCATACACGGTTAGTGATCTATTTATTTCAGTGGGCTGATGGAAATGCTTGGCGCTCGGCTATCTCCGCAGTCCCATTGAAAGTGAATGGAACATTAGGGCACTTCTGCCACCAGCACTCCATGCAGTCTCCTCAATGCTGGCATGTAGCAACCCCGCAGTGAGGAGAACACTGGACACAGGACCCCCGTTCAAGCTCAGCAGGGAGTTTATTGATGAGACTCTCACCAATCAGCAAGTTATCTACTAGCCTGTAGAGAGCGGAGAACTTTTAATCTTGGTACAACCCCTTTAAATCAAAAACCCCTAATAGGGTGTATGGTACTGGATTCCTGAACGTGACAACCTCGTAGCGGAAATGTGTTTCATCAGTCAGAAATCTATCTATCTAATCTATTATTTATATTATCTTTCAAGCCAGAAGCAGTTAAACTTATGGATAAGCAATTCCAAGAGAAGATCCGTCCATGTATTGATCTCATAGACTCCCTGAGGTCACTTGGGGTGGAGAAGGATCTGGCATTACCTGCGATCGCTGTGATTGGTGATCAGAGTTCTGGCAAAAGCTCAGTTCTGGAGGCTCTGTCTGGAGTCACACTTCCCAGAGGCACTGGTGAGAGGCAGTCTGTCTGTCATAGGGTTTTCTTGTTTTCTGTGCTATGTGTTTTTGACTATAAGAATATCTTAGATTAATTCCAGACTTCCCTGCTGGTCTAGGGTAGTAAAGGAGTTAATGCCAGCTTCCATAATCATAAAGCATATTAAAGGGGGTAATTTTAGCTTTGAAGATGAAGTAGGGAAATGGTTAACATTTGGTCACCTTGTGATCTTTAGTAATGAAAGAGATTATTCTAGCTTTCCTGGTGGTCTAGGGTAGTGGAGGTGTTTAAGGGAACCTGTCATCAACTATAAGCACAATAAACCAAGTAATGATGCTAACAGTCCAGGTAACTTGAAGTCCGGGGAGCCGTGTCTTAAAGTCAGCATGCGTGAACCAGCTTAACTCTTTTCAGAAGGAAGTGCTCTATGGGAGGTGCGCATGCACAGCCTTCTGAAAAGAGTCACACTGGTGTGCATGCGCTGACTTTGCCGGGCGACACCATAGAAATGGATGAGTATGCCCACATCCCCTAAACTAAAACCACCATAACTTAGTTTATGGTGCTCGTAGTTTGATGACAGGTTCCCTTTTATACCAGTTTCCCTGGTGGTCTATTTCCTTAGTGGTCTAGGGTAGTGGAGGGGAAACCACTGCTTGTTACCTTGGAAGTCCATCTTCACTGAAAGAAAGATGGAGGATGCTCCAACAAAATAACTTTTTTCTTTAAGACTTTCATTTTATTCTCTTAACCATGTATAATTTTTTAAGCTTTTTTTTCTTTTTAGGGATTGTCACACGTTGTCCCCTTGAACTGAAGATGAAAAAATGTGCTACCAACTCCCCATGGAGTGGAACAATAGCTTATAGAAGTACAAAAATAACAGTTCAAGGACCATCGGCAGTGGAGAATGAAGTGAGGAAAGGTAAACGAAAAAAAAAGTGGGTTGGCGGCTACTACTGCTGAGCAACACCCTGACGTCCGCCGCAGAGCCGCAACGGCCTCTCCATGGCGTTATTTAATATTTAAAATAATTTGACACCAGTGCTGAATAGCCCAAAATGTGGAGTGTGATAAGATGAAGAAATGAAACAAAGCCAGGGATTAGGATTATAGATGAGCGAGCATTGCCTTTAGCGAGTATCTCCCCCACTCGAGACAGAAGGTTCAGGTGCCAGCAGAAGGCACGGAGCTGCGGGGGAGAGCGGGGCGGAACGGAGGGGAGATCTCTCTCTCCCTCTCCCCCCCCCCCCCCCACTCCCTCCTGCTGACAGCCGCTACTCACCGCTCCCCCGCGCCGGCACCCGAACCTTTTGCCTCGAGCAGGCAGGTAGTCGCTAAGGGCAATGCTCGCTCGAACAATTGCCTTTAGCGAGTATACTCGCTCATCTCTAATTAGGATTCAATGTAGGGAATTTCTTTCTCCTAGTTGAAGTTCTGGTAAATCATTCATCAATCGACAATTTAAGAACAATGCATTTGTTATTTTTAACTTTATCAGAGCTCATGAAACTCACAATTTGGGAAAGATGTGCAGGGGATCTCTGACTGGAACTGGCTGTAGTCTTTCTCTTCTTACAACACTCGGTCTCGCTCTGACTGATTAACATCTAACTCTGCTGCTTTCTTCACTCACTGTACAAAATGCTTCTCATAACTCCCACACTTCTTTCCCAGAAGAAAAGCTGTCTGAGAGCGCTCTGGGGCCCACCACCACTGATAAGGAAAAGCCACTTGTATAACGAACACCGTATTAGTTTCATTCCTTTTTGTTTAGTTAGAAATCACGTGTTTTAGTAGTAACACACACCTCAAAGCATTCATATATGTTAATCATTAGAACCTAGAGCCACTCAGGAGTTCTTATGATTTTAGGGGTATGTACTTCTATTGCTATGTCATTTGGAGTATATATGTGCTGTGATGCTATTAATAAATCAGAAGTGTACTGATGTTGACAAGCACTGTGTAAGCCTCAGTGACTCTGCATAAATGCACTTCTCAATAACCAGTTTGGAGCAGTACAGTGAAATCAGAGAAAATTATTTGTTTCCCATAACACCTCTGACAACCAAATGCCGAAACTGCATATGAACACTTGTTATTTCTCTTCCCGCTCAGGCTCTGGCATTGCATAGTAACGAACGCATCAATTGCTCAAGCCCTTGCTCTTGTCACCCCCGGCTTGGTAGCCTATCAGGGTTCTCGGCTCATGTCTGCTGCTGTCCAATAAGAGCTAAGTCTGCCAGCAACCAATAAGAAATAAATAGTTGCCGGGCAGACTATTAATAGCTCAGTTGCAGGGCAGGTTAACCAGCAGTTAACCTCTGCTTGTGCGGAATAAACTTTAATGTTGCCATTTAATGGCAAAGCATTTGTAGGAGCCATTTATGGGCCACTACAGTGCCAGTCTTTGATAAATGCCTTTTCATCACTGTGTTCTTAATAGTATTTGAATCTCAAATAGCTGGATGTTTTAGGCCTCACTGCATACTGTCGACTTCTTCAGACTGCACAGACACAACATCTTAAGTGGTTAGAGACGGGGGCTGAGAATACACATTCAAAGCGGCAGACAATTGTCACATAATAAGTCTACACGCTACGTACACTATATATACTCTTGCATCTCTACTAGCTTTTGGAAAACTGCATATTTTTTTTATATTTCATGAAATTCACAGCACTTAAACTGTCCTCAGGCTGAACTGTAAGGTCCTTTTCTTCAAGGCCGAGCACAAAACTGTTAGGCGGTTAAAATATTATCAAACTCCAACAAAAGCCCCTCAACCCCCAATTAATATCAAATGTTTACTATTTCCTTTAAAAAGCCCTTAATTCCTCAAATCACTACAAGGCCTCTCTCACACGAGTGTATGGTCAGGGAGTACTATGCGCGCAGTTTTTGCACATGTAATATGCAGCATCAATCTCCCATAGACTTTATTTATGCCTCCCACACACAAAAGAGAACTACTTTTGCTGATCTTTTTTGTGCGTTTTAGCCCTGCTTTTTTTTGTAATATCTGGTGATTTTTGATAAATAAATAATAAAGGTTATATTGTAATGGGGGCGGGGGGTATTTTTCGCTGACATTTGATTGCATTAGGCATGACGGATGCGCATCCGAAAAAGCATGACCGGGCCGACGATTCGCCGAAAAATCTGCAGCTAGCAGCGTTTTCGGCGAAACGGGCCCGATCAAAGGAGCGCTGTCCAACCCATTGAAATTCAGTGGAGCCGGCAATACAGCTGCCTGGATTGAAAGCAATGGGCTGCCGGCGAGCGCTGGATGAATTTTCGGGAAGGGCTTAAAAATATAAGCCCTTCCCTGAAAAACATCCAAAAATGTGTAAAAATAAAAAATATATATATACTCACCTTGTCCCTGCAGCCGGAGTTCAGTCGCGGCCGTCCGGCAGTTCTCCTGAACTGCTCTGTGTAGTATTCAGCAGGCGGGGATTTAAAGCCATGTGACCGATCTCATTGCGAAGCAATGGTTCTATATATGCACTGAGCGCATGCGCAAATCGCGCGAAAAAACGTCCGTCTGACCGAGGCCTTATAAGTCCTTATTTTTGGACAGTACATCAGACCAGACGCTTCACCTTTCTATGTTTCTTTCTAGCACAAGACTTTGTAGCTGGTGCAGGAAAGGGAATCAGTGCTGAACTCATAACATTGGAAATCGTCTCTCCAAATGTCCCGGATCTGACTCTGATCGATCTTCCAGGAATCACAAGGATTGCTTTACCCAATCAACCTCAAGACATTGGAAACCAGGTTTGTCAGACTCGGACCTCCAAATATGCCATGGGCCAGAAATAAACTCTGACTGCTATAAAGATGTTTTAGGAAACAAATCGTTACAGAATTTTGTATCTATTTAGATTAAAAAAAATACACATTTCTTCAAGGTTGGACATTCACTGCCAGTGCATAGCTGTGATTGGTGGGGTTCTGACTAGAGATGAGCGAGTATATAAATCTCTAAAGATTCGGGGGCCGACAGGGGGTGGGGAGCGGCGGGGGAGAGTGGGGAGGAACGGAGGGGAGATCTCCCTCTCTCCCGCCCGTTCCCCCCCGCTCTCCGCCGCAACTCACCTGGCCCCCGACTCTTTAGAGATGAGCGGGCAGATACTCGGCTAAGGCACTACTCGCTCGAGTAATGTGCCTTAGCGAGTATACTCGCTCATCTCTAGTTCTGACCATTGCAACTCCACTGATCCCGAGAATGGGGATCCCAAAGGTCCCTGCATGAATAGAGCGGAGGTCACAGGTCTACGATGAATGTCTTACCTAAGCGGCTTTTATATTGCTTTTATTCATGGAGGTGTTCTTCCATGTGATCTTTGTCGCTCCATTCTGACTGAAGGGTGAATTCACACATGGCAAATTTGTTGCACAAATGACTGCCGCTGTTCCGTTCAGTTGAATGCGACTTGTCGTAAGCTACAAGCTTGCTTCCAGAAGAACCCCATTCAGATGAATGGATCTGTCTCTTTCTGCAACGTGTGATTGTACCCTAATAGTGTGTGGTAATAATATATGTTATTCTATACACATATTTCCAGATCAAGCAGATAATAAGAAACTACATAACGAGACAAGAAACCATAAACTTGGCCGTGGTTCCCTGTAATGTGGATATCGCAACAACAGAAGTTCTGGAAATGGCCCGAGAGGTGGATCCAACCGGAGAACGTACTATAGGTAACACATAGTTGCAGATTAGTTAAGGAAAGATAATCACATTAAAAGGGATGGTCTGGTTATAAACTACTGATGGCCTATCCCCAGGATAGGCCATCAATGGTACATTAGCGGGGTCCTGCCACCAGGACCACTGTTGATCAGCTGTTCACTGGGCTAGCATGCTATTGCACTGAACCAATTTCTGCAGGAAGCACAGAGCTCCGCTTTCAATGCAATGACCAAGCTTATTATTAGAAGCAAAGTTCCCACTGAAGTGAATGGAAGCATTGCCTGCAATACCAAACCAGGCCACTGTAGTGGAAACAGAGCTGTCTGCTTCCTCCAAAAATAATTTCACTGCAAAAGTGCATCAACCAAGTGAGCAGCTGACCAGTAGGGGTTCCGGGTGGCGGACTTCCACCAATCTACCATTGATGGAGTATGCTGAGGATTGGCCATCAATAGATTACAACTGGACAACCTCTTTTAGACAATGGAAACTAGGGGGCAATGGTATCTTTACTTCCTGCAGCCTTTCTCTGCAAGCTCTCTGGAAACGCTCACAAACCTCCACAGTTACTTAACAATCCATCTGGTGTAAAGCAGTTAAAAGGACACAGAGAAGGGAGATGCAGCTGCAGTTTTTCCGTGTTTGCATGCAACAGGGGGAGAGGAGGGGAGCAGCAGCACGATGAGACGGCTCATTAGCCCAGAGTACAGGTTAAAGCTCTGACATCACACCAAGAAAAGCCCACTCAGCCGACATGGAGAGCAAAACAATTAGCATTTATAATAACCAGCAGAGGAAAGAAAGAATGTTACGGCCCAACGATTCGACATAACGATTATCGCTCAAAAGATGTCTTTTGAGCGACTTTTGAGCAATAATCGTTGTGCTATTTACAGCGCAAGATGATCGCTCAAATGTTGAGCGATCACCTTGCGCTCCGATTGGAGGATGCAGAAGACAAGCGGGGCCGCTTGTCTTCTGCATCCAGCTGTTCTCTGTTTGAAACGCCCAGCTGTTATACAGCCGAGCGCTCCGAGCGGGGTATGGGGAACAGAGCTGGACCGCTGTGTTCTTCATACCCCGCCTGTCTTCAGGGAGCGGGATACAGCTGAAACAATAGTATCAGCTGTATCCCGCTGTGAATCCCTGATAAGACTCAGCACGCTGAAAGACAACAATGAGCGACGGCTTAACAAAAACTGCACGATGTCAGTGCAGTTACAACGATTTTCGCTCAAAAGACGGCTTTTGAGCAAATTTTGAGTGACAATCGTTGTGTCTAAATGGGCCTTAACGCTGCTAGTGGAAAATAGCTCATTTTTTGCCTGTGGCGTTTTGACTGTGGAGTCTGCTTTGGTCTCCGCTTCACTAGGTTTTCATCCACAGCGCTTTTCTATCCAACTAAAAAAACTGGCCAGGATGGAAACCTAGTGAAACGGAGACCAAAGTGATCTCAGCACCAAAATAGGACAGACAAAAAATTAGCTATTTTCCACTAAGGCCCATTTAGACACAACGATTATCACTCAAAATTCGCTCAAAAGCCGTCTTTTGAGCGAGAATCCAAACCTCATGTGGGTCATCTCGGGCGAATCTGCTAAAAACAGAACGAAAAAGAAGGGGAAAAAAAGGGAAAATTATCTTTTTTCTCCCTTTTCTGCATTTTCCTTTTTATTTCTTCTTTTTCAACATTAACTTTGTCTTAAAAACAGCTTAAAAGTACTTGGATACGCTCTTAGGGCCCATTTGCTCATCTACACAGATGTAATACAGACAGCATGTACCATTGATCGCATTGATGTATTCAGATGGGCTTATTTTAAGCTCTTAAAGTATTTAGGGACCAAAATCACCCTTTAAAGTCAATGCGATTGCATAAAAATGAAGCAAATACGCAGTTGCATGCGCATTCACTTCATTTTATATGTATGGTGCCAGGAGTCAGTGAGGAAAGAATTATTGCAATTGGGCCTTCTTGCATTTTTTTTTTACACATGCGAAAAACACTACGAATATGGATGCTATATTGATGCAATAAGTGGTCACACGCATCAAAAACGCACGCAGTATGTACATATAATGGTGCATTTTTCACAGACCAAAATTCCATACAGCTCATGTGAATAAGCCTATAGACAGTGTTATACATCAGTTTTAGGGGGATTGGTGGATTTCCAGTTCGGTTTGGAACTAATTTGGAAACAAATCAAACTTTGATGAAATCCAGAAAACTGGCTGAACTAAACTTTTCATAAGTTCGCCCATGGTTAATTAAGACATAATTCCTATTTATACAATGTATCACTAATAGAGATGAGCGAACGTACTTGTTTCGAGTAATTACTCGATCGAGCACCGCGATTTTCGAGTACTTCAGTACTCGGGTGAAAAGATTCGGGGGGCGCTGGGGGGAGGCATGGCGGCGCGGGGGGTAGCAGCGGGGAACAGGGGGGAGCCCTCTCTCTCTCCCTCTCCCCCCCCACTCCCCGCTGCAACCCCCCACTCACCCACGGCGCCCCCCAAATCTTTTCGCCCGAGTACGGAAGTACTCGAAAATCGCGGTACTCGGGCGAAAAAGGGGCGTGGCCGAGTACGCTCGCTCATCTCTAATCACTAACTGTATATTTGTGTTGCACTTTTCATATAGGAGTCCTGACTAAACCAGACCTGATTGATGTAGGGGCTGAAGCTGAGGTTGTATGTGTAGTCCAAAACCGAGTGTACAGCCTTAAGAAGGGTTATATGATGGTCAAGTGTCGGGGGCAGATGGAGATCCAGAATAAGACCCCCTTGGAAGAAGCCATGCACAATGAGAAGGCTTTCTTTGAAAATCATAAGCAATTCCGGTAAAATGTCTCTTCTATATCAGTTCTTTCATGTGGTGTAAAAAGTTCCTCAAACTCTAGTAACAACCAGAACTGCTTAATCAGTAGGGCAAACAGTGCAGGTGCCTCGTTGTCTCTGCAGTGCAAGTACCGTATTTACAGTTCGGGACATCCCACACAGCTAGAATCCCTTTTTACCATATTGCAAGTATTGTAAGTACCCACTGGTTTGGGGATCTGTGCTGGGCACCGTAGGGCAAGGATCTGTGGCTGACACAATAGGGAACCTACATGTTAAACAGAAAAGCTGCAGTGCAGATTCCACACTGCACTGCACTCACCTCCGTGTGCCCCACCCCCCATCTACAGAAGGAGCCCTAGTCCCCACTGCTCTGATCCCATAAGGAGCTGGGTTGGTTACATGCCATTCATTGTGCATGTGACTGTTCGATCAGCGAGGGAGTTCCCCCTATGGCATAACTGGTGCTCCGCCATGAAATCTGGGAGGACCAGTGGATTGCAATGGCAGACGAAGGCCTAACACTTGCTTCATACGAGCCAGAAATACCACTGTGAATTTACAGCATAGTTGCTGTGGGTATTCCATTGCGGAATGCCTGCAGCAATTTCTCCACATATGAAGCCTCCAGTTCTGTCATGGCTTCTAATGTAAAAGAATAGCGATAATACACTGCAGTACAGAAGTACTGCCCTTTATTACCTGAGTGTTCATGAGATTACAGGTTAAAGTTCCCTAAAGGGACATAAAAAGCCAGAAAAAGATAAATAATAAAATTCACAATAAAAAAAATTGTAAAAAAAAATGTGCGCAGTTTTGTCCTTTTTTTCTCCTTTAAAAAAAATAAAATAATAAACCTCATGTTTGAGGTCACTGCTTCTGTAACAACCCATACGATAAATTGAAAGCACTTTTCATCCTACACGGCAAATGCTATGAAAGAAAAGCAAGACAAGACAAAATGTTTTTTTTTTCTTTTGCCTTTCAGAAAACACAATAAAAAAGTGACCAAAAACTCACATGTACTCCAAAATAGTATCAATAAAAACTCAAGCTCGATATGCAAAAAAAAAATCCCCCACACAGTGCCATAGATGGAAAAATGAAAAACTCATGGGTCTTTGAATGCAGGGATGCATAAAAACTATTTCCACAAAAGGGTTTTTATTGTAAGAAAAAAGGGAAAAAGCCTAAAAGAAATCATATTTAATTTTGGTATTGTCTTAATTGCACCAAGCTGCAAAAAATGTTATCATGTGATTTACAGCACATCGTAAATACCGTAAAAAAAAAAGCCAAAATGTATGTTTTTTCACACTTTCCCCTGCCCCCCCCAAAATGAATAAGAATTATACAGTACTTCACATGTACCCCAAAACGTTACCCATAAATACTCCATTTTTGCACGCCACGTACAAGCCCTCTTATGGCTTTGTTGATGGAAAAAGAAAAAAGTTATGGCTAGAGATGAGCGAGCCCGCTCGGATAAAGCAGTTACTTGAGCAAGCATCGCTCTTCCCGAGTAACTGCTTACTGATACGAGCAGGCTCGGGGGGGGGGGCGGCGGGGGTGAGTGGGGGGTGGCGGGGCATGGTGGGAGGGGGAGAGAGAGAGATCTCTCCCCCCCCCCCCCCCCCCCGCTACCCCCTGCCATCCCCCCTGAGCCTGCTCGGACCAGTAAGCAGTTTCTCGAGAAGAGCGATGCTTGCTCAAGTAACTGCTGTATCCGAGCGGGCTCGCTCATCTCTAGTTATGGCTTTGAAAAGTGGAGATGAAAATATCCAAAAACTGTTGGGTCCTTAGGTCCGAAAACGACCATGTCCTTAAAGGGTTAAATATGTGGATAGGTGTTTCGAAATATAACTCGCATATAGCAGGAAAATCCGACATTTTTACATTTGTAGCAGGTTTTTCCTTCTGCTGAATTAGCAGAGATTTAGCAGAGTGAATTTCATGCTTTGTAATGCCCGTAGAGAGGAGGGGTGGGGGATGGGGGGTGGGCACCAGCGGCGAATCCGCAGTAAATTCAAGACAAAATCTGCCTGTTTAATATCTGAACATTTAGGCTTCATTAAAATTCAAACAACTTGAAATAAATTCTTTTACCTAATGGCCTGCGGTTTTGCAGATCAAGTAAATCATTGGATTCCTCAATGTTCTGTCTGTTTGTACTATGTTACACCCAGTTCATGAATGTAACACTGTCTTACATATAGAGTTCTTCTGAACCGCGGACAGGCCACCATACCTCACCTGGCAGAAAGACTCACCAAGGAACTAGTCTACCATATCTCCGTAAGTGTATTAGTTGTGACAAACCACGAATATAGGAAGATGGGTGCTTCATAAAGTAAGGTTCACTGGAGTGTGCCTTTTAATAAGTGTGCCTTTTGGCGCATCTTGGGCTGTACCAAAGACAGAAAATAAAATCCGTGCCTGCTATGAGAGGACAGATTTACAAAACCATTTGTGCCATTTTCTGTCTTTAAGGCCTGTGATACACACGAGTGTTTGGGCATGCAAAATTTGCGCACACAATACGCAGTGAATAGAAGCCTTTGATTTCAATGGGGTCATTAACATGCACAGATTTTTCCTGTCCATTTTGGCCGTGCAAAAAAGAACGCAGTATGGGAGCTTAGTGTATACATTTATAGGTTGAACTAAATAATAAAACAGTATGCCGTAAGTTCCTGAGCTCCCCCTAGTGGTGACAGCAGGAGACAGAATTTTATCATTTAGCTCAAATTTCCAGCAGGCAGCAGATAACCATCGAAAATTGCAAAACTAATTAGATAAACTAAAGGGAAGGGAACTTCTCTCTGATCTCTTTGGCTCTCTTCACATCTGTACTGGGGATTATGTTTCCTGCTCCATTATGGAAGCAGGAAAACCGAATTCCTAGCAGGGCTGTTCCGTTTTATGAGAGAATTGAGCGGCGCCAAACAGACGCCATTGATTATAATGAGATCTGCTTAGTTCCTGTCAAAGTATCCAGCACTTCATATAGTATCTGTACTGTAAGCCTCAAACAGAGCCTCTAGTGCAGATGTGAACAGAGCCTTACTAATTACTGCATTTGCTTGAAGAAGCTGCTGGGGATTGAGCCCACCTGTAGACTGCACTTGGCTTGAAAGGGGCTTACTGGGAGTTTTCAAAAAGTTGGTACAGGCAGGAACTGGACTTCACTAAAACAAACTAAGCAGTACTTTCCTATTAAATGTCCCAGCTAATCACCGGACTCAGTGGTCACATGCTGTTTATGCACACATGACTACTGAGCCAGTGATTGGCTGAAGTGCTCACTTGAATGATTAATGTCACTTGAGCACTGCAGAAGTTTCTAGGAACAGAGGAGGAGGGGGGCATCTAACTGGTCAGTCCTTCTTAGCTTTTCAGCTTAAAGGGGTTGTCCCGCGCCGAAACGGGTTTTTTTTTTTTCAACCCCCCCCCCCCGTTCGGCGCGAGACAACCCCGATGCAGGGACCTAAAGAAAGCTTACCGGAGCGCTTACCTTAATCCCCGCGCTCCGGTGACTTCTATACTTACCGGTGAAGATGGCCGCCGGGATCCTCTTCCTCCGTGGACCGCAGCTCTTCTGTGCGGTCCATTGCCGATTCCAGCCTCCTGATTGGCTGGAATCGGCACGTGACGGGGTGGAGCTACACGGAGCTACACGGAGCCCCATAGAGAACAGGAGAAGACCTGGACTGCGCAAGCGCGGCTAATTTGGCCATCGGAGGGCGAAAATTAGTCGGCTCCATGGGAACGAGGACACCAGCAACGGAGCAGGTAAGTATAAAACTTTTTATAACTTCTGTATGGCTCATAATTAATGCACAATGTACATTACAAAGTGCATTAATATGGCCATACAGAAGTGTATAGACCCACTTGCTGCCGCGGGACAACCCCTTTAATACATTCTGTATAGCCCAAGCCATTACTTCTTACCATGAGCCAAGTTTATAGCGTAGTGTGACTACTTGATCGAGAGCAGCAGTGATTCCTAAATATTCCTGCAACACAAACTGCCCTCCATGGGTTTAAGTATAGAAAATGAACAATGAGCAAATCAGGGGTTGCAAAGTTCTGATTGTTCAGAAGGTTACATGAAGAAGTCTTAAAGGGATTGTCTAACCTCTTTTCCAGATAAGTTGATTGCCACTGGGCCAGCTGTCAGCAATTGGAGGCTGAGAGGCAGGATGGGGGGCATTTTCCTGGGTGCTGGGTCTCAGGGGATGCTTTCAAGTCATTTTGACTTGTCCAGGGTATTAAGATACAGGACTAGTTGAGCAAACCAAATCTTTTCTGTCAGTTGAGCAAAGTCTAGCCATGACCATGGCTGTGTCTGACTTCACTATCCCCCTGTCAGATGTCTCTGACAGAGGAAGCCATGTCTGACATTACATTTCCCCTCCATGCCCTCCGATTGGGTAATCGATAGATGGACCAGGTTTGCCAGAGTGGCTCTTCATTCATGCTCATAGAAAGGGATTCAGAGTGGATGTCCCCCCCTCACCACCACCATTTCCCCTACTCTGATGTCCATATGCCCTAACATTGTTGTAGTCCAGATCTGTGTTCACAATTCTACTGGATGCTGTTGAAAAATGTTGACCCCTGACAGTATAGCTGACCTCCTATAATGTAGTGCTGTATTATCTGCTATATTCTAGAAGAGATAGTTCTTTATACATCAGATTGTTATACAGTATCTGGTTCTGCACAGACACTGAACAAGCAGGGGATCCACAGAGATATGCGATCTCAGTTCATAGGCCAGAAGGGCAGAACCAATCATTTTTAGCTCTATAGTCCAATTGTTATTAATCGTTGTAAAGCTGTTTTGATTATGAATACATATTTTTGGTTCCTTTTCATATGTGACATTTTTAACCTCTTTTTGACCAAAACGTTTACCGTTCTAGAAAACATTACCAAATATTGATCAGCAGATCCGAAGTAAGCTAAGAGAGGCAGAAGAGCAACTAAGCCAAATCGGCAGAGGCGTGCCTGACACAGAAGAAGAGCAAACTCATTTTCTTGTATCAGTAAGTACATATGAAAGGGGAGGTCTGGTGTATAAAACTGTTTTTTAGTACCCTATTTGGGAATTCTGATTTAATAAAGGGGATCCTACATTTAGGACTTTAATCTATAAGCAAAAACAATGACCTGCTCAAGAACATCTTTCATTTGATTTGAATGGGAATTGTGTAATGCTTAATTTGCCCTGTGGTGGCGCTGCAGGAAAATTGAACACTTGCTGCCAGGCAACTCCAGAAATTACTTTATACTTATGAATATTGCGAGATTCAACTGGCAAACTGATTTTTTTTTCTTCTTGTTTTATTTTGGCAGAAAATCAGAGATTTTGATGATGGAATCCTGAAAGTAGTAAATGGCGATGAAGAAGGAAAGAGCGAAGACTTAAAACTTTTCAAAAACTTAAGAAAACTTTTTGAGTCCTGGGAAATGGAAATCAAGAATTCATATGTAAAATGTAAGTATAAACGTACAAGCAGGAAAGTATGAACTAATTATTTTCCATTACCTTAAGCGATATGGAACTTTTTTTTCAGCCCGATATCGCGCTCGCCCGTGTGAAGGTAGCCTAAGAGCTTTAATAGTAGTTAGAAACCAAACCAAACCCAAGTTCTGTGCACAAGTTCTCAGCCCCGATGTTTAGGAATAATATAATAGCACAAATTCTTTACATTCCAGTTGTGAACGAGATGAGAGAAGAAAGTGACGTCTACGAGAATCAGTATCGAGGCCGCGAGCTCATCGGATTCATCAACTATAAGAAATTTGAGAACATTATGAGGCAACATATAGTAACATTCCAAGACCCGGCTATACGTCTGCTGCATGCCGTCGCTGGTAAGATAAATCTGTGGCGGTACATTATAGTACACCTGTTAACCCCTTCAGTGGCAGGTTTAGGTAGTTTTCAGCACACTTCAGTGCAGCAAGCCCCGGAGATTTTCCGGGCGTGCCACTAAAGGGGTTAATGCCATAAAGGGTATGTAAGCTTTTGGAACAAACGTTTTTATTATTGCAATTGGAGTTTTGTGGATACAGCTCCTATGTAGACGTACTGTGATTCTGCAGTCCTGTTATCTCACTTTCTGCCCCCTGTAGGTTAGCAGTTAGGGGGCAGGAAGAGTAAGGGCTTAGACAAACATGTTTGCACACGTTTTTGTGTGCATTAAAAGGCACGTCTGCAAAACGTAACGATGCAAACCCATTGATTTCAATGGGTTTGTTCTCGTGGGCAAATCCTGCGCCTGAGAAAAGATAGGACCTGCCTTATCTTTCTGTGTGCTATGCAGAAAGCAGTCAAAGAAATCTGTGGCAGGTTTAAAAAAATCAAGGTGGAGGGTGTGACCCTTGTTCATGCGCAAATATGTTCAGTTGCGGTGAGTGTATTTGCACATACGTTCGTCTTTGAAGCCCTAAGGGCCCTTTTACATGGTTACATGGCGCTTCTCGTTCAGTGTAAAAGCATGCACAGACTGAACGACCAAAGATAATTCGTCCATCGGCCAGTTTACGCATGACTAAAAATCAGACAACATAGTAACATAGTAACATAGTTCGTTAGGCCGAATGAAGACAATGTCCATCTAGTCCAGCCTGTCTATCCTCCTGTGTTGATCCAGAGGAAGGCAAAAAACCCTAAGGCCAAAAGCCAATTAGCCCTTTTGGGGGAAAAATTCCTTCCCGACTCCCTAATGGCAATCAGACTGTTCCCTGGATCAACCCCTAATAGTTCCTACCTGCCTATATACCAGGATTGACACTTAACCTAATATTTATATCCTGTAATATCCTTCTTCTCCAGAAAGACATCAGGTCCCCTTTTAAACTCCTCTATGGATTTTGCCATCACCACTTCCTCCGGTAGAGAGTTCCACAGTCTAACTGCTCTTACAGTAAAGAATCCCCTTCTATGTTGGTGATGAAACCTACTTTCCTCTAATCGTAGCGGATGTCCTCTTGTTACCGTCATGGTCCTGGGTGTAAACAGATCGCGGGAGAGATCCTTGTATTGTCCCCTCATGTACTTATACATGGTTATTTGGTCGCCTCTTAACCTTCTTCTTTTTTCTAGAGTAAATAGTCCGAATTTGGATAGCCTCTCTGGGTATTCCAGTCCCGTCATTCCATGTATTAGTTTAGTTGCCCTTCTTTGAACCCCTTCAAGCACTGTGACATCTTTCCTGAGCACCGGTGTCCAGAATTGTACGCAGTATTCCATGTGAGGCCTGACAAGTGCCTTATATAATGGAAGGATAATGTTCCCGTCCCTCGCCCCTATACCTCTTTTAATGCACCCCAAGACTTTATTTGCCTTTGCAGCAGCTGACTGGCATTGGTTACTCCAGTTTAGTCTATTATCCACTAATACCCCCAGATCCTTTTCCATATCGCTTTTCCCTAGTGGTACCCCATTAAGTGAATATTTGTGACATCCGTTTCTCCTGCCCATGTGCATAGTCTTACATTTTTCAACATTGAACTTCATTTGCCATTTTTCTGTCCAAGCCCCCAGCTTATCCAGGTCCGTTTGTAGCCACACATTGTCCTCCGTTGCATTAATTATATTGTATAATTTTGTGTCATCTGCAAATATTGATATTTTGCTGTGCAGCCCCTCTATCAGGTCATTGATAAATACGTTGAACAGAGTGGGGCCTAGTACTGAACCCTGTGGCACCCCGCTAGCGACTGTGGTCCAATCAGAGTATGAGCCATTTATTACCACCCTCTGCTTTCTATCATTGAGCCAATTTTTTACCCACTTACACACGTTTTCGCCCAGTCCGAGCTGCCTCATTTTGTATATTAGCCTATTATGTGGCACGGTGTCAAAGGCTTTAGAGAAGTCCAGATATACAAGATCAATAGATTCTCCCTGGTCCAGCTTAGAGCTTACTTCATCGTAGAAACTGATCAGATTTGTCTGACATGAGCGACCCTTCATGAATCCATGCTGGTGAGGAGTTATTCCCTTAATCTCCTTGAGGTACTCATTGATGGCGTCTCTCAGAATCCCCTCGAAAATTTTTCCCGTTACTGAAGTGAGACTTACTGGCCTGTAGTTACCAGGCTCACTTTTGCTCCCTTTTTTGTAAATTGGAACCACGTTGGCAATGCGCCAATCCAATGGTACAACCCCGGTCTTGATAGTGTCTAGAAATATTAGGTATAGCGGCCTAGCTATCTCGTCACTTAGTTCCTTTAGTATCCTTGGGTGTAATCCATCTGGGCCCGGCGATTTATCAATTTTAGTTTTCTTTAGACGCTTCCGCACCTCCTCCTGCTTTAGGTATGACATATTTTGTGAGGGGTTCGTTTTATTCCCCTGCATCCCGTGTGGCATTTCCTTTTCTTTGGTGAATACACTTGAGAAGAAACTGTTTAGTAGATTTGCTTTCCCTTCGTCATCATCAATGATTTCTCCTGCATTGTTTTTTAAAGGGCCAGCGCTCTCCCTGCAAATCCTTTTGCTGTTAATGTAGTTGAAAAATAGCTTCGGGTTGTTTTTGCTCTCTTTTGCGATCCGTCTTTCTGCTTCCTCCTTGGCAGTTTTGATCGTATCTTTGCATATTTAGTTTTTTTCCCTGTACGATTTTAGCGCTTCTTCGCTGCCTTGTTGCTTTAGCAGTTTGAACGCTTTCTTCTTTTCGTTTATTGCCCCTCGTACCGTCTTGTCGAGCCACATTGGTTTTCTTTTAGCTGAGTTTCTTTTATTTTTAAAGGGAATGAACTGCTCACATGAGGCGATTAGGATCCTTTGGAATTTTTCCCATTTTTCCTCCGTACTGATATTTTTGAGGATGTTGTCCCAATTAATGTTGCCGATAGTAGTTCTAAGCTCATCAAATTTTGCTTTACTAAAGTTTAGTTTTTTTGTCACTCCATGATAAGGCTTCCTATTGATTGACAGCTGGAAGTTAATTATATTGTGGTCGCTGTTCCCCAAGTGCCCCTCAACCTGCACCCCCTTTATACGTTCCGGTTTGTTGGTTAGTACTAGGTCCAGAATGGCCCTCCCTCTTGTTGGTTCCTGCACAAGTTGGTTCAGGTAATTGTCTTTAATTACTCTCAAGAACTTATCACCCCTGTGAGATTTGCAGGTTTCGTTCTCCCATGTTATATCTGGGTAATTAAAGTTCCCCATGATAATTACTTCGTTTCGCTTTGACACCTCTTCTATCTGCCTTAGTAGTAAGTCTTCAGTTTCTTCTGTTGCTTTTGGTGGTCGATAGAAGACCCCTATCAGGATTTTGTTATTTTTTTCTCCCTGTATTTCTACCCACAGAGATTCCACCTGTTCGTCTCCTACCCCTATATCCTCCCGTAGCCTCGGCTTCAAGTTTGATTTGACGTACAGACATACCCCTCCCCCTTTCTGGTTCCTTCGGTCTCTTCTGAAGAGATTGTACCCCTGCAAATTCACCGCCCAATCGCACTTATCATCAAGCCATGTTTCAGTAATTCCGACTATATCATAGTTTTCATCAGTCATTCTCGCTTCAAGCTCACCTACTTTACCGATCAGACTTCGTGCATTCGTGGTCATACAATTTATATCATTTTTTTTGTTTTTTAAATTTGTTTTGTTGCTTTTCGTACTTATGGCTGATCTATCAGTTCTAACTGTACTAACCCCACCCCCTGCTCGACCCCCATTCCCTTTGCTTGGACCCGGATCGCTAGTTACACTGGCTACCCCACTATTTCTCATTTTACCCTCCCCCCAGTGCCTAGTTTAAACACTCCTCCAGCCTTCCAGCCATCTTTTCCCCCAGCACAGCTGCACCCTCCCCATTAAGATGCAGCCCGTCCCTACGGTAGAGCCTGTAGCCGACAGCAAAGTCAGCCCAGTTCTCCAGGAACCCAAATCCCTCCTTCTTACACCAACTCCAGAGCCACTTGTTTACCTCCCTAAGATCCTGCTGCCTTTCTAGTGTGGCTTTAGGTACAGGTAGTATTTCGGAGAAAACTACCCTGGAGGTCCTTGCCCTGAGCTTGGACCCTAAGTCCCTGAAATCATTTTTGAGGGCCCTCCATTGACCTCTAACTTGTTCATTGGTGCCAACGTGCACCATGACTGCTGGATCCTCACCAGCCCCTCCCAGTAATCTGTCAATCCGATCCGCGATGTGTCGAACTCGAACGCCAGGAAGACAACACACCGTTCGACGATCCCGGTCTTTATGGCAGATTGCCCTATCTGTCCCCCTAATAATTGAGTCCCCCACCACTAGAACCTGTCTAGCCTGCCCTGCGCTCCCCGTCCCCGTCTCACTGGAGCAGTCATCCCCCTGGCGTTCAGAGGGCGTGTCGTGCTGCAGCGGTGCTGGCTCTGTAATGGCATTGCCCTCATCTGCCAACGTTGCAGACATGTTGGGTTGTGCCAGTTCAGGACCAGCCTCCCTGGATCTATTCCCTCTACGCCTCCTTCTATCTGACACCCAGCTGACTGCCTGCTCCCCCTGCTCTTCCGTACTACCATCCGCCCCCGCCTCTACCCCAGCGAGTGTCTGCTCAGTGAGCACCAAACTCCTTTCCATGATGTCAATGGCTCTCAGTGTTGCCAGTTGCCCATTTAGATCCAGAATTTGGCCTTCTAAATGTGTGACGTGCCTGCATCTTGCGCAACAGTATGCACCCTCGATCGGCTGATCAAGGACCACATACAATGCACAAGTAGCACACTGGATGACATTGCCAGGCATGGAGCTCATCCTAATGGGGATCTACAATTTACTTGTGGAAGTAGTGAAGATAGACTTGTTCACACTCTGCTCACACGCTGCCGCACCTGCTGACCCGCTGCCGCAACCGCTGACCCGCTGACCCGCAACCGCTGACCCGCAACCGCTGACCCGCTGCCGCAACCGCTGACCCGCTGCCGCAACCGCTGACCCGCTTCCGCAACCCCTCACCCGCTGCTGCAACCCCTCACACACTGCTGCCTCTGTGCAACCACTCAAACGCTGCCGCTCTCACGCAACCGCTTACCCGCTGACACTTATGCGCAACCAGTCACAAAATTTTTTTTAATTTTTTTTTATACCCCCCTCTCAAACACGTAGACCCCCAGACACACACACACAGAAGACACAACTAACCAGATACACAGAAGACACACACTTAGCTCACAAACACACACAGAATATACTTATCAGCTCCTCCACTCCTCCGCTCCTCCTGGTGACGTCACCCGCTGTCCAGGCGGCCGCTCACTCTGCCCTCCTGTCTCAGCTGCTCCGCTGAACTCCTGGTGGCCTCTTGGCGCCGGCTGCTGCGCTCCGGTCTCTCTGGTCTCTCCTGCCCCCGCACCTGCTTCGGCTGCCCCCGCACCTGCTTCGGCTGCCCCCGCACCTGCTTCGGCTGCCCCCGCGGCTGCTGAGCTGCTCCGCTGTCCCCTTCAGCTCCCCGCTCGTGCCTCCGTCTCTGCCGCTGCTCCTGACACCTGGTGGGTGTCTAATGTAGAACTAAGATGTCGTAGATGAGCGACTGCCTGTTACTGTAAATGGAGGCAGGCGGCCTGGGACGATCCCTGACCCGTTCCACCTTCATTCACAGAGCGATATTTCTTCCTGTACAAAAGCACAGGAATGATCATCACTGGGACGGCCTGTTGGGCATCTGCGTCTGACAAGACGTCCCGTGTAAAAGGGCCCTAACACATGAATGCAGAATCTAACTTTACTGGGTTTGTCAGTCATCTATAAACATGGAGATGCATAAGTCTGCACAGGAGCTGTACACACAAAACGGTAGATAATATTAATCAAGCCTGATTAAAACTTCTTTGGTTTGTAGATACAGAAAATAAAGTTGTTTGCAGAAGTGCACAAAGCCTTTAAGGATACATATATTTGTATACGTTTCTTGGTAATTCTATGGTTTCTTTCAAAGGGGCTGTCATAGGGTCTCCCATGCCTTAAAATAACATATCAGCAGTTGCTCACCTCTCCCCGCTCAACCTCCGCCGCTCTTCCTACCCGTGATATCACTTTGCAGGCTGAACCCGTCTACACACAAGATGCAGCAACCAATGACAGGACTCAGTGATCATGGTCGAGCGCTGTCATTGGCTGCTACAGCAGGTTTACAGGACATAACAGAAGCCTGTAAATAGAGACAGCAGAGACCGGAGCCGGGATCGAGGGACGAGCAAGGAGCGGAGGGAGGTCAACAACTGCTGATTTGTCATTTTATACCATGGTGGACCCAGTGACTGGAGTTTCCTTATTTCGGACAACCCCTTTAACACTTACAGGCCAGTATTTTTTAGAGATATTTACTTTTATGTTAACCGTTCTGTAGAAATAAATGGCAACCCTAAATGGAGAACTTTTAATGTCTCCCAGGGAGTTCATGCAGTTTTGTGCAATCTCATGTCTGTGAGTAGCTTCTCCTTGTGGAGTAATCCAAGCAGGCACAGAAAACACGAGGGCTTCACTATATGGGGGCTTTCGCATAGGCAAAATATGCTGTCCCAGAATTCAGTACCAAAATCAGCATGTTAGCAGTGCGAACTTTGGTGCTGAATATTCCCCAAGAGGGCATATCAGGCGCCGTTGCTGCACGCAAAAAGTACAGTAAAAAACTTACTTGCGTGTCCAAATACGCATCACCTATTCCACAAAAGTGCAAACGTTCGCGTGACACAGGCTAAAGACAGTTCTCCAGAGCTTTTACAATGGTAGGTAAAGGTAAAGTCCTCTGGTGCAAGCACCGAGTCATGACTGACTCCTAGGATGACGTCACATCGAGACGTTTTCTTGGCAGACTGTTTTTGCGGGGTAGTTTGCCATTGCCTTCCCCAGTCATCTTTTACCCTCCAGCAAGCTGGGTACTCATTTTACTGACCTCGGAAGGATGGACGGCTGAGTCAACCTTGAGCTGGTTACCTGAACCACTCGGGGATTGAACCCGCAACCTTCAGGTCCGAAAGGAATGACTACCATCCTTGTGGTCATGGAAGATGGCTCACTTCATCCCCATGAATAAGATTCCCACCGCCGAGCACACTGTGGAGTTGATGATCCGGGAAATTTTCCGACTACATGGGATTCCTGATGATATTGCCTCAGACAGAGGAGTTCAGTTCACCTTGAAGTTCTGGAGACACTTCTGCGCGGCCCTGGGAACCACCGTGAATCTATTCTCTGCCTTTTATCCTCAGACCAACGGCCAGACCGAAAGAACTAAACAGATTCTGGAGCAGTATCTCCGCTGCTTCATCTCTTAACTTCAGGACGACTGGGTGGATTATCTACCAACAGCGGAGTTCACATATAACAATGCCCAACATAGTTCTACCGCCCAGAGCCTGTCCTATGCCAACTAGGAGACACACCTTGTCTTCATTCCTGGCCTTCCTGTAAACACTCCTGTCCTGATGTCCAACCACAGATTGGCAGTATTGGCAGATATTCAAAAGGAATTAAAAGAGGCTTTGTAGTAAGCTCAGGAAGCCTAGAAAGTAGTGGCCGACTGACATCGTAAAGTGGCTCCTCCTTTCCGGGTTGGAGAGAAAGTGTGGTTATCCACCAGGAATTTGAAGACCCGCAACCTTCTCCCCAACTCAGGCAAAGGTTTATTGGACCTTTTCCAATTTCAGCAAAGGTCGGCCAGGCAGCTTTCTGCTTAAAGCTCCCGGGTAGCCTAAAAATCCACTGAGTTTTCCATGTGTCCTTACTGATGCCATTCCGGGAGAATACCTTCCCACGGAGACATCATCTTCCTCCCCCTCCTGTGAAGATTCAAGGGCACAATGAGAACGTAGTTGAAAAGATCTTGGACTTCTGAAGATACCAAAGAAAGCTGCAGTACCTGGTATAGTGGCAAAGATACGGACTGGAGGAAAACACGTGGAAGCCAGAAGAAAACATACATGGTCCAAGATTCTCAGGGGAATTTCACAAAAGGTATCCCGGTAAACCAGGCCCTGGAATGACCCAGAGGTTATTCTCAAAAGGAGGGGCCTACTGTCAGGAATCGAACCGGGGACCTCCTGCTGTCCTGTCAATGGCTCTTGCTACTGAGCCATCGAGTCTGTGAACAATGCCCTTGCATTACTATCAGCCTTGTTCCATGATCCTGGTCAGTTAGTTCTTGCCTCCTGGTCCTCACCCCGCTCTGTCCCTAATTAGGCTCATTATAAAAGCCTTACCCTGCCACTGCACCAGCGCATGATTAATCTGCTTTACAGCACTGTTTGATTAAGCTCCACGTTGCCTGCTCCTCCGTTATTCCTGCAAGAACTCCTGATACTGACTTCTGCCTTCCTCTTTGACTATGCTACCCACCTCTTCCCTCCGTGCTGCAAACCGAGACCTCCCAATTGCTGACTTCTGGCTAATGTTCGACTACTCTTTGGACCTGCAGCCATTACACCTGAGGCACTAGCCTTGTGCCCAAAAATGCTATATCATGAGAGATAGCAGCTGATCAATTCTGTGAACTTTCCCCTGCTAGAAGCTTGAATGTAGCAGAGTCTGCAAACCAAGTATGATTTATAAATGCTTGAGAAGGAAACTTCAATGCAAAAAAAAAAAATAAGTGCATACGTTTTTCTGCAGGGACTTAGGAAGATAAGGGTGTATTAATTTCTCACGCACAAAGATTTCTGTAGGCTTTAAATACTGTAGAGACTAAAAGATCAGGAGTACTTATGAGTAAATGTAAACTTTTACAACAGTATTTGGATTGAGCAATGCTCTCATATACAGTGAAATTGCTGTCTGCTCTGAAAATAGGATGCATGATTATTAATTTCTAAATTTCCCCTTTCTCTAGAACTCATTCAGAAATGTTTTCTAGACGTAGTTTCGAAATGTTTTGGTCAGTTTTGCGGTCTTTCTGAAGCGGCCACGGTAAGGTTCATAAACATTCATTCTTTATTTTGTTAAAAGAAGTTGTCCAGTTTGTTAAACCCATTTCTATATACTCTGTTAGAGAATTCTTAGTTTACAGGGGGGAGGGGTGGGGGAGGAGGGGGGTGGGAAGGGGCGGTCCTCTATTCAGGATCCTCAACTCTTGGCCATAATGAAGAGTGGTAACAGAGAGTGTCTCAATCTCTGGAGGTTCTGCCCTGCATTGCATGGACATCCAATTGGTGAGACTGGGGACAATCCAATATTTAGTTTCTCCTGTGTGGGCACTGCTTGAGAATTGAACAATTAATGTCAGGGTCCATCACAGCTGATTGTTAGGGGTAATGGGGGGGGGGGGGGGTCAGTTTGGCATCTACTTAATGTCACTGAACAATTATGGCAAAGGATTATCCAAAGCAGAGAACCTCTTTAATTATTACCTCTGTATTAAAGCGACCCTCCGGTTTCGGGACAAATTTCTGTCCTAGGACCAGAGCGGTGGGGGGTATATTACCTGCTGTTGTTCTGATGTCCCTCCAGTCCGCTGTTTAGGATCCTGTTTCAAGCCGTCTAAGATCACAGCTGTAATTTTCTAGCTACCTAATGCACACTGTGCCCTGCTCTCTAATTGACCAGCACGGATCATGTGAGTAATGCTGACCAATGAGAGAGCAGGTATAATGCATTGGTAGTCTAATACTAGCAATGCACTATAGGGATTAGTCAGTCTGAAGTTTCTATCGGACATCTTGGATGGCTAAAAATGGGACCCAGGACAAGTGGATCCAACACAGTAGACCACAGCAGGTAGGATAAATGCTTTCCCTGCTCCCAGAACACATTTTTGTCCTGAAATTGGAAGGTTGCTATCATTAATCCAGTATATAGCTGTGTTGCGCCTCACTATATAGAAGTTAACACTCCCCAATGTCCGGCTGATGTGCATTTCAGTTAATAATTTACTGAACTTTAGTATCCCAGCATAGAGCTGTTTAAAGAAATGGAAGTCTTGGGAAGAGGAGGGGTGTCGTTTCTCCTTGTGGAGATTGCGGAGTAGGCATAGGGAGATTTATAGTGCAATGCTCCTCTGGGAAAAAGGTATGGAAATAGGCTCCCCTTCTTTCTGGAAATAGTAGGCAATTATATTCCTCTCACTTGTGCCAAAATCTAATTCTTCTTTATCTATTAAACATGGTAGACTAGGAGCCAAAGCATGCTAGAAGTCATTGGCTCCATCTGGCCTTTAATATTATAGTATGAGAATATATGGAGTAGTCTAAGGGCTGTTTCACACAAGCGTATATCGGCCGCGTTTTCACAGCTAGATGATATACGCTACCCAACTGATGCATTGGTTTCCAATGCATCAGTGCAGTTGGGCATATTCCTGATGCGTAAAAACACCTGGCTGGCAAAGATAGCGCATGTGGTGCGCGTTCCAGCCGGACGTTTTTACACTGGTCAGAAAAGATTAGTTCTGGAACTATCTTCGGCAGGAATACAGCGGCTGCTGCTATAGACTCCTATGGGAGCCTATGACAGCTGCCGGAGAAGGGAGGGATTTTAGCAGTGTGACTTCTAAACTCCCTCCCCTTCTCTCTCCCTCTCCGCCCCTTGTCAGCTGTCTACAATGAGAGGGGGCAGGACGGAGCTGGAGGTAGTGTGCTAAAGTCCCGCCCTTTCCCTTGCAGGCAGATTCCATAGGCTGGATCGGAGAGGGGGAGGGACTAGCTCTGCTAAGCTCCCAACGTCTCCCCTTGTCGTAAGCCAGCAAAGGGTAGAGAGGACACAGGAGTTTAGCAGAGCTAAACTTCCACTTCCCTGGCCGACGGTATCCTGAGGCTGCAGCATATATGCGCCGCAGTCTCGGCTGTCTGAACAGACGTTAAAACAGGAGTTGCAGCCATGACTGGGTCACGGCTGCCTCTCATTCACGCGATTTTCGGCTGTGTTGTGGCCATGACACGACAGGCCAAAAGTCTTCACGCTCGTGTGAAAAAAGCCTAAGGGCGCTTTCACATGACAGTTTTTGTGAGCCAAAACCAGGAGTGGAGAGAAAGTTTAATGGAAAGATTTGCAGTCCTCCGGATTTTGGCTCTCAAAAGACTGAACATGAAAACTGTTGTGTCAAGGCGCCGTAAGGCCTCGGTCACACGACCGTTTTTTGGTCCGATCTGCAGACGCGCTTGCGGTCTGCAGATCTATAGACCAAATGCATCCCAATGGGATCGGTCACATGTCCGCTTTTTATGCGGATGTGCGATCAATTATAGGACACAACGATTCGCAGAACGCGCCTATCTGCATTCTGAGCATCGCTGTGTTCTATATATGCGCTCAATGGGGCCGGCGGCAGCAGCGCTGACCCCATTGAGAACATATACTTAAAGATTGTTCTCCTCTGCCACAGCTGTTACAGCTGTGGAAGAGAAGAACGATGTTGGCCCATTGAATTCAATGGAGCCGGTAATACAGCCGGCTCCATTGAAAGCAATGGGCTGCCAGCGAGCGCGGGATGAATTTTTGGGAAGGCCTTAAAAATATAATCCCTTCCCTGAAAAACATCCTAAAATGTGTAAAAATAAAAATAAATATATATATATATACTCACCTTTTCCCTGCAGACGGAGTTCAGCCGCGTCCGGCCGGAAGTTCTCCTTAACTGCTCTGTGTAGTATTCAGCAGGAGGGGATTTAAAATCCCCGCCTGCTGAATGGGCTGCCTCTGATTGGTCACAGCCTCACCAATCAGAGGCAGCTCTCACTCACCCATTCATGAATTCATGAATGGGTGAGTGAGTGCTGCCTCTGATTGGCTGAGCGCAGGGACCAATCAGAGGCAGCTCTTAGCTATTGAATGACAGCTTAATTCAGTCTTAGGAGTACTGTAGGATTCGCTGCTTTAGGTGAACCATATTGCATATACTTTCCGCATACACAAGGGACTTTAAATGGCCACAGAGATAAAACTCCAAAGGCGTTAAGTCTAATGACCTTGGCAGCCATTTTACCAGACCTCTACGCCCAATCCAGAGGGCCGGATATTGCACATTCAGCCATCCTGTTGAAAGTAATATGGGAACTCCCTGTTATCACTGAGCGCAGATGAGAATACAGTATCCTGTAACATCTGGTGGTACTTCTCATCGTTATTGCCTTTGGATTTTTATCTCCGGAGTCATTTAAAGTCCCTTGTGAATGTGGAAAAAATACTTAATAAGGTTCACCTGAAACAGTGAACCATATAATGCTGTGAAGTAGTATCACCTGCAGTTCTTCACCATGTTCACGAAGACTGCATAAAACATTTAACCATGTGCATCAAGCAGATGGGTGGACACATTGAATGTTAGGTTAAGCTCTTTCTGATACTTTGCCCTCCCTTAACTCCGAAACAATTAAAGATGGGAAAAAACTGCCACATCTAATGTGTTTCTGAGAAAATTCAAGCCAAGACTGATGTATCATATGACCCCCTTACCATTTTCCCTAAAATCAATATGGTGGATTTCAAAGTGGCCATCAAAGACATCACCTTCAACGAAAAATACAGGTTCACTTCCAATTACTTTCAAACATTGGAAGTCAATTTTCTCCTCTTTATACCAGTTAAAGGGGTGTGTTCAGACTTTTTCCTAACTATATAAGAATCACTCTGGATCTCTTTATCATATTTTATAAATTGCATTGCATTCTGTTTTACTTTGTGATCCAAGGACAACATTGATGATATTTCTCACAAGCAAGAGAAAGAGGCTGGGAGTCTGATCACTTTACAGTTCAAGATGGAGAGGATCATTCATTGTCAGGACACTCGGTACTGTGAAGTATTGTCAGTGGTAAGAGCTGCAGAGGCTGGAATTGTGCGGGACCAGAAACGGCTGTCAATGAATGATCTGGCCTGTCATCTGGAGGCATATCTTCAGGTGAGTCATCTGTATACAGGATCATTGAATATAACGAAAAAGCGTAAAGAAACATAATTCCAGCAGTAGTATCTACAATGGGACTCTTATAGCATAAATGTGAATCAAGGGGAAAGCCCTTTAAAAAAGGAGCTGTTGGCTCTCCTGTGTGGTGTAGTATATAGAGGAGCTGTCGGCTCTACTGTGTGGTGTAGTATATAGAGGAGCTGTCAGCTCTCCTGTGTGGTGTAGTATATAGAGGAGCTGTCGGCTCTCCTGTGTGGTGTAGTATATAGAGGAGCTGTTGGCTCTCCTGTGTGGTGTAGTATATAGAGGATCTGTTGGCTCTCCTGTGTGGTGTAGTAAATAGAGGAGCTGTCAGCTCTCCTGTGCGGTGTAGTATATAGAGGAGCTGTTGGCTCTCCTGTGTGGTGTAGTATATAGAGGATCTGTTGGCTCTCCTGTGTGGTGTAGTATATAGAGGAGCTGTTGGCTCTCCTGTGTGGTGTGATATATAGAGGAGCTGTCGGCTCTCCTGTGTGGTGTAGTATATAGAGGAGCTGTTGGCTCTCCTGTGTGGTGTGATATATAGAGGAGCTGTCGGCTCTCCTGTGTAGTGTAGTATATAGAGGAGCTGTCAGCTCTCCTGTGTGGTGTAGTATATAGAGGAGCTGTCGGCTCACCTGTGTGGTGTAGTATATAGAGGAGCTGTGAGCCCTCCTGTGTGGTGCAGTATATAGAGGGGCTCTCCTGTGTGGTGTAATATATAGAGGAGCTGTTGGCTCTCCTGTGTGGTGTTGTATATAGAGGAGCTGTTGGCTCTCCTGTGTGGTGTTGTATATAGAGGAGCTGTTGGCTCTCCTGTGTGGTGTAGTATATAGAGGAGCTGTCGGCTCTACTGTGTGGTGTAGTGTATAGATGAGCTGTCGGCTCTCCCAGGTGGTGTAGTATATAGAGGAGCTGTCGGCTCTCCTGTGTGGTGTACTATATAGAGCAGCTGTCAGCTCTCCTGTGTGGTGTAGTATATAGAGGAGCTGTTGGCTCTCCTGTGTGGTGTAGTATATAGAGGAGCTGTGAGCCCTCCTGTGTGGTGCAGTATATAGAGGGGCTCTCCTGTGTGGTGTAATATATAGAGGAGCTGTTGGCTCTCCTGTGTGGTGTTGTATATAGAGGAGCTGTCGGCTCTTCTGTGTGGTGTAGTATATAGAGGAGCTGTCGGCTCTCCTGTGTGGTGTAGTATATAGAGGAGCTGTCGGCTCTCCTGTGTGGTGTAGTATATAGAGGAGCTGTTGGCTCTCCTGTGTGGTGTAGTATATAGAGGAGCTGTAAGCAATCCTGTGTGGTGTAGTATATAGCGGAGCTTTTGGCTCTCCTGTGTGGTGTAGTATATAGAGGAGCTGTCGGCTCTCCTGTGTGGTGTAGTATATAGAGGAGCTGTTGGCTCTTCTGTGTGGTGTAGTATATAGAGGAGCTGTAAGCAATCCTGTGTGGTGTAGTATATAGCGGAGCTGTCGGGTCTCCTGTGTGGTGTAGTATATAGAGGAGCTGTCGGCTCTCCTGTGTGGTGTAGTATATAGAGGAGCTGTCGGCTCTCCTGTGTAGTGTAGTATATAGAGGAGCTGTCAGCTCTCCTGTGTAGTGTAGTATATAGAGGAGCTGTCGGCTCTCCTGTGTAGTGTAGTATATAGAGGAGCTGTCAGCTCTCCTGTGCAGTGTAGTATATAGAGGAGCTGTCGGCTCTCCTGTGTGGTGTAGTATATAGAGGAGCTGTGAGCAATCCTCTGTGGTGTAGTATATAGAGGAGCTGTGAGCAATCCTGTGTGGTGTAGTATATAGAGGAGCTGTTGGCTCTCCTGTGTGGTGCAGTATATAGAGGAGCTGTCGGCTCTTCTGTGTGGTGTAGTATATAGAGGAGCTGTCGGCTCTCCTGTGTGGTGTAGTATATAGAGGAGCTGTGAGCATCCTGTGTGGTGTAGTATATAGAGGAGCTGTCGGTACACCCATGTGGTGTAGTATATAGAAGGAGCTGTTGGCTCTCCTGTGTGGTGTAGTATATAGAGGAGCTGTCGGCTCTCCTGTATAGTGTAGTATATAGAGGAGCTGTCAGCTCTCCTGTGTGGTGTAGTATATAGAGGAGCTGTGAGCAATCCTGTGTGGTGTAGTATATATAGGAGCTGTCGGTACACCCATGTGGTGTAGTATATAGAGGAGTTGTCGGCTCTCCTGTGTGGTGTAGTATATAGAGGAGCTGTTGGCTCTCCTGTGTGGTGTAGTATATAGAGGAGCTGTCAGCTCTCCTGTTTGGTGTAGTATATACAGGAGCTGTTGGCTCTCTTGTGTGGTGTAGTATATAGAGGAGCTGTTGGTTCTCTTTTGTGGTGTAGTATAGAGAGCTGCTGTTGGCTCTCCTGTGTGGTGTAGTATATAGAGGAGCTGTCGGTACACCCATGTGGTGTAGTGTATAGAGGAGCTGTTGGCTCTCCTGTGTGGTGTAGTATATAGAGGAGCTGTCGGCTCTCCTGTGTGGTGTAGTATATAGAGGAGTTGTTGGCTCTCCTGTGTGGTGTAGTATATAGAGGAGCTGTCGGCTCTTCTGTGTGGTGTAGTATATAGAGGAGCTTCGGCTCTCCTGTGTGGTGTAGTATATAGAGGAGCTGTCAGCTCTTCCGTGTGGTGTAGTATATACAGGAGCTGTCGGCTCTCTTGTGTGGTGTAGTATAGAGAGCTGCTGTTGGCTCTCCTGTGCGGTGTAGTATATAGAGGAGCTGTTGGCTCTCCTGTGTAGTGTAGTATATAGAGGAGCTGTCAGCTCTCCTGTGTGGTGTAGTATATACAGGAGCTGTCGGCTCTCTTGTGTGGTGTAGTATATAGAGGAGTTGTCTGCTCTCCTGTGCGGTGTAGTATATAGAGGAGCTGTTGGCTCTCCTATGCGGTGTAGTATATAGAGGAGCTGTCTGCTCTCCTGTGCGGTGTAGTATATAGAGTAGCTGTTGGCTCTCCTGTGTGGTGTAGTATATAGAGGAGCTGTTGGCTCTCGTGTGTGGTGTAGTATATAGAGGAGCTGTCGGCTCTCCTGTGTGGTGTAGTATATAGAGGAGTTGTCTGCTCTCCTGTGCGGTGTAGTATATAGAGGAGCTGTTGGCTCTTCTGTGTGGTGTAGTATATAGAGGAGCTGTTGGCTCTCCTTTGTGGTGTAGTATATAGAGGAGCTGTCGGTACACCCATGTGGTGTAGTATATAGAGGAGCTGTCGGCTCTCCTGTGTAGTGTAGTATATAGAGGAGCTGTCGACTCTCCTGTGTGGTGTAGTATATAGAGGAGTTGTTGGCTCTCCTGTGTGGTGTAGTATATAGAGGAGCTGTCGGCTCTTCTGTGTGGTGTAGTATATAGAGGAGCTTCGGCTCTCCTGTGTGGTGTAGTATATAGAGGAGCTGTTGGCTCTCCTGTGTGGTGTTGTATATAGAGGAGCTGTTGGCTCTCCTGTGTGCAGTGTAGTATATAGAGGAGCTGTCGGTTCTCCTGTGTGGTGTAATATATAGAGGAGCTGTCGGCTCTCCTGTGTGGTGTAGTATATAGAGGAGCTGTCGGCTCTCCTGTGTGGTGTAGTATATAGAGGAGCTGTCGGCTCTCCTGTGTGGTGTAGTATACAGTGGAGCTGACGGCTCTCCTGTGTGGTGTAGTGTATATAGAGGAGCTGTTGACTCTACTGTGAGGTGTAGTATATAGTGGAGTTGTTGGCTCTCCTGTGTGGTGTAGTATATAGTGGAGCTGACGGCTCTCCTGTGTGGTGTAGTATATAGTGGAGCTGTCGGCTCTCCTGTGTGGTGTAGTATATCAAGGAGCTGTCGGCTCTCCTGTGTGGTGTAGTATATAGAGGAGCTGTTGGCTCTCCTGTGTGGTGTAGTATATAGAGGAGCTGTCGGCTGTCCTGTGTGGTGTAGTATATAGAGGAGCTGTTGGCTCTCCTGTGTGGTCTAGTATATAGAGGAGCTGTTGGCTCTCCTGTGTGGTGTAGTATATAGAGGAGCTGTTGGCTGTCCTGTGTGGTGTAGTATATAGAGGAGCTGTTGGCTCTCCTGTGTGGTCTAGTATATAGAGGAGCTGTCGGTACACCCATGTGGTGTAGTATGTACTTTCTTGAAGAAGTGCCTTTCAAAACACGTCCGACATATACATGGTGTTACACGGTACCTACTATTTGTAATTTTATGGGTTATCTTGCATAGAAGAATTGTTTTTAATTCTTCTTTGTTGTAAATATGGCAGTAGTATAACGCAAGCTTTGTTCACAGCGATTGAGAGCTGCACAAACGGCGTCAAACGCTGTGAAGCATTATTCTAATAACGCCGTGTTGGCGGTTGTTCTAAGCTTTGCTACATCGGTACTTGCATTCCTCATAAAATAATAATTATGGGGTTTTTTTTTTTTTGGAACTTTGTTATTTAATTCCTCTGTTATTCCTCCTGACAATGTATGAATTAATTGTCAAGTAGATGTTAACGCTCCTCTTGTGACATGTCTCATACATTATATTCTCTACACGCCCCCCGTGTGAAGTCAGAGCTGCACAGCCAGATGTCCACTGCTTGCCGTTTTCCACCCTTCTCTCCCCCGTGCTATTTTGTAAAAAAGCTGCAGCGTCATCTCCCTCCTCTCCCCACCCTCTCTGCCTACTAATTAGTATTTTACACTAGATGGGGACTAAGTTGTTTTGCCAGCGGCAGGATAGTATATAATAACTGTTATAACAATTGGTATTTCTCCCTCTTTCAGAACACCACCAGTCGTTTGTCTAACCAAGTCCCTCTGATTATTCAGCATTTTATGCTCTACGAGTTTAAGGACCATCTGCAATATCAAATGATTCGTCTGTTGGAAGAACAGAACAAGACCCACTTGCTTGAAGAAAGAGACGGCCTGTCTGGAGAGAGACAGAAGCTGAAGGATCAGATTCAGCGGCTCAGGCTCGCCCGGGAACGTTTACAAAAATTTTAAAAAATTGTGTGAAAGATGAAACGATCTCGTCATACTTGATACTTGTTACATATAACTTTTCTTTTAGGGGAGGCGTATATGTATATTACACTCAAGCTTAGCACTATGGAGCAATTCAAGCAACCTCATTGGTTCTGATTCACTATTCCAGCAACCTGATTGCTTGTTTGGGTTCCCTGATTCAACCTGATTGGTTGTTAGTGCAGAGCTTGAGTGTATGGCCGCCTGCACACGAGCGGAAATTCCGCTACGGGATTTCCTGCGGAATTTCCGCTGCTGGAAGCCTGCATAGGATTGCGTTAACAAACGCAATCCGATGCAGACGGACGCGATTTGGCCGCGCGAAATATCGCGCGGCAGACAAATTGCAGCATGCTCTATTTCTGTGCGGGGCTCATCTGCAGGCGGCCTAATATACATATATGCTTAGGGGAGTGATGGATCCAAGAACTGTATAAGGCCTTCGACACATCAATCCTCCACACTTGCTGTGTGCTGTATGTATGCACAGTTCCTATAGATGCTCTCTGCTGCATCGGCCATACAGTCTGTATTGCATGAGAAGCAATATGGTACTGCTTCTGCACCTCCTGGTATTCTGTGTCTTCCTGTAGGTTATATGAAAAAAAGGTTTGGTACCTTGTTAGTCAGTAGAGTAAAGTGTGATTGTTCTTAGTAAGAGAAACCAAGTAACATTGTAGATATGATACCTTTTAATGGCTAACAAAAATACATGATGTTATAGCGAGCTTTCGGGATATCGCCTCCTTCGTCAGGCTAATGAATTAAACTAGTTTGGATGGCACATAATTCTAAAGGCCCATTTAGACACAACGATTATTGCTCACAATTTGCTCAAAAGCCATCTTTTGAGTGATAATCGTTGTGTCTATCTGCATGGACATCGTGCAGTTTTCGTTAAGCCGTTGCTCATCGTTGTCTTTTACCATACTGAAAGAGGACGATCAGCCTTATCAGAAGTTCACAGCGGGATACATCTGATACTATTGTTTCAGCTGTATCCCGCTCTGTGAACACAGCCGGGGTATGAAGAACACAACGGTCCAGCTGTGTTCTGCATACCTTGCTCGGAGCACTCGGCTGTATAACAGCCGGGCGCTCCTAGCAGAGAACAGCTGCATGCAGAAGACAAGCGGCCCCGCTTGTCTTCTGCACCCCCCACTCAGAGCGCAAAGTGATTGCTCAACGTTTGAGCGATCACCTTGCGTTTGAGCGATCACCTTGCGCTGTAAAGGCACACAATCGTTTGAGCGATAATCGTTGCGTCTAAATGGGCCTTAACATATAGATGCAGAGAGTGTGCATTAGTGATAAGAGTCATCATAAAACTGTCGCATTCCTCAGCTCTGTGGACTGATTTAGTGTTTGTCTTTCTGCTCAGACTGTCTTGTGTTGTTTTAAGTCTCAAAATTCTGTGTGTGAACATTTATTTAGATCAAGTGCCCCCCCCCCCTGCATCTGTGTGTTATAATGATGTGTCATCCAAACTAGCTTCATAGCCTAACGAAGGGGGTGATATCCCAAAAGCTCGCTGTAACATCATGTATTTTGTTAGCCATTAAAAGGTATCATATCTACAAGATTGCTTGGTTTCTCTTAGGTCTCCTGTCTCCGCTCGCGGGATTTAAATCGCAGCATTTGCCGCGGTTAGCCTATCTGTCAGACAGGTTCAGCACGGAGAAATAGAAAAAACAGCAGTACACCTGATTAAAAACCACTCTCAGTCGGGGTGCAAAAAATATAGCAGTGCAAGCTGTAGCCAGAGTCCAGACTTCAATGGACTCAAAAAGACACAGCCCATCAATGGGTGAAAAGCAGCGCAGCAAAAAAAGTCTTCACAACATCATCTTTTTAGGCATAAAAAATACTTATCTTTATTAAGACATCCAGGATAAAAATGGCAGAGCGAATAGTGATGAGCGAGCATTGCCTTTAGCGAGTACCTGCCCGCTCGAGAGAAAAGGTTCGGGTGCCGGCGGCGGGCAGGGAGCTGCGGGGGAGAGTGGGGAGGAACGAAGGGGAGATCTCTGTCTCCCCCCCCCCCCCCCCCCCCGCTCCCTCCTGCTGACTGCTGCTACTCACCGATCCCCCGCGCCGGCACCCGAACCTTTTGTCTTGAGCGGGCAGGTACTCGCTAAGGGCAATGCTCGCTAATCTCTAAGAGCAACGTTTCGGCTGGTTTATCAGCCTTTCTCAAGCTTAAAGGAGATGTCCCGAGGCAGCAAGTGGGTCTATACACTTCTGTATGGCCATAATAATGCACTTTGTAATGTACATTGTGCATTAATTATGAGCCATACAGAAGTTATAAAAAGTTTTATACTTACCTGCTCCGTTGCTGGCGTCCTCGTCTCCATGGTGCCGACTAATTTTCGCCCTCCGATGGCCAAATTAGCCGTGCTTGCGCAGTCCGGGTCTTCTCCTCTTCTCTATGGGGCTCCGTGTAGCTCCGCCCCGTCACGTGCCGATTCCAGCCAATCAGGAGGCTGGAATCGGCAATGGACCGCACAGAAGCCCTGCGGTCCATGAAGACAGAGGATCCCGGCGGCCATCTTCAGCAGGTGAGTATGAAGACGCCGGACCGCCGGGATTCAGGTAAGCGCTGTGCGGGTGGTTTTTTTAACCCCTGCATCGGGGTTGTCTCGCGCCGAACGGGGGGGGGGTTTAAAAAAAAAAAAACCCGTTTCGGCGCGGGACATCTCCTTTAAGGCTCAGCGTGGAGAGCCATCAGCTCTCCCCTGCTCTTCGGCAGCGGCTCCCGCGGCGGCGATCTACCGCGGGATATCGATACGCCCATGGACAGGAGCCTTTACTGGGAACAATCACACTTTCCTGTAGCTGTATGTGCGTAACTTTGTCTGGACATTATGTAGAGACAGAGGAATGCAAGGTTATCTGGTGAGGTCACAGAAGAAGGAGCTCCTACATTAATTCTCTCCTATATACAGAGGGAGCTAAATGTGGCCCCCAGGAAGGGGATGAAAGAGGACAGACTTAGGCCTCATGTCCACGGGGAAAATCAGATCCGCTGCAGATTCTCCATGGAGAATCTGCAGCGGGTCCCTCCTGCCCCGCGGACATGAGCGCTGAAAATAGGAATTTAAAGTATTTACCCATCCGGCGCGGGCGGGGAATGTCAGCTGTTCCTCACGGCCGGATCTTCATTTTCGGCCGGCGGATGAATTCCTGACGCCGGCGGCACGTCGCCGGCACGTCGTCGACGTGCCGCGCGCATGCGCCGGGCACATCCGCCGAGCCGAAGCAAGGAAGATGCGGCCGTGAGGAACAGCTGACATTCCCCGCCCGCGCCGGATGGTAAATACTTTAAATTCCTATTTTAGGTCTCCCGCGGATCCGGACGGCTTCCATAGGCTTCAATAGAAGCCCGCGGGAGCCGTCCCCGCGGGAGACCCGCATGAAAATGGAGCATGGTCCAGATTTTTCCATGCTCCATTTTTTTTAAAATCCCTTTTATTGACGATCCGCGGGTATTTATCTACCCGCGGGTGGTCAATGCATCCCTATGGGATGCGGATCCGCATGCGGGAGATCCGCTGCGGATATTAAATCCTATTTTCCCCGTGGACATGAGCCCTTATAAGCTGGTCTTTGTTCAAGAAATATACTCACATAGATATACATTATTATATATAATATTTGTGTGTGTGTATATATATATATATATATATATATATATATATATATATATATATATATATATATATATATATATATATATATATATTTAGTGGAACAGTTGGTTAATCTTTCTGTCTATTGATATGCGTGATAGATATCTATTATATTATATAAACATATATATTATATCTTTTATATAACCTATAAATGAATATACTTTAAAACATACAAGCGTTACTGATTAATGATTACTAAACACTGCTAATGTGTGAGCTTAGAAATGTATGTCACCCATCTCTAAGATCATTAATCAGTTAGTACAAGTGTGGCCAGAGAAGAGTTAAAGACCCATTTAGACACAACGATTATCGCTCAAAAGCCGTTTTTTGAGCGATAACCGTTGTGTGTGCCTGCACTGACATCGTGCAGTTTTCATTAAGCCTCCGCTCATCATTGTATTTCAGCGTGCTAAAAGACAACGATGAGCCTTATCAGGGATTCACAGCGGAATACAGCAGATACTATTGTTTCAACTGTATCCCGCTCCCTGATAACAACAGGCTGGGTATGAAGAACAGAGCGGTCCAGCTCTGTTCTCCATACCCGGCACGGAGCGCTCGTGCAGAAAACAGCTGGATGCAGAAGACAAGCGGGGACACCCCGGGCGCACAGAGCGGGGAACAGCTGGATGCAGAAGACATGTGAGGTCACCCCGCTTGTCTTCTGCATCCTCCGCTCTGAGTACCTGGCTGTATAACAGGCGGCCCTCAGAGCGGGGAACAACTAGATGCAGAAGACAAGCGGGGTCACCCTGCTTGTCTTCTGCATCCTCCGCTTTGAGTGCCTGGGTGTATAACAGCCGGCCCTCAGAGCGGGGAACAGCTAGATGCAGAAGACAAGCGGGGTCACCCTGCTTGTCTTCTGCCTCCTCCGCTATGAGCGCCTGGCTGTATAACAGCCGGCCCTCAGAGCGGGGAACAGCTAGATGCAGAAGACAAGCGGGGTCACCCCACTTGTCTTCTGCATCCTCCTCTCGGAGCGCAAGGTGATCGCTCATCTTGAGCGATCATCTTGCGCTGTAAATAGCGCAATGATTGGCGCTCAGAAGACATCTTTTGAGCGATAATCGTTGTGTGTAAAAGGGCCTTAACTCTGGAGAGCTTATAGATACACCAAACAAGGACGCTGAGGAAAGTTCTGCCTTCAGACCAACTTCACTGCACATACTGAGGTTTAGTACCACTATAATAAGTGAATTGTAATAAGCTGTACATATTTATAAGGCGTCGCCTAAACTCGTCCTTTTGTTTGAAATCTATAAATTCTCATTGTTGGAGGAATAAAGAAGAGAATCCGCTGATTAAATGTGTGACTTGTGATTCTCTGAGCAGCTCGAACACTGAGGCCTCATGTCCACGGGCACGCACGGATTCTGAGTGTGGAATCCCGCAGCGGATTCACCTGTGCCCGCAGTCATGAGGCAGAAAAGACATTTACCCACCTGTCTGGACGCGGTGCGGGTCTCCTCCGTCACGGACGGATCTTCTTTTATAAACAAAAACAGCAATTTTAGAATTGATTTTTTTTTTTTTTTACTTTTTCACTATGCAGGCTGAATAATATGCTCATTTTATTGTATGGCTCATTTCAAAGGTTATAGCAATTATTTATAACTTCTCCTTCCCCGTTCACTCAGTAATTATGAATTTTGCTGCAGAGACTATAGGGAGAATATATAAAGAACGATTATCAGAAAGTGAGTCGGTGTGCGGCTGGAGCCACATGGGAGGTTGAGGCCCCCCGTTTTTAGCAAAAATCACCAAAATATTGGATCTCTGCTTTGAGCAAGAGGGACTGGTGTGTTGGCTTAACACTGTTGCCTTGCAGTGCTGGAGTTCTAGGTTTGAATCTGACCCTAATGGGATATGAACCAGGGACCCCACTGGGCCCCACTGGACCACTGGGCCACTGCCACCACTGCTTTTGTTCAAGGAGGCCAAATTAGAGAAGCTTTTGATGGCAGCCATTAAGGGGCTTTATTCTGCATCAAAAGATGGTGCTGTGTCGGGAAGAGGGGGTGCTTGGCTGTCGGATGACAGCCAGGCACTCGCTCTAACACCGGGAACCGAAGAAACCTCGGATTGCTGGTGTTGAACCTCTTACACCTCTGTCACCCAATGGACCCCCACAATATGATTGTGGCGTCCAGATGGGTTGCTATGGCACCTGGAGGCTTCGTAGGCTTTCTAATATATAGTACTAGCTGATATACATGGCCTCGCCTGAGTTAATTTGATACAGGTGTTTACGTATTGTTTGCATGGAAATTTTGACTTCAGCGGTATAATATATAACAACCAATCACAACACAGCTTTCATGTTACCTCAGCAGTATAATATAGTAACATAGTATGTAACAACCAATCACAACACAGCTTTCATGTTACCTCAGCAGTATAATATATAACAACCAATCACAGAACAGCTTTCATGTTACCTCAGCAGTATAATATATAACAACCAATCACAGAGCAGCTTTCATGTTACCTCAGCAGTATAATATATATAACCACCAATCGCAGCGCAGCTTTCATATTACCTCAGCGGTATAATATATAACAACCAATCGCAGCGCAGCTTTCATATTACCTCAGCGGTATAATATATAACAACCAATCACAGCGCAGCTTTCATGTTACCTCAGTATAATATATAACAACCAATCACAGCGCAGCTTTCATATTACCTCAGAGGTATAATGTATAACCACCAATCACAGCTGATAATCAAGTCTCCTAGACAAAAGTAAAAAGTTAAAGGGGTTGTCCCGCGCCGAAACGTTTTTTTTTTTTTTCAACCCCCCCGTTCGGCGCGAGACAACCCCCGATGCAGGGGTTAAAAAAGAAAACCGCACAGCTCTTACCTGAATCCCCGCGCTCCGGTGACTTCTTACTTACCGGTTGAAGATGGCCGCTGGGATCTTCTCCCTCGGTGGACCGCAGGGCTTCTGTGCGGTCCATTGCCGATTCCAGCCTCCTGATTGGCTGGAATCGGCACGTGACGGGGCGGAGCTACACGGAGCCACTCTCCGACACGAGCGGCCCCATTGAGAAAAGAAGAAGACCGGACTGCGCAAGCGCGTCTAATCTAGCGATTAGACGCTGAAAATTAGACGGCTCCATGGAAACGAGGACGCCAGCAACGGAACAGGTAAGTGAAAAACTTCTTATAACTTCTGTATGGCTCATAATTAATGCACAATGTACATTACAAAGTGCATTAATATGGCCATACAGAAGTGTATAGACCCACTTGCTGCCGCGGGACAACCCCTTTAACGTATAAAAAAAATAAAAACAAAAACCTCACGTTTCCCACTTTACTATGTATTGCGCTGTCTGATATACATTTGCATGTTCTAATTTTCGTCTGTGATTCACAAGTCCTTGTCTGCATGAAATAACTGGATGTGTTGTGCAGCCTCTCTGAATAATAAGGCCGTATGCGGTCTGTATGTTCGTTTATTTTCTTGTCCGATACACTGATAAAATAAAAAATCCCTAGTGGCTCGGAGGCCGCCTTCTATGGACTCCTTTACACGGGTGTATTAGCACTGGGTAATAGGTCTGTATTTTTTACTTGTGTAATAAGCTGTGCTGAATCCTCATTGATTCACATTGGGGCATTCAAATGAGCGTGAACATGAAAAAATATGCGCTTTGTCCTATTTGGTTCCTATTATGCTCCGAAATGAACATGCAGTGACTACATAGGAAACCTGCATAGTCACTGCGTATTTGCGCATCTAAACAATGGGCCCTTCTGCGGATTTTTTTGCGCGCGTAAATACTGTCAGAAGAGCCAAAATAAGCAGGGAACATGCGGTTTTCAGTTTCGTAAATACACTGTGTATTAGTAGACCAAAACCTACATGGGTGTCCATGTGAGTGAGCCCTTAGACAGTACATGTGCTTCGAGTAACCAGTGCTGCCCCCATGAGCAGTGCTGGCAGCCAGATGTAGTGTCTTAGACTACTGATACATACCAATACACAGTGCGCATGAGGTAGTCAGAGAAGTAGTGCAGACATCTTTGTATGTGCAGCCGGAGGGTCTCTTTAAGCAAAAAAGAAACACATGAAAAAAAATCAAATGATTTCCCCCTATCCCCCCACATAAGGAACTAAAATATTAGGGGGTTCCCATCTCCTCACACTATCTTGAAACAATGGCCTTACCCGGTCCCAAATAAGGCCTCGTACTCCCAACCAGCGCACTTTTGTCCTGTTTTTATCCAGCCCCAGATACCTAACTTCCAGTCGGGGCCTTCTCTATGCTAATGAACGTAGGAGCGGCCGAGGACCCATACAACACACTTTGTTCTAAAAAAACATATGATGGATGACAAATTGGCCAGCCACAACATTTTTTGCACTTTGTTAATTCGTTCTTAGATTTGCACTAAATTTGGGCTGAGATAGAGTTTGAAACATTTGGATTCCCATCTCCCAATCCTTTTAACCAAATTATCATCTAAGCCATACCTCGCTGCCTCTGCGGCGGCTCCTATCTGGAAAGAGGGCCAGCAATAATCACATGGAGACAAAGCCAGCTTGCCAATGCATCTCCTAAAATTGTAATGAACTGATAACGCGATAACGCTGTACTATTCTCATGTACTAAGAGCGCCATTCCTGAGTTCGGCCTACAAAGCATAAATGTTTCATAACATCTCACTGGGCACGTAATGCCATCAAACAACCTCGCTGGATGAATGACAAAACCTTTTTTTTTTTAAACAATGTTTTTGAATTAAACAAGTTTATCTCTAGTACCCCATCGTATAGCAACACATCTTTTACTAAGATTCCTCCAGGCATTACCCTACTAGGGCTCACCAACTTGCTAACCCGAAAAGCTCCATCAAAGGCCCGAGAAAAAGCTAGCCTAAACAATGTACATTCATATGTTGAGCGACAAATTACTTAATAGTAAAAAAAGAAGCAGGATGCCTTTAATCTAGAACCTTTGTTAGGGTTCAAACCCACAATCATTTGCATTCTAGTCAACAGCTCTCTCTGCTAGGCTATTTAGGTCTTGGACAGTTCTCTTGCTGAAACCTAGCCTTGTTCTGTAGTACCTAGTTCCTGCCTCCTGATCCTGCCCCCGCGCATATAGACTGGACTATACTCCGGAGGTCAGTCACGTGTGAAGTGAGGGCGTGGCCAGGTGTATGACCAAGTCAGTAAGGGAGTGGACAAACTCATTAATGCAGATGAGAAGTCGAATCAGAGGTAAAGAGGCGTGTCACGGATGTAAATAGAGCGCAGCTCCCACATGTGTCTCTTGCAAACTCTTGTAAACTTTTGGAATACTGCATGAACCTTTCTATGCAGCTCCATATACTAATTGAAAAGTTAGAGAGACCCTCTAGGACTGTGGAGTTACACCATATTCCCCTGAATATTACCATATAATAAGGGGTTTTATACTCGAGAGTCCTCCCCATAGAGGTAAACTGGTTTATATTAGTTCAGCTGTATGGTATGCTGTGTCCTGGATATCCCCGGATATAACTATTACCATCCCTAGTGCACTAACACACCTGTCCTAATTAATACCATCATTTGAGATACTATTCTAATAAAGACCTAAAGATCCCCTGTCGCTTCCCCTTGTGGGCTAACTACTCTTTTTGTATCTGACTTTTTATACCTTGAAATAAGGTTTCTGATGAACTGCCCAAAATTTGGCCGAGAAATGCGTTAAACCAACTCTGAACCTAAATTATGCCATTCTAAACGACATCATCTCAGATGAATTGACTTTGAACTCAATCTAAGTCATTTCAGACTTAACTTGAATAGTGTTTTTTTCGGCTAATTCATTATAGATGAGGTTACCATCACCAACTGGTAGATCTCTCCTGATAGACCGAATGACTGGTATCTGTAACCTTTTAGGCATTGCTGATAAATCCTGACAGCCAACCGTATGCTGTGGTTTATTCTTAGGTCCATTATTGGTTCCTCTGAGGTTTAGTTGAGTTTGATTATTCTCAACTAAATGTGAATAGTTAACTGTACTTTGTGGTCTTTGAACCTTCTTATTTTAGTAGTACCCTAATCCACATTTGAGAGTTAGTTTAGGTGATTTCACGATTTGTATACACGTCCTCTCATAAGGGTCTCCAAATCATGTATGATATTTAGTATATGTTTGTCAGCTCATCTTTTATATTTTAACTAATAATAAAATTTAGTTTTAATTTTACTAGTCTGTTCTGTGAATTGTAGAGATGGTATTGGAGGCCGAATCTGTGGATGGTTTGTCCAATTGGGGCTATATAGATAGAGAAGAAAAGGGGACCAAGGACTGAGCCATGGGGTACCCCGACAGCGAGAGGAAGGGGAGAGGAAATAGAGCCAGCAAAGGAGACGCTGAAAGAGCGGTCAGAGAGGTAGGAAGAGAACCAGGAGAGAGCAGTGTCCTTTAGACCAATAGAGCGGAGCATAGCGAGAAGGAGGTAATGGCCGACAGTGTCGAATGCAGCAGACAGGTCAAGGAGGATTAGTAGGGAGTAGTCACCTCTTGACTTTGCCGTCATCAGGTCGTTTGTTACTTTTGTAAGGGCAGTTTTGGCCGAGTGTAGAGAGCGGAAACCAGATTGGAGGGGGGCGAGGAGTGAGTTGTCAGAGAGAAAGCGTGTAAGGTGGGAGTTGACCTGGCGTTCTAGTATTTTAGAGATGAAGGGGAGGTTTGAGACGGGTCGGAGGTTGGCAACATTGGGCCAGTCAAGGGTTGTTTTTTTAAGCAGAGGGGATATAATGGAGTGTTGAATTGAGGAGGGGAAAGTGCCAGAGGTTAGGGAGAGATTGCAGATTGTGGTAAGGTGAGTAATGAGAGCTGGGGAAAGGGACCGGAGGAGGTGAGAGGGGAGAGGGTCGCTAGCGCAGGTGGTGGGGCGGGCAGCGGAAAGCAGCCAGGAAACTTTTTCCTCTGTCGTTGGTTCTAACATAGTAAGTGAGTAAGTGCTGGATGCAGTGCTGAGGAGACTGGGATCGGGGCTAGCTGTGCAATTTCTAGAAATTTTTTTTCGGATGTTTATTTTTTTTTTGTTTGAAATAGGCAGCTAGTTCTCCAGCAGACAGATCTGTCACGGGGGCTTGTTCTTTGGTGCTGAGGAAGGAGTGAAAGGTGTCGAAGAGTCGTTTGGGGTTGTGGGATAGTGAGGAGACAAGGGAGGTGAAAGAAACTTGTTTGGCATGGTGGAGGTTGAGGTTATAAGTTTTAAGCATGAATTTGAAGTGGAGGAAGTCTGCGGGCAGGTTTGATTTTCTCCACAGCCGCTCGGTGCACATAGAGCACCGCCGGAACAAGCACGTTTAGACGTGAGCCATGGTTGCCGTCGTCTGCGGTTGACGGCACAGGTCACGGGTGGCGCTGGTTCATCCAGGGCACGGCTGAGGTTGGTGTGGTACTGTTCGGCTGCCAGATTAGGGCAGGGGAGGAGAGAGATAAGGGACAGTGAGGACTGAATACTCTCGGCGAACTGTTGGGTGCAGATGGACTAGAGGTTCCTAGAGGTGCAATAGATCGGAGGGTGAGGGGAGATGCTAGTGTGCATGATGGAGAAAGAGAGGGGGTTGTGGTCTGAGAGTGGAAGGGGGGGTTAGTAAAGTGAGAGGCAGAACAGAGACAGAGAAAGATTAAATCAAGAGTGTTGCCATCTCTGTGAGTGGGAAGTCAGAGATCGGTGATAGGCTGAGAGAGGCGGTAAGCGTTAAAAGCCAGGAGGCAGATGAGGAGCTGGGGTTGCTAGTAGTGATGTTGAAATCACCAAGGATGAGGGTTGGGATTTCAGAGGATAGGAAGTGGTGGAACCAGGCGGCGAAGTGGTCTAGGAACAGGTGGGTGGCACCTGGGGGCCAGTAGATAACTGTCACATGCAGGGGCAGTGGGCAGAAGAGTCACAGGGTGTGGACTTCGAAAGACTGGAAGGTGAGCGAGAGAGTCGGGGGAATGACCTGGAAGGTACAATTAGGCGAGAGGATGATGTCTACTCCTCTGCCGCACCTGTCATCCGATCTGGGGGTGTGGGAGAACTGCAGGTCATCATAGGTCAATGCAGTAGGGGAGGTAGAATCAAACTGCTGTATCTAGGTTTCAATGAGGGTGAGCAGGTTGAAGTGTTTGGTGGTGAAGAGGTCATTGATAGTTGGGAGTTTATTGCATGTGGATTGGGAGTTCCATAGGGCGCATTTGAGTGGGGCAGGGGGGACATTTTGGTAGAGAGCAATATGGGGTGGGTCTTGGTTGGGGGATATGTCCCCTGCGGCTAAGAGTAGCAGGGTAGCGAGGGTGAGCACATGGTTAGGGGATTTGTGCGGGTGGATGAGGTGTTTCTTGGAGGCATGGAGGGGTTGGAGGCATCTGAGGAAGTTGAAAAGTGCATGGGAGCTGTGCATGGGTGAGGAGAGGAGGAAGGGGCTGATGTGGATGGTGTGTGTTGAGGCTGGGAGTTGGAAGAAAATGTTAAGGTTTGAAGGGAGGCTAGTGGTGCAGATCAGTGCAAAGAGGAGAGTATTTTCCTCTGGACTATGGGCGGTTATGGATTTTACCTGTCTTTTGATCTGTTGAACTGCGCTGTATAACTGCACCATTCGACTGCATAAGATACTTGTTTCTGGACACTTATGGCTGAACACGTCATGCGAGGCAATGAGGTTAAAACTAGCTTAAGGGCTTATTCAGACGATCGTATATCGGTCGGGTTTTCATGCTCAACCGATATACGCTGCCCCTCTCTGCAAGGGGAGGAGGCGGGACGGGAGCTAGTGCATTGAGCTTCCGCCCCTCCCCGCTGTTTGCAATGGAAAGTTCTGCTCCGCCCCTCCGATTGCAAACAGTGGCTAGGGGTGGAGAGGGGGGCGGGAGCTCAATGCGCTAGCTCCCGTCCCACCGGAATTGTCCGGATGCCTTGGGGTAGGGCGTTCCTTAGGATGGGTGCTGTTCTGTTGAGGTCCTGGAAGCGAGCATGTGAGGTTCATATTAGAGGGGTGGCCTTAGAGTGGCTTCATGCACAGCATTTTTTGGGAAACTTTCAGATTTTGATGCTGTTTTTTGAGCCAAAGCCAAAGTGGATCCAGCAGGAAGAAGCGTGCGTCTTTCCTTTTATAGTTTTCGTTTTTCTTTAATCAACTTCTGGCTTTGGCTCAAAAAAGGTGTATCTAAAACTGCAAGTATGTGTCCCAAAAAATGCTGTGTGCGCAGCCACCCTTACACTTCGGTATTATGGGTGATGAAGTTGTATTGATGGCTTATCTGCATTACCCACCTATAACAGAGGATACTGTTCATTATCCTAAGTATTGCGTGTCCCTGCAGCCATCACGGATCTACTTCTGCTTCTACTCTATGCTGCCCTCTGCAGAGATCTTAGGGCGGGCACTTCTGACTTCCGACAAGGTGTAGAGTTTCGGTTTCATTTTTCCATAATGAGGAAGTTCGTCCTTTTATGCAAGTTCCCAGCATTTACATAAATGAAGCGAATTCATTCTCTCACTGAGACCTCTGCTACCAGACTCCCACAGACTGAGCTCTGCACACCTGGCAGGTAAGACTGCAGAACGTCTATCTAGAAGACACTCGGCCCGATATAGCGCTTGCCAACGTGCGATCCTTCACGCTGTGCGATGCATTTTTGATTAAAAATCACATTACTTCTGTGATATGGCGATCTTCATAAACTTACTTCATGTGTGTGAAAGGATTGCAAGTGTTTCCCATAAACTTCAATGGGGGGGGGGGGAAAATCGCATTTGCATGCAAGGTCCCATAGCAAACAATGGGCGAAGCATTTGCACAGCATATTACGCAGAAAATAGAGCCCATTGAAGAGTGATGCAATTTTCTAAGATACTTTCTACATACATTCTTCACAGTTTTGAATATCTCTGCTTGCTGTCATTGAATAGTGACTTTTACTCCCTTAAGATAAATCTTTGTCCCGGTCTTCAGATGGATGTCGCGTAGCTCTGGGAAGCGGATTGTAACTGTATTTGTTCCTGGACCTCTATGTTCTTCATGAAACTCTTCAGCTACATAGGGGATTTGGAGCTTTATGTCAGAAAGGTAAAGCTCTGACCTCAACATACAGAGCTGTGCAAAAGTTTTAGGCGAGTGTGGGAAAATGCTAAAAAGTAAGAATGTTTTCAGAAATAGAAGGGTTAATTGTTTATGTTAATTAACAAAATGCAAAGTGACTGAACAAAAGAGGAATGTGAATCACATCAGTATTTGGTGTGACCAGCCTTGTCTTCACAACAGCATCAATTATTTTAGGTACACTTGCACACCGTTTTTGAAGGAACTCGGCAGGGAGGTTGTTCCAGACATCTTGGAGAATTAAGCACAGATCTTCTATGGATATTGGCTCGCCCCAATCCTTCTGTCTCTTCATGTAATCCCAGGCAGGCTGAATGATGATGAGATCAGAGCTCTGTGGGGGCCAAATCATCACTTCCAGGACTCCTTGTTCTTTTTTTACACTGAAGATCGTTCTTAATGACATTGGCTGGATGTTGGGGGTTGTTGTCCTGCTGTAGAATAAGTATGAGTCAACCAGATGCCTTCTGATTTTCCACTCGTGGACGGCAAATGTCAGCATGCTGCGATTTGCCATGATTCTCTGCAGTCCTCCGTCTGCAGGCTCCTGCTCCCTCTGCTGCAGGATACCGCAACGCCCGTGGACAGGCAGCCTTACTCTTAGCAGCTACTGTTATTGCGCTGGAGCATACACGTAAGGTCGGCAGCACACGGGCACATTTGCATGCGGAATCCAGAGCATGCTATGGCAAAACGCAATTTACTCTACATGAGCGGAAATCGATCGCTATTTTTCCACCTGCAGAGGAGAAATTGCAGCATGCTGCGATTCTGTGCGGCTTCCGTGCAGATGGCGGTCATTGAAGTCAATAGAAGCCGTCCACCCCGCGCCCTTTCACAATCATCATTGTGGAAAGGTCGCAGCATCCGCGGTATTGCCTAGCGACGGCGCGGCATAATCTGTACTACACATCTGCGCCGGCCGGCACATCCGCAGCACAAATTATGAAGACGACAGGCAGGTACGCAGGGGTCACCGGCCAGGCACAGGTTCGGATTTCGCTGTGGGATCCCACATACGGAATACAACCCAGCAGTGTGCAAGAAATTACAATTAAAAAGCAAAAGGTAAAAGTCCTGTTGTGTAGAAAGAGGGATGTGAACACTGACTATATGTAGGACAAGCCATCAGCCTGCAGGGGGCTCCACATGCAGGGAACCACGAGAACATGGATCCTAATAATGGCAGCTGATCCGGGAATGCAGTCACTGTGCAGACCCCGGCAATACAATAATTAAACGTTACACACTCTAGGATACAATGTCAGCGTCCGACCGTTCCAGTAACGCTATTCTAGTCCCCCAGCAGCAGCCCAGACCTGTTGGAACTTGTCACGCTCTTTGAAAATACATTCTGTAATTCAGAGGCGTAACTTGAAGCTCCCGGGCCCCGGTGCAAAACCTGTAACAGGGCCCCAACTATAATGCTTTATTCATAGTACTGGGCTCCCTATATGGAGAAGAGAGGCCTTATGGGACCCCTAAGGCTCCTGGGCCCGGGTGCAATCGCATCCCCTGTACCCCCTATAGTTACGCCCCTGCTGTAATTGTTAGTATTACCCCACAGTTACAAATAAACCGGCTGCACACGGACGGGGCGGATGCCGCATGCGGGAGCCCGTAGCGGAAACCAACTCTGTCCCCTGCCGGTGACCCTGTGTACCTTTTTATGTCCCCGTGAAATTACTGTGCGTTTACAGCTTGACCCTTGTCAGCTGTCTCTGGCTTCACTGTAGGGATGAATGGGAGTTTCTTAACACAGATTTATACAGTGTCAATAAATGAGGCCTATGGTATAATTTATTGTAAAATAGTGGTTCAAAAAGTATCTTGTTGAAGAGCCAGAAGATACAATGAGGAATACATTTACATCCAAGATATGCATTAACAGCAGAATGATACATTTCCTTTTTTTGGACTCAAACTGGATAGTTACTATATTTTAGTAGACATAAACAATAATAAGAAAAAATAGATCCGTGCTCGCAAACGGGTGCACCCAGACCTGAACTGTGTAGCTAGATTTGGGGGGAAATAAGGTGGTTAGAGGAGAGGAGGTAAACATAAAAGGGAAGAAGAGGAGGACGGGGGTGTATGCCCAGCAGCTAAGAGGACCTATGCCACTGAGGCCCAATGCACACGGGCAGATTTGCATTGCAGTATCCGGAGCGGGCGTCCGCCTCCGGATTCCGCAGCAAATACTGCCTGTAAACATGCTATGGAAAATCGCTTGTCCAGTGGAAATCAATTGCAATTTTCCGCTCGCAGAGGGAAAATCACAGGATGCCCTATTTCAGCGCGGATAGCTTCCATTGAAGTCAGTAGAAGCCATCTGATCCAAGGCCCTTCCGCAATTACCTTGTGAAAGCGTCGCGGACTCCAAGTCATCGCCTAGCAATGGCGTGGCATTTTCTGTACTGCACATGTGAGCCTGCGCACGCACCATCTGTAACCGTTACACACGGGGCGTCGGCCGTCACAAGGTCGGATTCCGTTGCGAGATTCCCCATGCGGAATCTGACTCGGCTGTGTGCATTCGGCCTTTGGGCTCCTACACACTTGCATCTTTTTAACGCTGCGATATCGCTGCATTTTTTTAAACGCAATTGTCAATGGGACTTTCTAATGTTAAAAACACATCGGACAAAAATTGCAAAGCACCAACTGCTGATACGTTTTTAACATTAGAAAGTACCATTGACAATCGCGGGAAAAAAACACACTGATATTGCAGTGTTAAAAAAACGCAAGTGTGTAGGAGCCCTTAGGCCTCCTTCCCACAAGCGTGACGGGCTCCGCCGCGTAATATTCCGCAGTGAAGCCCGTCACGGCGCCCCCCAGAGACCCCATACTTACCAGCGGAAGATAGCGTGAAGACACTTCCCCGCCCACCGCCGTCGCGTCATGTGACACGCCCACCGCGTCACATGACGCGGCCGGCCGTGTCACGTGACGCGCCGGCCGCGTCATATGACGCGCGGCGGTAGGCGGGGAAGCGTTTTTTCACGCTATCTTCCGCTGGTTGCAGCGGGAGATAGCGTGAACGGACGGCTTCCATTGACTGCAATGGAAGCCGTCAGCGCGTACACCCGCAGCAAATAGAACATGCTGCGGGTGAGGACGGGAGATTTCACGGTGCGTAATTCCGCGGTGGAATTCCGCACCGTGAGCATTGTGCTATTAGGTTCAATAGAACCTAATAGCAGGGTGCAACGCAGCGGATTTTTGCCGCGGATTTACGCGGCGTAAATCCGTTCGTGGGAAGGAGGCCTTATAGTAATATTTTGTTGAATGAAGAATAAAGTAAATATATGGTAATGGATTCACAACGCCAGATGCCAACCAAGTGTTTAGATGAGGGGAAGAACGGAATATTATCCATGCTGCCCAAGTGTTGAAGAAACTAGTGTGTTTGTTGACATCATCAGCGCCAAGCTCATCCATATGCATTATATTATCTAATGCTTCTAGCCAAAGCAGTCATGGGTACTGGTGTATCTTGCCTCCACCAGCAGCTAGGAGCGGACCAGCCTTAGCTGGAGGAAATGCCCCCGTCATGCCCCTAGCTGCCGATTGGCTCCTAGTCCCTTATGTCCTGTCCCCACTGTTACTTGCTGGCCATCCATCACTTGGAGGCGTCGGGGAGGAGAGTGACAGCGGAGCCGGGATCACAGAGGGGAGGCCGGAAGGGATATTGACCGTGGGACCGTGACCAGACACATGCCAGGGCGCCGGGAACTGTGACAGCGGAGATGGGAGCTGCTGGTGTGCCAAGGAACGGACGGATATTTCAGCTGTAATGCATGCTGCCATCGCTGAAGGCGGCCGTGCTGCTACCTTGCCGGTCCGATGTCTCTGTCCTTGTCAGATCTTCCCAGCCCCGTCAGGCGCTTTCTTCACCCTACGTCCCGCTGTTACCTTGTCCCGGTGGGCGGTGACGCGTAATCACGTGATACTTCCACTGTGATCACAGGAATGGGGGGGAGGGGTATTTATATTTTGGACAGGACTCGAGGAAGCGAACCAGAACACTAGTCTAAAGCTAGCATGGAAACTGTAATAACCTGATCAAAAGGAAATTTTAACACCAAAAGGTGGAGAATTTTCAAAAAGCAATAACATTGCTTAGAATAAATGGCATGGGTAGTTGACCCCTTAGTGACCACCCATATGTGTTTTCACATCCTGGGTATCTGGGCTTTACAGGGGCGTAAAAACATGCTGCAGAGAAAAGCCTTGGGGCCTTTGCATGTGACAGCTCACTGCTATCGGCTGCCGGAGGTTGCTGGTAGCCTAGAGCTATCAACGGTAGCCGTGGTGTGCGACCCCCCCCCCCCCCCCCCCCACAGTAACGCGATTGTCTTTATCCAATCTTAAATAAAATAGTTTAAAAAGTTAGTGTTTCATCTTACCAAAGGCCTCGGATTTGTCCCACAGCTGGATCTTTATCCGCAGACCTTTCTCCGGCTTCTGCACATGTGCTCGTCGGCAAAATGATGGATGCATGCGCAAAAGCAGAGAACTGCCCGGGAAATTTTAAATCTCCCTACTCCTGGCTAGCCAAGAACCTTGAGATTTCATTGGGGGCCGCGGTATGCAGTCCCTAGTGATGGGATCACCATTATCCAATAGATATCAGCAATCATGTAAAAGTAAAAAAAAGTTTTTTTAAAAAAAAGTTAAAGTTTCACCTCGCCTTGTTGATCTGATCTGTGAGGGGAAGTAAAATTACTTACCTAACACCTCCAGTGATGTCCCCTGAAGGACACAAGCACAGAATCTGGGGAAATTTAAAATCTCCTTGCTCCTGGCTACTAAAGTTAGTCGAGAGCCTGGAGCAGTGACCGAGGGCCACGGTGAGTGGTCCCCGGTCACATGATCGCCATTACCCAATAGATAACGACGATCACGTAAGAGGTAAAAATAAGTTGAAGTTTCATCTCCCCTCACCGATGCAATCAGTGAGGGGAGATGAAACCTCTTATCAATCAAATGCATTGGATTACAGAATTCCGCTCACATTTGCAGGTTGGAAATACGTAATCCACTCACAGAAAACAGGGGCTCTATATCATTTTGGCCGCTCAAGGGCTCTACAAGTGGGCAATGGGATCTAAATCACCTTCAAGCAAAATGTCTGTTCTGAAAGCCACCAGCTGCTCCTTTCGGTTTGGGCCCTGTTGTGCATACAGCCATAAGATTAGAGCCCCAATGGGTATGATTCTGAATACAGGACAAACAGGAGTATCCATTTTGGAATTTTATTTTTCCTCCTCTAATTTGAATTAATTCCAGAAAATAATCCGTGGGGTCAAAATACTCCTGACCCCCTCAGTGAATATATTAAGGGGTGTATTTTTTAAAATGGGGTCATTTTTGGGGGGTATCTATCATTCTGGTAACTGAGACTTTGCAATCTTGGCTTGTTGAAGGAAAACAAAATGTTTCTCAAAATGTAATTAAAGGGGTTGTCCCGCGAAAGCAAGTGGGGTTCAGCACTTCTGTATGGCCATATTAATGCACTTTGTAATATACATTGTGCATTAATTATGAGCCATACAGAAGTTATTCACTTACCTGTTCCGTTGCTAGCGTCCTCGTCTCCATGGTGCCGTCTAATTTCAGCATCTAATCGCCCGATTAGACGCGCTTGCGCAGTCCGATCTTCTCCCTTCTGAATGGGGCCGCTCGTGCCGGAGAGCTGGTCCTCGTAGCTCCGCCCCGTAACGTGTGCCGATTCCAGCCAATCAGGAGGCTGGAATCGGCAATGGACCGCACAGAGCCCATGGTGCACCATGGGAGAAGACCCGCAGTGCATCGTGGGTGAAGATCCCGGCGGCCATCTTAGTAAGGTAAGGAAGAAGTCGCCGCAGCACGGGGATTCGGGTAAGTACTAAACGTTTTTTTTTTAACACATGCATTGGGTTTGTCTCGCGCCGAACGGGGGGCCTATTGAGAAAAAAACAAACCCCGTTTCGGCGCCCCTTTAAGGTTAAATTTGTACGTCTCCTAAATGTTTTTAAAAAAAGAAAGTTTTTCAAATGTGCGTCCAGAATAAATTAAACAAATGGAAATATATATTTTATCAAAAATGTGTACAGTATGTGTGCACATATTTGACATATTGCAGTTAAAATGTGAAAAAACAAATAAATATATACACAAATTCAAGGTATAAAGCCAAGTCTTACTGCTGGTCCCCCTCCTCCCATATAATCCAATGCTGCTTTAGTGCCTGCTTACTGTATAGCAGTGTCAACCTGCTCAAATATCCTTTACTGAGTCTATACCAGACTTCTTTGAGATGACACTGGGTTAGGGAGTACCCAGGGTGGAGAAAAATTGTTTAGGGGTTTCCTCATAGTAATAAGGTTGGAAATCCCTACAAGAATAAATCATTGGCACTGATATAATTAGTGGTCCACTGAATGGATGTCCTCCAAGAAAAGAGTTGTACTTGACAGAGTCTCAGGTTAAGCACAAATAGGAGGGGGGGGGGGGGGGGGGGATTGGACCTTGTTCTATCGGCCAAAAATGCCTTATTACTGTACGAGGGTGTTTAAGAACCGCAACCAAAAACTTCTTCTGTTTCACTACTTTAGGGATTCACCAGTCATGATGGCAAAAAAAACACAGAAGATGCCAATGTTTGGCCGAGGTGAAAACAATCAAGGTACATTTCTTGGAAGCACCTTGCTTTCACTTTCTTGATGTTTTTATGATGTTTAGACATACTTATCATCTCCTTGTATCTATACTCTTGATCCTTTTTCTGTAGACTTTTCAAGATTCTCAACGCCAAACAACATGGTAAGTGATAAATTCCATTACAAAGACTTCTACAACATTGTTAAAGGCAATAGATACACTAAATATGGCCAAAAGTAAGTGGGCACCTGACCATTTGTGAGGTCAGATACTGATGTTGGATGAGAAGGTTTGGCCCGTGATCGGCACTCAAATTCATCCCATAGGTGTTGGAAAGGATTAAGGTCAGGACTCTGTGCAGCCACTTCAGTTCCTCCACAGCAAACGCATCACCTCTGATCTTTATGGAGGTTGCTTTGTGTACAGGGGCACGGTCTTGCTGGATCAGGAAAGGGTCTTTATTATCTTTTACTGGAAATAAGGGGCCAATCCCTGAAAAACAGCCCCATAGCATTACTCTTTCACCACCACATTTTTCAGTAGGCCATATGTATTCCAGTAGGTAGTGTTCTTCAGGCATCTGCAAAACCCAGATTCATCCATCAGACAGCCAGATAGTGAAACGTGATTCATCATTCCAGAGAATATATTTACAATTTGTAACAAACAAGTCATGCCAGACTAATCTAAATTCCTTCTATCGCCGACTGGGTCGATCAGAGAGATGCGTTGGACATAATATATCTTGACTTTAGTAAAGCATTTGACAAAATATCTCCTACCGTCCTTATTGAAAAAATGACCAAATATTCGGGTTGACAAGCCAACTGTTAGGTGAATTCACAACTGGCTGAGAGATCGTACTCAAAGAATGCTCATAAATGGCTGCACATCTAACTGGAAGAATGTATCAAGTGGGACCACAAGGCTCTGTCCTAGGCCCAGTGTTGTTCAGCATTACTATAAATGATCTAGAGGAGAGAATTGATGGGAAACTAATCAAATAGTCCTACGACGCAAAGCCAGGAGGGATACCTAACACTAGAGAAGAAAGAGAGAGGATTCAAAAAGATCTAGACAAACTTGCACAGTGGGCGGCGACCAACAGAATGGTATTTAACAAGGAGAAATGCAAAGTCCTACATCTGGGCAAGAAAAATGAAAAAAGCACATACAGAATGGGAGGAATTGGTCTAAGCAGCAGCACATGTGAAAAAGACTTGGGTATACTAATAGATCACAGACTGAACATGAGTCAACAGTGTGATGCAGCAGCAAAAAAGGCAAACACAATTCAGGGATGTATTAACCCTTTCCAATCCACTGTCTGACCTCTGAAGTAGTCTGCAAACCGTGTCCTATGAGGAATGCTTAGCTTGCAAGAAAGAAAGATGAGAGGAGATTTAATAGTTGTCTACAGATATCTGAAGGGCTGTCACAGTGCAGAGGGATCAGCCCTATTCTCATTTGCACAAGGAAAGACTAGAAGCAATGGGATGAAGTTGAAAGGGAGGAGACACAGATTAGCTATTAGAAAAAACTTTCTTATAGTGCGGGTGATCAATGAGTGGAACAGGTTACCACGGGAGGTGGTGAGTTCTCCTTCAATGGAAGTGTTCAAACAAAGGCTGGACAAATATCTGTCTGGGGTGATTTAGTAAATCCTGCACTGAGCAGGTGGTTGGACCAGATGACCCTGGAGATCCCTTCCAACTTCACCATTCTAGGATTCCAAGTCTGTCATTTAATGGATGAACACCCAGGGAATTGTACCTGTTCTTGTACACTGTGAGAAATGACGACAGTGTGAAGATTGTGTTATGAATTCTATTCATGCACCACAATAAAGGGCAGATTTGTTATGCTTGTGCCAAACTTCTGTCCCGTGCGTGGTTTACTGGTGTGCAACCATTCATCTGGTAGAGGAAAGATGGCGATCCAATGAGCTAATAACTCCCAAATTATCACACTTGTCTCTGCAGAATTTGACACAGACATCTTTTGCTTCTCACTTTTACTACACCCTCCCCACATTATCCACATCTCTATATAATCTTCATCCATACTGCCCTAGATAGTAATAATGCCATCCTGTGGTGTCCCACACAATAAGGGTATAATGCCCCTCATATAGTATATGTGCCACCTTTTATGCTCCCACTCAGTAAAAACACCGTCTTCTGCCCTATTTCGTAATAATGCCCCCTTTATGCCCCAACTTAATAATGCCTCCGGTCTTTCATAGTGCCCTCTTTATCCCTTCACTCAATAGTGCTCTCTTTATGCCCCCAGGCTTCAATTGTGGCCTACTTATGCCCCAAACCTAAATTGTGCCCTCTTTAAGCTTCCAGCTTTTAATTGTGCCCACCTTATCCCCCATACTTCAATCGCCCCTTTTTATACCCTCCTTAATAGTGAACCTTTTAACCTTCCCCACAGTCTTGGATACTGCCCAGTCTTAACCCTCTCCAATCCACTGTCTGACGTTTGAAGACATTATGACTTAAGGCTGTACAGCTCCGATGTTGGAAGACGTCCGTCAGGGTTCTCTTACTGTATATTGCCAGTCTCTTTGCTGTCGGAGCCTATCCAACCTGTCACCTCATGCAGTACTGGCTTTAGCCAGCAGATAGTGCCGTTGTACAACGGCAGAAAAAGAGTAAGCCCCCTAGGAAAACCAGCATACAAAATGGATTGGAAAGGGTTAACTCAGCACTAGAGATGAGCGAGTATACTCGTTTCGAGTAATTACTCGATCAAGCACTGCAATTTTCGAGTACTTCTGTACTCGGGTGAAAAGATTCGGCGGGCGCCGGGGGGAGGCGTGGCGGAGTGGGGGGTAGTAGCGGGGAACAGGGGGGAGCCCTCTCTCTCTCCCTCTCCCCGCTGCAACCCCCCACTCACCCACGGCGCCCCCTGAATGTTTTCACCCGAGTACGGAAGTACTCAAAAATCGCGGCGCTCGGGCGAAAAAGGGGCGTGGCCGAGTAGGCTCGCTCATCTCTACTCAGCACTAATATAGGACTTATTTCAATGATAAAAAAAGGAGTACTCACCTCACCTCTCGCTTTTCCTACTGGTCTCGTTTGCACTGCTCTCGTCTCCCCTCATTTTAGGGCACTAGACCAGCAGTGAGGGAAATGGGGCAAGTACTCTATTCTTTTTTTTTTTAAAATTTTTGCTCCCCTATACAGATTCTATGCCTCAGATCACTTAGATGACCTGGGCAATTGCCCATTTTACTCTCCCCCCCCCCCCCAATGGCTGCTTTGGGTCTACTGCTTTGTGGCTGAGTTGCTGTTACTTCTGGACACTTCCACTTAAAATAAAACTGACTTGTGGCAAAGGTAACATCGTATGAGAGTGCCACGTTTACAGACAGTGAGCTCTGCTTTATGTTCCACACTACTATCTATGGTTGTCTGCGAAGATTGCACGGCTGTAAGCTTGATTTTATGCAACTGTTTGCTATGGGTGTGGCTGAAAAGCTAAAAGTCAATGTTTAGAAGTGGAGTCCATATATTCTCAGCCGTATGTTGTATCTGCTTTTTTTCATTGCCATTCGCAGAGCACAGACTGTAGGGCAGCAATGAACAATTTGAGCCTTCTCCTAACCATTCACATGATGCAGACTGCCATGAACCATATCCATATCGCACCACCGTGTGTTTAGTAATCTGAATCATACGGATCATAGGGATCTATGATGCTGTTAGTTTGTGTCATTATATTTGCAGTCAGGGAGAACCAATATGACCACATTACTCTGTCTCAAGTCCAAATACATATTTCTTTTCTTGACTCTTCTGCCATAGGGATCTGCGCAATATCAGGCATCACCATTTTCAATTCCAAATGAAAACATGAATCCAGCTGGGAGGCATCCTATATTTAATCAAGGTACAGATTGATATGTTTGTGTCACGGCTCGCTGGATGTGTTGGATCAGCACCGGGGTGATGTAACAAAATCAGCCCCGGTTCACATGATCCATACGCCGGTCCATGCTTAGTGTTACTTTAGTACTGAATGCCAATATGATCACTTCTCTCTGATAGGGTATGGATGGATTGGTGGGCGGGGGGGGGGGGGGGGGGTATGTGTCCCAACCAGCCAACCAGTGCTTGTCTGTAGACATTTATTCCGGCTCCTCATCACAGACGACGCCAGTTATACTTCTAGTTCAGACAAGTCTGTTTGGCTTCAAGTGTTCCATCTAACTCCTGACTACTTGCTATCTATGCATTGGGGCATCATCTATTTCACAGTGGGCTTGAAAAATAACCAACTCTGTATATATTGTTATACACTATTGCTATTATTACCCCTGCTTTCAACTAGGGAGAGTCAGGGTCTCCACATTTTTTTTGACATGGGGTTGCCCTCATTAGGGCGAGTGCTCCGCTTCTAGAAAGCATCTGCTCATATGAGTAAGATTTTACATTTCTCAGTCTTCCCAGTTTTAGGTTTCATTATATACATATTGTGTTATCCATGTTAATATATTGTGTTTTTAACCTTCATTTTAGACAAAGTGTTTTGCATCCACCTCAGAACATAACAGTTTACTAATTTAACCCCTTAAAGATGTGTCCCACAATAGTTTAGCACTCGTTTGGTAAATTAGGCAGTCTAAGAGTTTGCCAAATTTAGCAGAGTGGAGAAATCTGGGGCGGCGTAAAAACTGTTCTGAACCTATCTTTTCCAGCCGGAATACGGACGGTTCCATAGACTCCTATGGGAGCTTATCGGAGCTGCGGGAAAAGGGAGGTAGTTTAGCAGCATCTCTGCACCCTTTGCCAGCAAAGGGAGCGGGCTGGAGATTAGCAAACAAGTTATCGCCCCGTCCTACCCCCTCCCATTACAAACAGCTGGCAAGGGGCGGGAGTTAAAAAAAACGGCTTCTACCCTGTCCCGCCTACCCCCTTCATTGCAGACAGCTGGCAAGGTGCAGAGAAGAGAAGGGGAAAGGAGTTTAGCAACCCCTCCCCCTCGTCCGACGGTATCCCTCACTGCGGAGTATATGCGACTGCCTCTTGTTCATGCCATGATGCAGCCGGCTGAGGATCGCAGCGCTCGTTTTTCTCATGCGATTTTTTTTTTCACGTGATTTTGCTGCGTTTTTGTAACGTGAAAGTCAATAGGACTTTCTAATGTTAAAAATGCATGGCATTCCGTAAAAATCACGATGCGTTTTTAAAATTAGAACCTCCTATTGACTCACATTTAAAAAAGAACGCAACAAAAGCACAAGTGTGCAGAAGCCCTTAGTATAGCAAACATTGTGTCAAAATGCACCAAGCATGGCAGTTGTGTATATAGCCTAAAAATGCTTCTGTCTATATATATTCCAGGCTTTGATTCTCCACTTCAATCTCCGCAGCATCCAGTCCAAAGTGATAAGGTAAGCAGTAGAGATGAGTGATCCCGCTCGGTAAGGTCAGTTACTCGAGCGAGCATCACCCTTCTCGAGTAACTGCCTTCTCGTCCGAGCGTGCTCGAGATGGGGTGCAGCGGGGGGCGGTGGGGGAGAGTGGAGGGGAAAGTAAGAGAGATCTATCTCTCCCCCTCGCTACTCTCCGCCGCCCCTCTGCTCACCCTCGCCGCCCCCCCCCTCCCCCTGAGCACGCTTAGACGAGAAGGCAGTTACTCGAGAAGAGCGATGCTCGCTCGAGTAACTGACTTTACCGAGCGTGCTCGCTCATCTCTAGTAAGCAGCTCACACACTAACAGACCCATATTACAGCCCATATGGTGTTTCTGTGAGCCGTCTTATCCACCCAAAGAATCAAACCTGTCCAGCTGAGAACAGTGTAATCCAGTGATGGGCAACGTTTTGGGCTCGGTGTGTCAAAATTTGCCAAAAAACCGAGCATAACTCGGGTGGTGTGTCACTTCGAGAAAAAAATCCATAACTTCGCGATATTTATAGTTTAAATAACAAATATGTGTAATTGTAATGTATAACTGTATTTGATAAACCCCAAACGCCCATAGCACAGGCCCTCGCCTCTTGCCGCCTCCCCCTCACTTATCTCAGTAATGATGAGCTCCCAGCGGCGACAGCACCACCCAGAGCGGCCCCCATCAGCGATAGCGCTCCCCACAGCGGCCCTCCAACAGCGACAGCGCACCCCACAGCGGCCCCCAGCTGCGACAGCGGCCCCCAGCAGCGACAGCAGCCCCCAACAGCGACAGCGCACCCCACAGCGGCCCCCCAGCAGCGACAGCGCACCCCACAGCGGCCCCCCAGCAGCGACAGCGTGGCCCCCAGCAGCGACAGCGCACCCCACAGCGCCCCCCAGCAGCGACAGCGCACCCCACAGCAGCCCCCCGCAGCAACAGCGCACCCCACAGCGGCCCCCCAGCAGCGACAGCGCCACCCACAGCGGCCCCCCAGCAGCGACAGCGCCACCCACAGCGGCCCCCCAACAGGGACAGCGCCACCCACAGCGGACCCCAGCATTACTTGCCCCCCACAGAGGCCCCCAGCATTATCTGCCCCCCACAGCGGACCCATATACTTACCTTGTGGATGCTCCGCTCCTCCTGTGCCCGGCGCCCTCCAGCAGCGATGATCTCCCGCGCACACTGTGACGTCAGTGTGTTGCAGGACGCATCTTACCCCGTGCGCTCCCGCGGAACCAACAGGTAGGAGACGTCGGGGGACGGTGGGGAGGAGGATCCTGGTGCACACTGACATCACAGTGTGCGCCGGGATCAGCGCTGGTTAGTAGTGCTGGTTAATGAATACCGGCAGGGGAGTCACGGCCCATTCATTAATGGGGTGACCGGCCGCGTGTCAGCGACTATGGCTACACGTGTCAGTGCTGACACGTGTGTCATAGGTTCGCCATCACGGGTGTAATCCATGATGGTTTGTCTCTGAGATCCTCATGGAAGGTAAAATATAGCAGATTATAAGAGAGATTTGTGTGTAAAGCAGATCCCATATCAGGCCAGATGCAGACAATGAACAAGAAGGGAATGTTGGGAAACTTTTGCTTTAGGACGAAGTCAGACGAGCGTTAGTTTGCGCGCACCAATGTTCGCAAAAAGAGTACGTCTGATAGACCCATTGGTTTCCTATGGTGTGTTCACATGTCCGTCTTTTATAGGCACAAAATACTTGCACCTGCAAAAGATAGGACATCCATGCACCAGGAAGGTCCGTGCTGCGTGGAAAGATTCCCCGTGGGGAGTCCCCTCATCACTCGAACACTGACAGCACTGTCACGGTGTTCAATGACAAGGGGACTCCCTGCAGAGATGAAAGAATCCCCTGTCACAGCTGCGGCAAAGGACCGCAATGCCATCCCATTGCTTTCAATGGGGCCGGCGCTACTGCCGCCGGCCCCATTAAAAGCAATAGGATGCAGGCAACCCCCACAGTGATTTTTGGGGAAGGGTTTGAAATACAAGGCAACCAATTGAATTCAATGAATGGCTGAGCTCTGCCTGTGATTGGCTGAGCGCTCAGCCAATTAGACACAGCTCTTTCAGGAGGCGGGAATTTATAAATTCCCGGCAGGAGAAGAAGCTGCAGAAGAGTGCTGGAGAAGCCATCGACAAGACGAGCCCCAACATTGGCGGAGAGGTGATGTGCTTTTTTTTTCTTTTTCAGGGAAGGGCTTATATTTCAAGCCCTTCCTCGAAAATCACTGCGGGGGGTTGCCTGCATCCCATTACTTTCAATGGGGCCGGCTGCAGTAGTGCTGGTCTCATTGAATGCAATGGGGACAGAGCTTTGGTCACGCGCATTTCTAACATGCATGGAGCAGGTTGTTTTGCGTACACAGGTGTGCAAAAAACAACACACCTGTCTGACTGAGCCCTTAGGCTGTAATAACATCTTCTGTAAATGATAACTATATATAAGCTCTGGAATGAGGTTTCTGGCTACCCGCACACAGAGTGGATTTGCTGCGGATTTTGCAGACACGTTTATGAATTGCCTTACTTCTAAGAATGACCATCTGAAGAAGTAGCAAGGTTTAGCCCAACACTGATAAGTTGCGGCAATGAGTTATCTTAAAGTGATCCTCCAGTTTTGGGACAAAATTCCATGCTAAGACAGGATTGGCAGAAGGGAAGGTTACCTCCAGTTGCTCTTTGCTATTAATCCAGCCTACCAATTACAGGCCCTGTTTTTGGAATCAAAGATGGCTGCGGCAATTGCCTATCTAATGCACCCCGATCTCTGATTGCCCAGTGCAAATCAAATGAACAGCTCTGGCCAATCAGAGAACAGGTATAGTGCATTCCTAACACACTGCAGGGATGGAGTATTTGGCAGGAAAAGGGTGTAGCCTACTGAGTTTCCCAAAGTCCCTAATCCCAAGTCACACCTATGACACAGAACAGTTATGTCAGCCACGCACACACACTCACTCACTCACTCACTCACTCGCTCACTCACTCACTCAGCTTGCAGGCTCCTTAGGTTTATGTTGATAAACTCTTTACCTGTCTTGCTTCTGCTCTTCCTCTGTTTGGAATGGACACAGGAAACTCAGCAGTTGCAATTTATAAGATCCTAGTTGAGTACCCCCGCCCCTAATTACTCACCCGTGCAATAAAGTGCAAAGTCTCAAGTCCAATATTTCTTTTCTTGACTCTTCTGCTATAGGGATCTGCTCATTATCAGGCATTACCATTTTCACTTTCAAATGTGCCAGGATCCTCCGAAAACATGAATCCAGCTGGGAGGCATTCTTTTTTAAATCCAGGTACAGTCTGTTTATTGATATGTTTGTGTCATGGCTCGCCGGCTGTATTGGATCAGCACCGGGGTGATGTAACAGAATCAGCCCCCGCCCACATGATCCACACGCCGGCCCATATTCAGTGTTACTTCAGTACTTAACGCCAACATGATCACTTCTCTCTAATAGTGTGTGGATGGATTGGTGGGTGGGGAGTATGTGTCCCAACCAGCCAATCACTGTTTGTCTGTAGACATTTATTGTGGCTCCTCCTCAAGGAGGACACCAGTTATACTTCTAGTATGATGGTGCTCTTGTTCAAGTCAGTGTCTCCTGTCCTGTTTCCCAGTTCAGAGAAGTCTGTGTGGCTTTAGGGCCTAACTCCTGACTACTTGCTATCTATGCATTGGTGCATCCTCTCTTTCACAGTGTGCTTGAGAAATAGCCAACTCTGTATATATTGTTATACACTATTGCTATCATTATCCCTGCCTCAAACTAGAGAGAGTCAGGGTCGCCCCATGTTCCTGACGTGGGGTTGCCCTCATCAGGGTAAGTGCTCCGCTTCTAGAAATGATCTCCTCATATTAGTAAGTTAGAGTCAGATATCTATGTCTTCCCACTAATAGGTTTCATTATATACTGTGGCAAGTCGGGGATTACTCGCCTCTAGATCGCCCACCTTTCTACCTGGAGTGGCAACCACACGCACAGAAACTGCTCAGGAGATATGGATTTCTTTATCTCTGGCTCCTGCCAGCCTTTATTTACCACACAACGGAAACAGAGTCCAAATAAGCATTCATTAGTAAAACAAAGTCCATATAAGCCCCCCACCCTTTTCGGGTCTGCACTGGACCCTGGGGCTAGCAGCCCCTCCAGCTCCACTGAGCTGTCTCTCTGGCTCTCTCAGCCAATGTCTCTTCCTGCCTCCTGCACAAACTGCCTCTTTTGTAGCTAACTCTTGCCGCACCTAGGGTATTAACCCTCTCTTTCCCCCTTGCAGGTATTAGAATGCCTGACTAGCACACTCTGCAGGTCATTCTGTGTAATGCACCACTACAATACATATTGTGTTATCCATGTCAATATATTGTTTTATTTATCTGTCCTTTTGGACAATATATTCCATCCGATCTAATAGTAAATGATGCATTAATAGAGCATTTTTTAATGAGAAAAAAAGCTTCTTTCTTGAATTTTTAATTTCTTATTCTATAAATTTGATTGAGATTTTAAAATGATTTTATAGTATCTCAATGGTACTTTGGGACTTGACTATGCGATTGTACTTCTGTATCGCAGTCGATCACAGCTCATTCACACGGGCATAATTGTGCAATGTATTATCAGCATAACAAGCAGAGAATAGAACCTATTTATGTCAATAGGTTCATTCACATCTGCAGATTTTTTATGTGATTTTCGGCCAGATGAAAAAATACGTAGCATATCCTATTTTGGTGCGTATTACACACCGAAATAGTCCACAGAAGCGAGTGGGGCAGTGCTATCACAGACGAAGGGCTTATTCACACTGCTGCAGGCGCAACTACACTTGGCAGCATGGAGCAGAGCTGCGCCTGAACGAGGGAGATTCCCTTTCCTTCGCCAGCAATTCAAACTCTATGCGAGGTTGCAGGAGTTTGAAAAAAGAGGCGTGAAGCTAGCAGCAGCCCGATCTCTTCCGCACATGGTGTTCACTACCTGCAGGAAAAATAGGGCAACTTCTGCGTAGTTTTTTGTGCTGCGTATTTTTGCGCCCATAAACACCACAGGATGGCGAAATACACAGGGAATAGGGGATTTTTGTTTTGTGAATGTGTTTCGACTTCACGGATCAAAAAACGCTTTTTACCTGTGAATAAGCCCTCATGCTCACATCCATGGCAGATCTGATGGACCTATTTAGGCCCATAGCTTCCATGACAGCTGATCATCACCCCACAATCACAGCATGTTGGAGCCCATGGAGTTATAGTGCTAGCTCCCTGCTGCTGTATAACTACTTACACACTGCGGTCAGCACTGACAGCGGCATCTAAGGGATTAAACAGCCGGCATCAGAGCTATCACTAGAGTTATAGTACAGCCACCACCCGTGGGCATGACCTGCTCACTGCAGCATTGTATGGGTGAAGTTGCTTTTAGTAAATGTTTCGGTCTATATATATTCCAGGCTTTGATTCTTCAGTTCCATCCCCGCAACATCCAGACCACACTGATACGGTAAGGAGCTCACACACTAACATACACATATCCGCAGTACAGGCCCATATTACAGCCCATGTGGTATTTCTGTGAGACGTCGTATTCACCCAAAGAATCAAACCTCTCCAGCTGAGAACAGTGTCATCCATGGTGGTTTGTCTCCAAGATCCTCATGGAAGGTGAAACAAAGCAGATTATAAGAGAGATTTGTGTGCAATACAGATCCCATATCAGGCCAGATGCAGGCAATGAGCAAGCAGGGAATGTTGGGAAACTTTTGCTTTAGACTGTAACATCTTCTGTAAAATATAACTATATATAAGTTCTAGAAGGCTTCCGGCTACCTGCACACAGACTGGATTTGATGCGGACTTTGCAGACATACGTATGAATTGCCCTAATTACATATAATTACCATCTATAGATGTAGCAAGGTTTAGCCCAATGCTGATAAGTTGCTGCAATGAGTTATCTTAAAGTGACCCCCCAGTTTTGGGACAAAATTCTGTCCTGGGACAGGAGGGTAGGTTACCCGCAGTTGTTCTCTTCTCTGCTGCCACTCCAATCCGACAATTTCGGGCCCTGTTTTCAGCCATCCAAGATGGCTGCAGCAATTCTCTTTCTAATGTATTCTGATCTCTGATTGGCCAGCACAGATCAAATGAGCAGCTTTGGCCAATCAGAGAGCAGGTTTAGTACCTTAGCAGTCAAAAGGCCCCTATACACTGGATGAATGTCAACCAAACAATGCCCGACACTCATCCCCGCATATACTCGCTCCAGTGCTGTCACACAGGAGTGAGTATCACTTGGTTGCTCATGAAGCGGCCAGCAGGGGGCCAGGGCGGCTGGAGGAGATTTCTCTCCTCGCTCTCCCCGGCCCCTCTCCATTCACTTATCACAGCGGCAGTTCAGTACCGAACGGCTGCTGTTAACATTGAACGATCAGCGATCTGGAATTTAAGCTGCATAAAAAAGGTTAAATTATTTCAGTTTAAATTATTACAGATTTAGCAAAGTTTAAGAGGTTCTCCAATTTGGACAATCCCTAATGGTTGGAAGGGTCCCTTGACAATAAGCTGCTCACAATGTTTCTGTTGTGGATAAAAGTAATAGTGAAACAGATGTTCCAAAGTTAACATTATTGCCATTATTGGTATTCCCATCTGTTACTTTCATGGTATATCCACAAGATATGCCATGAAAGTCTGGTAGGTGGGGGTCCCATCTCTGAGATCGGCACCTATCTCTAGTTCTGGTCACCATCGCCACCGGCCTGGCTGAATTTATAATGTTCTTCACATTGGCCAAGTGATGACGATTCTGAAGAGAGGATCCAGAGTTAACATTATTGCCATTATTGGTATTCCCATCGGGGACTTTCATGGTATATCCACAAGATATGCCATGAAAGTCTGGTAGGTGGGGGTCCCATCTCTGAGATCGGCACCTATCTCTAGTTCTGGTCACCATCACCAGTGGCCTGGCTGAATTTATAATGTTCTTCACATTGGCCAAGAGATGAGGATTCTGAACAGAGGACCCCTCTATCAAAGGGGTTGTACCAAGATTACAAGTTATCCCGTCCTGTGGATAGAGGATAACTTATTGATCGTCGGAGGTCTCACCATTGAGACCTCCTCCGATCTCAAGAACAAGGATCCCATGTCTCCGTCTGCTTGTCACTATGGAGGTCGCTTATCCCCCAACAGTAATGTCAGAATGAATAGAGTGCTGGCCAAGCATGCACGGTTGATGCTCTATTCTTTTCAATGAGGCTGGCAGAAACACTTGAGCACTTGCCGCTCGGCTATCTCCACAATCCCAATGACAGTGAATGGAACGTTAGGGCACATGTGCAACCAGCACTTCATTCAGTCTCCTCACTATGGAGATGCAATAACCCAACAGTGAGGACAGGGAACATAGGATCACCGTTCTTGAGATCAGCAGGGGTTTTAGTGGTGAGACTCTATTCTGTGAATAGCGGAGAACTTGTAATCTTTGTACAATCTCTTTAACTCAAAAATCCTTAATAAGGGTGAATGATAATGGATTCGGGAATGTGAAAACTTCTTAGTGGAAATGTGTTTCATCAGTCAGAAATCTATCTATCTAATCTATTATTTATATTATCTTTCAAGCCAGAAGCAGTTAAACTTATGGATAAGCAATTCCAAGAGAAGATCCGTCCATGTATTGATCTTATAGACTCCCTGAGGTCACTTGGGGTGGAGAAGGATCTGGCATTACCTGCGATCGCTGTGATTGGTGATCAGAGTTCTGGCAAAAGCTCAGTTCTGGAGGCTCTGTCTGGAGTCACACTTCCCAGAGGCACTGGTGAGAGGCAGTCTGTCTGTCATAGGGTTTTCTTTTTTTTGGTGCTATGTGTTTTTGACTGTAAGAATATCTTAGACTAATTCCAGACTTCCCTGCTGGTCTAGGGTAGTAAAGGAGTTAATGCCAGCTTCCATGATCATAAAGCTCATTAAACAGGGTAATTTTAGCTTTCATGATGGAGTAGAGTAGAGAAATGGTTAACATCTGGTCCCCTTGTGATCTTTAGTTATGGAAGAGATTGTTCTAGCTTTCCTGGTGGTCTAGGGTGGTGGAGGTGTTAAAGGGAACCTATCATCAACTATAAGCCCCATAAACTAAGTTATGATGTTTATCGTTTAGGTAACGTGAAGCTTGGGGAACCATGTCTTAAAGTCAGCTTAATTTTCAGAAGGGAGTGTGGACACACTCCCATTCATCTCTATGGTAGGTGCGCGTGCACAGCCTTCTGAAAAGTGTCACGCTGGTGTGCATTCGCTGACTTCACCAGGGGACACAAAAGAAATGTGTGAGTATGGGGGTGCATTCCCACGAACGTATATCGGCTTGGTTTTCATGCCGAGCCGATATACGTTGTCCTCGTGTGCAGGGGGAAAGGATGGAAGAGCCAGGGGCAGGAACTGAGCTCCCGTCCCCCTTTCTGCCTCCTCTCCACCCCTCTGCACTATTTGCAATGAGGAGAGGCAGGGCGGGGGCGGGGCTAATTCTCAGAACTTAGCCCTGCCCCCGCCTCTCTTCATTGCAAATAGTGCAGAGGGGCGGAGAGGAGGCAGAGAGGGGGGCGGGAGCTCAGTTCCTGCTCCTGGCTCTTCCATCCTCCCCCCTGCACACGAGGACAAAGTATATCGGCTCGGCGTGAAAACCGAGCCGATATACATTCGTGGGAATGCACCCTGAGGCGCAACTTTCCGGACTCCACATCCCCTAAACTATAAGCACCATAACTTAGTTTATGGTGCTCATAGTTGACGACAGGTTCCCTTTTTACCAGTTTCCCTGGTGGTCTAGGGTAATAAAGGGGATAATGACTATTTCCATAATGGTCTAGGGTAGTGGAGGGGAAACCGCTGCTTGTTACCTTGGAAGTTCATATTCACAGAATTTTTATGCTCCAACAAAATGGCTTTTTCCATTAAGACTTTTATTTCATCCTCTTAATTATGTTTAATTGTTTCGGCTTTTTTTCTTTTTAGGGATTGTCACACGTTGTCCCCTTGAATTGAAGATGAAAAAATGTGCTACCAACTCCCCATGGAGTGGAACAATATCTTATAGAAATACAAAAATACCAGTTCAAGGACCATCGACAGTGGAGAATGAAGTGAGGAAAGGTAAACGGAAAAAAACCATAGCCTGGTTTACAAAAATTGTCCATCAGAAAAACAAGCCTTGTTGCCCATAACAAGCAATCAGAGCTAATTTATTAAAATGAAAGCTACACTGTGATTAGTTGCAATTGGCAACAATGCCAGTCTTTAATAAATGCATTTTGATCACTTTGCTCTTACTACAATTTGAATCCCGAATAGCTGGATGTTTTAGGTCTCACTGCATACTGTCCACTTCTTCAGACTGCACAGACACGTCATTTTTAACTGATTACGGGATGAGAATACACGGTCAGAGCGGCAGACAATAGTCACATCGTAACAAGTCTACACGCTACATACACTATATATACTCTTTTCACGTATTATGTGTGCATACATGCCAAGATAGTGTATGGGGATTGTCGGCACACAGTATATTGCATGTCCATCACATACTTACTGTGTGCTCACGCCGGTGTGAGGGAGGCCTAAACCGAAGCGTATTTGCAAATATCACCAGATATTATAAATAAAAGCAGGCGTATGAGAGATCTCATACTAATTATCCATAGACACAAGCATATAAAATCTAGAGTAGATGCATCGTACCCGCATGTCCATGGAGTCAAATATAAGCTAGAACCGATGAAGATCGTTAAGAGGTGCAAATAATTGGGATTAAAATGACCTTCTTATTAACATACGGTATACTTTCTGCCTAAAAGTGGGGCTACCGCCCTGACTAGATGACCCTGCTTTTCGATAGCTAAGCCCTATTACTGTCTGTTGTTATACCATACTAAAAAACGTTTCCCATATAACCAGTCTCTCATCTATCATCCTGACGTGTTTCCCCACCAGTTGCGTGGTTCATTCAGGGGAACCTTTAGTGCCTGGCTGTTTTTGTCTCAGTCAACAAATCCAGCCTCCTGTCTCAGTAGAGATAATAACATCCACTGTGGAAGAGGCTGGATTTGTTGATCATGACAAAGAGAACCAGGCAACAAAGATTCTCTTGAATGAACCACGCAACCGTTGGGGAAACACGTCAGGAAAATGGATGAGTGACCATTGGTAAGTGGGGGCGTCCTTGTCAGGGCGATAGACCCACTTTTAGGCAGAAAGTGTGGAGTATGTTGTTGAAGTACTCTAATCCCAATTTTTTGCACTCCTTGACTGTCCTCATCGGTTCTGGTTTATATGTGACTCCTTGGATATGGGAGTATGATGCGTCTACTGTGGATTTCTTATGTTTTAGTCTATGGATACCGTGTACATGAAATCCATGTTCTATGCAGATATGTATCAAAATGATTGGAAAACCGCAATGTCAAATATGGATATGGGGTGCAGGTTTTTTCCTGAAGCGTTGAACAACTTTTACCAATGTTTTTTGTGTGGTTTATCCCTGCTGTTTTGTACTATCTGGTGATGTTGATAAATACACCTCTGTTTAGAGTGATTTGTGCACAAATTAATTTTTTAAATGAAAGCATAGAAGTTACATCATGGGGGCGGGGGGTATTTTTCGCTGACCTTTGATTGTATTATTAATCTTTATTTTTGGACAGCACATTTCGGCGTGGATAAAATATTACATCCGACCGGACGCTTTACCTTTCTATGTTTCTTTCTAGCACAAGACTTCGTAGCTGGTGCAGGAAAGGGAATCAGTGCTGAACTCATAACATTGGAAATCATCTCTCCAAATGTCCCGGATCTGACTCTGATCGATCTTCCAGGAATCACAAGGATTGCTTTACCCAATCAACCTCAAGACATTGGAAACCAGGTTTGTCAGACTCGGACCTCCAAATATGCCATGGGCCAGAAATAGACTCTGACTGCTATAAAGATGTTTGGAGAAAGATATATGGACATTCACTGCCAGTGGATAACTGTGATCGGTGGGGATCTGACCGCTGGAACCCCACTGATTGTGATAATAGGGATCCCAAAGGTCCCTGCATGAATAGAGCGGAGGTCACAGGTCTACGATGAATGTCTTACCTAAGCGGCTTTTATATGGTTTTTATTCATGGAGGCGCTCTTCCATGTGATCTTTGTCGCTCCTTTCTGACTAAAGGGTGAATTCACACATGGCAAATTTGTTGCACAAATGACTGCCGCTGTTCCGTTCAGTTGAATGTGACTTGTCGTAAGCTACAAGCTTGCTTCCAGAAGAACCCCATTCAGATGAATGGATCTGTCTCTTTCTGCAACGTGTGACTGTACCCTAATAGTGTGTAGTAATAATATATGTTATTTTATACACATATTTCCAGATCAAGCAGATAATAAGAAACTACATAACGAGACAGGAAACCATAAACTTGGCCGTGGTTCCCTGTAATGTGGATATCGCGACAACAGAAGTTCTGGAAATGGCTCGAGAGGTGGATCCAACCGGAGAACGTACTATAGGTAACACATAGTTGCAGATTAGTTAAGGAAAGATCAGCACATTAAAAGGGATTGTCTAGTTATTAACTAGTGATGGCCTATCTTCAAGATAGGCCATCAATAGTACATTGGCGGGGTCCTGCCACCAGGACCATTGTTGATCAGCTGCTTACTGGGCTAGCATGGTATTGCACTGAACCAATTTCTGCAGGAAGCAGACAGTTCCGTTACCACTGCAGTGGCCAAGCTTAGTATTAGGAGCAACGTTCCCTCTGAAGTGAATGGAGGCATTGCCTGCAATACCAAGCCAGGCCACTGCAGTGAAAACAGAGCTATCTGCTTCCTACAGAAATCATCTCAGTCACAAGTGCATCAACCAAGAGAGCAGCTGACCAGTGGGGGTTCCGGGTAGCAGACCTCCACCAATCTACTACTGATGGACTATCCTGAGGATTGGCAATCAATAGGTTACAACTGGACAATCCCTTTAAGACAACGGGAAATAGGGGTCAATGGTATCTTTCTGACCTTCCTGCAGCCTGTAGTTCCCCTTTCCTTGCAAGCTCTCTGGAAATATTAACAAACATCCACAGTTACTAAACAATCCAACTAGTGTAAAGCAGTTATAAAGGAGACAGATAAGGGGGATGCAGCTGCAGAACACCCAAAATCTGCAGGTTAGGCTGCTTGTACGCCTTGTCTTTGGCTCCACCCTCTTTCCATCTTGAGTTTTCATTTTCTATGCAGAAATCTTAATAGGGATGGAAACCAGGACAGAACCAGAGGGTTTAGTGAGTGAGGTAAAGACAAATAATAGGTTACGCTGCTAGTGGAAAATAGATATTCTTTTGCCTGTGGCGTTTTGAATGTGGAGACCGCTTTGGTCTCCGCTTCACTAGGTTTCCGTCCCTGTCAACTGGATAGAAGTGTCGTCCACAGCGCTTGTCTATCCAGCTAGAAAAGCTGACCGGGATGGTGGAAACCTAGTGAAATGGAGGTCAGAGTTATCTCTGGACGCAACGGAGCGTAGTTGCCCATGAAGGGGTTTTTAGTCTTCTTTCTCCGGCTGTTCAAACTCCGCCATAGCGCAGGAGTTTTTTTTAAAACCGGGGAACGATAGGTTCTGACCTAGGTTTTAGGGGTATTGATGGATTTCCAGTTCTGTTTTTAACTAATTTGGAACAAATCAAACTTTTTGCTTAAATTTCACAAAGTGGCTGAACTAAACTTTTCATAAGTTGCTCAAGACTATTTAGGACATAATTCCTAATTATACAATGTATCAATAACTGTATTTGTGTTGCACTTTTCATATAGGAGTCCTGACTAAACCAGACCTGATTGATGTAGGGGCTGAAGCTGAGGTTGTACGTGTAGTTCAAAACCGAGTGTACAGCCTTAAGAAGGGTTACATGATGGTCAAGTGTCGGGGGCAGATGGAGATCCAGAATAAGACCCCCTTGGAAGAAGCCATGAACAATGAGAAGGCTTTCTTTCAAAATCATGAGCACTTCAGGTAAAAAGTCTCTTCTATATGCGTTCTTTCACGTGGTGGAAAAGGTTTCTCAAACTCTAGGTGCGACAAAAATTAAGTGGTGCAGATTTGACCACTGTGGGTTTACAGTATAAGTGCTGTGGGGGTTCTGTTGTGGAATGCCTGCAGCAATGTCATCACATACAAAGCCTTCAGCTCTTCCATGGCTTCTGGTGTAAAAGAATAGTAATAATACACCGCAGTACTGAAGTACTGCACTGTATTACATGAGTGATCATGACATCGCAGGTTAAAGTTCCCCACGGACTCTCTCACACTGGCAATCGCGATTTTGTCACAAGAAAATCACAGCAAAATCGCGTATTTGTTCCCACGATTTTTGAGCGTCAGCGATGCTTTTTCCTCAGAATAATTTCACATCACTTCGCTGCCGCCCGCGATTTTATTGCACAAAATTCAATAGGAATTTCTGTTAAAAATGCATCGCATGAAAAGCACAAGTTCGTGTGATACAAAGAAGGCTTCATAGGGAAACATGGGAGATAAAAAAAAAATTAAGTCAGAAAAGAAAGATAGGACACGCTGCAATTTTTTTTCACTCCACATCGCATGAGTGAAAACATTGCAAATGTGATTGGAACCATTGAACATGATAGCGTTTTTCACTCACTCTCGCATTGCGTGAAAATCGCGCAATTTTTTTTTTATAGTAAGTGTGAAGGCACCCTTAAAGGCACATAAAAAGCTCGAAAAAAATAAATAGTAAAACAATTTCACAAAAAGTTAAAAAAAACTTTTTTTTGCGCAATTATGCCTATTATTGGTTTCAAAAAGAAAATAAACCCCATGTTGTTTGATATCACCGCATCCATAACAACTAGAGATGAGCGAGCACCAAAATGCTTGGGTGCTCGTTACTCGAGACGAAAATTTCGCGATGCTCGAGGGTTCGTTTCGAATAATGAACCCCATTGAAGTCAATGGGCGACCCGAGCATTTTTGTATATCGCCGATGCTCGCTAAGGTTTTCATTTGTGAAAATCTGGGCAATTCAAGAAAGTGATGGGAACGACACAGCAACGGATAGGGCAGGCGAAGGGCAACATGCTGGGCTGCATCTCAAGTTCCCAGGTCCCACTATTAAGCCACAATAGCGGCAAGAGTGCCCCCCCCCCTCCCAACAATTTTTACTTCTGAAAAGCCCTCATTAGCAATGCATACCTTAGCTAAGCACCACACTACCTCCAACAAAGCACAATCACTGCCTGCATGACACTCCGCCGCCACTTCTCCTGGGATACATGCTGCCCAACCCCCCCCCCCTCGCACGACCCAGTGTCCACAGCGCACACCAAAGTGTCCCTGCGCAGCCTTCAGCTGCCCTCATGCCACATCAACCTCATGTCTATTTATAAGTGCGTCTGCCATGAGGAGGAACCGCAGGCACACACTGCAGAGGGTTGGCACGGCTAGGCAGCGACCCTCTTTAAAAGGGGCGAGGCGATAGCCCACAGTGCTGTACAGAAGCAATGAGAAATCCAATCCTGTGCCACCTCCATCAGGAGCTGCACACGTGGGCATAGCAATGGGGAACCTATGTGCCATGTGAGAGGGTGAGACAGCCTCCAATATGTGTACATTGTTCTTGTTACTGTAAATAGTCCACTACTGTGTGTTTTACTATTTGTCCACAAGAGGTCACTGTTCTGCAGAAAAGATTATGGTCAAGCTGTGAGGTGACAGGACCATGGAAGCCTGTGATTGGAGCACCCGTTGCCTGGTTACAGCGTGCGCATGGGAGGAGAGAAAATTAAAAGCGTGCGTACACTGTGAGTTGGGCAGTTGGTCGAGGAAGCCATTTTGAGTGGAGCTACGGAAGAGGGACGGAGGTCGTATCCTGAAGGGATCGGAGCTACAGCGGATTCAGATGCCCACTGGATGGGAGAAGACTTGCTGCCGGGGATGTTGCTGAACAACCGGAGCGAGACTGGATATTGTGTGGACAATACTGGATGCCGCTGAAGAAGTGAGTAACGTCTCTCTGTGGTACCGCACGCTTTTCTGGAGGAGCCCCTCATCCGTCTAGACTTTTTGGCCGATCAAACAGCAGACCGGTCTATGTGCATGCAAGACACCATATTTTGGCGCCAAGTTACTTGGGACTGCATTTTGGCCTGTAGTTAGATTAGGTAGAGTTATGGACCGTGTCAGGCCACACTTCAGCCATCAGTAAGAAGCTTCTGGAGAACATTCACCTGGCTATAGAGCCGCTGTTCTTTATACGTGTCCTTTATTGTATTGGGTTTGGGGGAATAGAGTCAGTGTTGCTAAGTCTGTAAGCTGTTGTGCTGCACCGCCGGTACTCAGATCACTCTCCCTTTCCTTTGTTCCTTAGTAGCAGTATTAATAGGTAACAAGGGGCAGGATTATTTAGGCCTGCCCGTTAGGTAAAAGCATAGTTGATTATAGTAGCGCCCTTTGGGGAGTACAGCGCTGTACAGCACAAGGGCCTCAGCCATCTGGCTGATTGTATGTGAGTTTTGTTGGGTTACCCATTGTTTGTGGTCACGTGGGCCACAGAGCTTTAGTAAAATTCGGTTTGCCCCTGAACTGGTGTCAGAGACGTTTTTCTTGTTTGTGACTTCGCTGTATCCTGGGGAGCCCACCCCGGTACACGGCTTACAACTTGGCGTAGTCGGCAGGATACAGCGACTGTTATGGACGGGAACACGGCAGAAATTAATCCAGTAGCGCCGGCCCAGGGTTCAGCTCAGGGTGCCCCAGCACTGCCATTACAGCCCACGCCTGTCACTTTAGCCCAGGTAGGATACTTGTCAGTTGGGGCATTAATGCAGCAACTGCCCAAATTCAACGGGAAAAACATGACGTTGCAGGACTGGGCCGAAAGGGTGCGAAGCGTGGTTAAAATGTGCAACCTGACCCCTGAGGTGCGTGCGGAAATAGCGTTGGGGGCCTTAGAGGGTGACGTAAGACGGACTGTAATGGTGCGGCCCGAGTCAGAGAGGGACACCTTAGACAAAATATTGTCCCTGCTGGAAGGAGCTCAAGGGGGACGCACCAAGGTAGCACAATTGCGAAGCCAGTTCTTCAATCGGTCACAACGGGAGGACGAGGCTTTGATGCAATATTCTAACGCCCTACAGGAGATATTGAATGAAGTGCAGCGGCGGGACCCAGAGGCTATGGGAGCCTTCCGGGGGGTGGACCGGCTATTACGCGACCAGTTCATAATAGGGTTATCCAATAAGTTCTTGCAGGACAAGATGCAAGAGATAGCCTGGGCGACGCCTGAACTGACATTCTACCAGGTTTACCTGGCTGCAGTAGAGAGGGAAGAGGAGCCCATGCCTGTGGCTGTGAAAGCAGTACGTAGCACCGGAGTGACCAGAGGTCGATCGGGTCCGGAAGACTCGGAGTCCCTGAAGGATATAGTCCAGGCCCTGCGGACAGAGTTGAGGGAACTCCGAGTAGAAGTGTCCCAGATGAAAGCAGGGTCACATCAGGCTCCAAAAATGGTCCCACCACCCCACCTGGCTCCATCAAGGATAAGCCAGGTGTGTGGGCCCACCAACAGAGGTCCTTCTAGTGTTCGGAGATCGCGGGGACCCCTCTGCTGGTACTGCCAACAGTATGGCCATATCGCCAGAGAGTGCCCAATGCAGGTGGAGCCTGAGCCGCCGTTAAAGGGGTTGTCCCGAGGCAGCAAGTGGGTCTATACACTTCTGCATGGCCATAATAATGCACTTTGTAATGTACATTGTGCATTAATTATGAGCCATACAGAAGTTATAAAAAGTTTTATACTTACCTGCTCCGTTGCTGGCGTCCTCGTCTCCATGGTGCCGACTAATTTTCGCCCTCCGATGGCCAAATTAGCCGCGCTTGCGCAGTCCGGGTCTTCTTCCTTTCTGAATGGGGCTCCGTGTAGCTCCGTGTAGCTCCGCCCCGTCACGTGCCGATTCCAGCCAATCAGGAGGCTGGAATCGGCAATGGACCGCACAGAAGCCCTGCGGTCCATGGAGACAGAGGATCCCGGCGGCCATCTTCAGCAGGTGAGTATGAAGACGCCGGACCGCCGGGATTCAGGTAAGCGCTGTGCGGGTTGTTTTTTTAACCCCTGCATCGGGGTTGTCTCGCGCCGAACGGGGGGGGGGGTTTAAAAAAAAAAAAACCCCGTTTCGGCGCGGGACAACCCCTTTAAACTCCCAACCGCCGCAGTAACAGGGCGAACTGCGGCGGTTCATCAAGGTCCAAGTCCTGTACACAATGATCGCGATCTGTATGCTAACAGCCCTGTTATGGAAGCGGAGATGGAAGGCAAGAAAGTAAGCTGCCTAGTTGATACTGGGTCGGAGTGCACCCTGATGCCTCTGGAGTTCTTTGAGAGACACTTCGGCCACATGATAGAGCCGGAAGATGGGAGTGTCATCAGATTGACAGCTGCAAATAACGGGGAGATGAATGTACGAGGCATAGTCTGGATGCGCGTCTGCCTATTTGGGCAGGATATTGGCAGGAAGGGGGTCGTACTGGTGGATCACCCCTCGAGGAAAGGGTTAGATGTAACGCTGGGAATGAACGTGCTGAGACACCTAGACCAACATCTTTATGCCAAGGAAGGGCCTAAATACTGGCAGCGGGCCACCTCACATCGGCCGACTCAGAAGGTTTTGCATCATATGGTGAGGAGCTACAGTCTGCAAAAGAGCATCATGTCCGATAAGGCTATTGGGCGCGTGAAGGTACCACTGAGGGCCCCGATGAAGATCCCTCCACGACGGGAACAAATCTTGATGCTGCTGGTAGGAGCTGGGAGGAAGCTGAATGGGCTAGAGGTTTTAATCGAGCCCGCGCCCCAAGGGGAAAGGTCAGCCCATCCCCTGGTAGCTCGGGCTCTTGCCACTGTTAAGGATGGATGTGTGCCAGTACGCTGCATCAATGTTTCGGACAGTGAGTTGACTGTTCCTGGAAATACCCTGTTGGCCGAAGTTTTTGTGTCTGAGGGGGATATCCTCCGGCGGAGAGGCTTCACACTACAGCCAGATAGAAGGTCAGCCTGGACCTTTGCAGTAGAGATCAAGCAAAAAGAGACCCCGACGTCGGAGTGGAACGGTCGAGTGATTATGGCCCTGATGGGGGTGGATCTCCGGGCCCTGACTCCGGGGCAACAGACGCTTCTGGAGGAGACTCTGTGGGAATTCCAGGAGGCATTCTCGAGGCATGATGAGGACTTCGGGTGTGTTTCTGGTATCGAACACGAAATACCTACCGGCGATGCCACGTCAATCAGGGAGCGGTACAGACAGATCCCACCCAAGATTTACCAGGAAGTGAAAGAGATGGTGGCCAGCATGTTGGAAACCTGGGTGATACAGGAGAGTCAGAGCCCTTGGGCTGCCCCAGTGGTCCTGGTGCGGAAGAAAGACGGGGGTCTTCGGTTCTGTGTAGACTACCGGAAGCTAAATGCACAGACCATTCGGGATGCCTACCCTCTTCCGCGGATTGAAGAGTCGCTGTCCTCCCTAGGTCATGCCAAGTTCTTTTCAACTCTCGACCTGGCCAGCGGGTATTGGCAAGTGCCCGTGGCCGAAAAGGACAAGGCGAAAACAGCCTTCATCCTACCCATGGGACTCTATGAGTTTAACAGGATGCCGTTCGGCCTGACTAATGCCCCGGGGACATTTCAGCGGTTGATGGAGCATTGTCTGGGTGACCTCAACTTTGAGTCGGTATTGATCTCCTTGGACGATGTGGTAGTGTTTGGGACCTCCTTTGAAGACCATCTTCAGAAGCTGCGACAGGTCCTAGGACGGCTGCGAGACCATGGGCTTAAAGTCAAGCCCAAAAAGTGCCAACTGTTCAAGCAGCAGATAGAGTACCTTGGGCATGTGGTTACCCCAGAGGGGGTGCAGCCGACTACCAGTAAGGTGGAGGCCGTCCAACAGTGGCCCCAACCAAAGACCCTACGGGAGGTGAAGGCTTTTCTGGGGTTGGTCGGGTATTACCGAAGGTTCATACCCAAGTTTGCTCACCTGGCTAGTCCGCTAAATGAGCTGCTGAGAGGCACGGCTGGAGGACCCAAGAATCGCCCCATTGAGTGGGGGTCACGGCAACAAGAGGCTTTCGAGGCGATAAAGAAGGTTCTAACCAGTGCCCCGATCCTGGCTTATGCGGCTTATGCACGGTTTGACACCCCGTTCTTGTTGTACACTGACGGAAGCCTCCATGGTCTGGGGGCCGTGCTATCTCAAATTCAAGATGGACGTGAAAGAGTGATTGCTTATGGCAGCCGGTCTTTAAGGGAGTCGGAGTGCAATCCCGACAACTATAGCTCTTTTAAGTTGGAACTTTTGGCACTGGTGTGGGCCATGACCGAAAAGTTTGCGGAGTACCTGACGGGTGCCGAAGTGACTGTGATGACGGACAATAACCCGTTAGCGCACTTGGAGAATGCCAAGCTAGGGGCTCTTGAACAGAGATGGATGGCTCGCCTCTCCAAGTACCAATATTGTATCCGGTTCCGGTCGGGGAGAGAAAATGGCAACGCGGATGCGCTTTCCCGAGTTCCTGTAGGATTGCCGACCCAGAGTGGTGATGAGGAGCTAGAGGACTCCCGAAATCCCGGATCTTGGCAGGGCGCCCACTTTCCAGAACATAACGCATTCAAGTGGGGTGGCTTCGGGAATGCCAATGGTGTTGGGAAAGACGTTAGCAGATTGGGAGAGAGTCCAAAATAGCTGCCCGGACCTAAAGAAAGTGAAGCAGTGGGTCCAGAGCAAAATATGGCCTCGGCCTGAAGAGCGCGCCAGCTTAACTCCAGAGGGTCAAAGGCTGCTGGGATAAATTGAGCGTTGTCCAGGGGGTCCTGTGCAGGACCATATACCTACAGTCAGAGTTGCAGTACCGACAACAGATTGTCATTCCCATGTTGCTGGGGCCGGCAGCAGCCCGGGAGGCCCATGACAGGGGCGCCCATTTTGGGAGCGATAAAACATACAAATGGCTCCAGCGATTGGTGTATTGTCCTGACTTGGGAGACATGGTGACTGAGGCCTGTCTCAAGTGTCGGCCCTGTGGACTGAGTAAGGGTCCCGAGGAACGGGCTCCTATACAAACTATCAGTACATCTGCCCCCCTAGAGATTTTGATGATTGACTATGTGCAGATTGGGTACTCTACCTCAGGCGTTCCTACTGTTTAGTCATGACAGACCATTTCACTAAATATGCGGAGGCCATACCCACCAGAGATCAAACGGCAGAATCGGCTGCAAAAGCAGTTTGTAAACATTTTATACAGGTGTTTGGGTGTCCACAGAGAATTCATTCCGATCAAGGGGCTTGTTTCCAGGGTACTCTGATGGGCGAGTTGTATCAGCTCTATGGGATTGAACGTTCCCGCACGACCCCATACCACCCCCAAGGGAATGGGGCGTGTGAACGGTTCAACCGCACCTTGATCCAGATGCTGCGAACTTTGGAGGATAGCCAAAAGGCTCGTTGGCCAGAGTATTTGCCCGAACTGATGTGGGCTTATAACAACAGGGTACATAACACTACGGGTTACTCTCCCCATATGCTGATGTTCGGGAGAGCAGGCCAGGAGATTGAGGATCTCCACATGCCCGACCCGATGGGGCCACCCCCGAGGAATACTACAGCATGGGTACAAGAACACCGCCGTCGGTTGAGAGCGGTGCACAGGGTTGTGGGAGAACGCCTGAGGCAAGTGGTGCATCCAAACTCAAGACCAGTGCAGAGAGATGAGTTCACTCCGGGTGACCGAGTGTTAGTCCGGGCCAAGAGGCCATCTGGAAAGTTGGATGGGCGGTGGGAGGCGGTTCCGTATATGGTGAAGCGAAGGGTAGATCCTGACATACCAGTTTATGAAGTAGAGCCAGTAGGAACTGGGGGACCCTCGCGGAGTCTACACCGTAATATGTTGAGACGCTGTAACTTTGAAGAGGCCGCAGCTGAGAAGGAGGTGTCTACACCCGCCATGAGTACTAGGGAACCTCCCTTAGAAGAGGAAAGCTGGGTCATCTCAGTCCCTATCTCGGCGGAGGTTCCAGTTCAGACAAATCCGACACCCAGGGAAGGAGCTACACAATCAGCAGTGCATCCTTCAGTGACTGCGCCCAACTCCCTTGACTCTATGACTCTGCGTAGGACAACTAGGTCCAACGCTGGCGTACCTCCACTGCGCTATGCGCAGGACGAGTTTGTTTGGGCAAGGTTGCCGGGGGCGTCAACCTCTAGTGGGGTGGCATGTGAGAGGGTGAGACAGCCTCCAATATGTGTACATTGTTCTTGTTACTGTAAATAGTCCACTACTGTGTGTTTTACTATTTGTCCACAAGAGGTCACTGTTCTGCAGAAAAGATTATGGTCAAGCTGTGAGGTGACAGGACCATGGTAGCCTGTGATTGGAGCACCCGTTGCCTGGTTACAGCGTGCGCACGGGAGGAGAGAAAATTAAAAGCGTGCGTACACTGTGAGTTGGGCAGTTGGTCGAGGAAGCCATTTTGAGTGGAGCTACGGAAGAGGGACGGAGGTCGTATCCTGAAGGGATCGGAGCTACAGCGGATTCAGATGCCCACTGGATGGGAGAAGACTTGCTGCCGGGGATGTTGCTGAACAACCGGAGCGAGACTGGATATTGTGTGGACAATACTGGATGCCGCTGAAGAAGTGAGTAACGGCTCTCTGTGGTACCGCACGCTGTTCTGGAGGAGCCCCTCATCCGTCTAGACTTTTTGGCCGGTCAAACAGCAGACCGGTCTATGTGCATGCAAGACACCATATTTTGGCGCCAAGTTACTTGGGACTGCATTTTGGCCTGTAGTTAGATTAGGTAGGGTTATGGACCGTGTCAGGCCACACTTCAGCCATCAGTAAGAAGCTTCTGGAGAACATTCACCTGGCTATAGAGCCGCTGTTCTTTATATGTGTCCCTTATTGTATTGGGTTTGGGGGAATAGAGTCAGTGTTGTTAAGTTTGTAAGCTGTTGTGCTGCACCGCCGGTACTCAGATCACTCTCCCTTTCCTTTGTTCCTTAGTAGCGGTATTAATAGGTAACAAGGGGCCGGTTTATTTAGGCCTGCCCGTTAGGTAAAAGCATAGTTGATTATAGTAGCGCCCTTTGGGGAGTACAGCGCTGTACAGCACAAGGGCCTCAGCCATCTGGCTGATTGTATGTGAGTTTTGTTGGGTTGCCCATTGTTTGTGGTCACGTGGGCCACAGAGCTTTAGTAAAATTCGGTTTGCCCCTGAACTGGTGTCAGAGACGTTTTTCTTGTTTGTGACTTCGCTGTATCCTGGGGAGCCCACCCCGGTACACGGCTTACAGCCACACACTATTCATTCTGTCAAGGTGTCTGCATGCCCCAGTCAGACCGCGTTTTTTTATAAATAGTCACAGGCAGGTACAACTCCGCAATGGGAATTCCGTGTGCACCCACAGCATGGGTGGCTCCCTGAAACCCACCGGCGGTACATAAATATATCCCATTGCATTGCCCATCACAGCTGAGGTAATGTCATGTTTAATGCAGGTGGGCGTCGGCCCACACTGCATGCCCCAGTCAGACTGGGGTTCTTTAGAAGTGGACACATGCAGTTACAACTCCTTGTGGACGGACAGCATGGGTGGGTGCCAGGAAGCCACCGGCGGTACATAAATATATCCCATTGCATTGCCCTGCACAGCTGAGGTAACGTCAGATAAAATACAGGTGGGCTTCGGCCCACACTGCATGCCTCAGTCAGACCGGGGTTTTTAATACATAGACACAGGCAGGTACAACTTCCTAATGTGAGGTCCGTGTGGACCGACAGCATGGGTGGCTCCCAGGAAGCCACCGGCGGTACATAAATATATCCCATTGCAGTGCCCAGTACAGCTGATGTAACGTCAGCTTTAATACAGGTGGGCAAAAAATTTATTGGATTACACTGTAGGCGAGGGCCCAAAAAAATTGGTGTACCAACAGTACTAATGTACCTCAGAAAAATTGCCCATGCCCAACCAAGAGGGCAGGTGAAACCCATTAATCGCTTTGGTTAATGTGGCCTAATTGGTAACTAGGCCTGGAGGCAGCCCAGTTAAAATAAAAATTGGTTGAGGTGAAAGTTTCAACGCTTTAATGAGCATTGAAACGTATAAAAATTGTTTAAAAAAAATTATATGACTGAGCCTTGTGGGCCTAAGAAAAATTGCCCGTTCGGCGTGATTACGTGAGGTTTCAGGAGGAGGAGCAGGAGGAGGAGGATGAATAGAATACACAGATTGATGAAGCTAAAAGGTCCCCGTTTTTGATGGTGATAGAGAACGATGCTTCCATCCGCGGGTGCAGCCTACGTATTGTTTAGGCATCGCTGCTGTCCGCTGGTGGAGAAGAGAAGTCTGGGGAAATCTAGGCTTTGTTCATCTTGATGAGTGTAAGCCTGTCGGCACTGTCGGTTGACAGGCGGGTACGCTTATCCGTGATGATTCCCCCAGCCACACTAAACACCCTCTCTGACAAGACGCTAGACGCAGGACAAGCAAGCACCTCCAGGGCATACAGCGCGAGTTCAGGCCACGTGTCCAGCTTCAACACCCAGTAGTTGTAGGGGGCAGAGGCGTCACCGAGGACGGTCGTGCGATCGGCTACGTACTCCCTCAACATCCTTTTACAGTGCTCCCGCCGACTCAGCCTTGACTGGGGAGCGGTGACACAGTCTTGCTGGGGAGCCATAAAGCTGGCAAAGGCCTTGGAGAGTGTTCCCCTCTCTGCGCTCTACATGCTGCCTGATCTCCGCGCCTCCCCTGCTACCTGGCCCTCGGAACTGCGCCTTCTGCCACTAGCGCTGTCGGATGGGAATGTTACCATCAGTTTGTCCGCCAGGGTCCTGTGGTATAGCATCACTCTCGAACCCCTTTCCTCTTCGGGTATGAGAGTGGAAAGGTTTTCCTTAGACCGTGGGTCGAGCAGTGTGTACACCCAGTAATCCGTAGTGGACAGGATGTGTGTAACGTGAGGGTCACGAGAAAAGCATCCTAACATGAAGTCAGCCTAGTGTGCCAGGGTACCTGTACGCAACACATGGCTGTCCTCACTAGGAAGATCACTTTCAGGATCCTCCTCCTCCGCCTCCTCAGGCTTACACGCTGAAAGGATGACAGGCAAGCAGCATGGGTACCCTCAGCAGTGGGCCAAGCTGTCTCTTCCCCCTCCTCCTCCTCCTCAACGCGCTGAGATATAGACATGAGGGTGCTCTGACTATCCAGCGACATACTGTCTTCACCCGCCTCCGTTTCCGAGCGCAAAGCGTCTGCTTTTATGCTTTGCAGGGAACTTCTCAAGAGGCATAGCAGAGGAATGGTGACGCTAATGATTGCAGCATCGCCGCTCACCATCTGGGTAGACTCCTCAAAGTTTCCAAGGACCTGGCAGATGTCTGCCAACCAGGCCCACTCTTCTGTAAAGAATTGAGGAGGCTGACTCCCACTACGCCGCCCATGTTGGAGTTGGTATTCCACTATAGCTCTATGCTGCTCATAGAGTCTGGCCAACATGTGGAGCGTAGAGTTCCACCGTGTGGGCACGTCGCACAGCAGTCGGTGCACTGGCAGATTAAACCAATGTTGCAGGGTGCGCAGGGTGGCAGCGTCCGTCTTGGACTTGCGGAAATGTGCGCTGAGCCGGCGCACCTTTCCGAGCAGGTCTGACAAGTGTGGGTAGCTTTTCAGAATGCGCTGAACCACCAAATTAAAGACATGGGCCAGGCATGGCATGTGCGTGAGGCTGCCGAGCTGCAGAGCCGCCACCAGGTTACGGCCGTTGTCACACACGACCATGCCCGGTTGGAGGCTCAGCGGCGAAAGCCAGCGGTCGGTCTGCTCTGTCAGACCCTGCAGCAGTTCGTGGGCCGTGTGCCTCTTCTCTCCTAAGCTGAGTAGTTTCAGCACGGCCTGCTGACGCTTGCCCACCGCTGTGCTGCCACGCTGCGTGACACCGACTGCTGGCGACGTGCTGCTGCTGACACATCTTGATTGCGAGACAGAGGTTGCGTTGGAGGAGGAGGAGGGTGGTTTAGTGGAGGAAGCATACACCGCCGCAGATACCAGCACCGAGCTGGGGCCCGCAATTCTGGGGGTGGGTAGGACGTGAGCGGTCCCAGGCTCTGACTCTGTTCCAGCCTCCACTAAATTCACCCAATGTGCCGTTAGGGAGATATAGTGGCCCTGCCCGCCTGTGCTTGTCCACGTGTCCGTTGTTAAGTGGACCTTGGCAGTAACCGCGTTGGTGAGGGTGCGTACAATGTTGCGGGAGACGTGGTCGTGCAGGGCTGGGACGGCACATCGGGAAAAGTAGTGGCGACTGGGAACCGAGTAGCGCGGGGCCGCCGCCGCCATCATGCTTTTGAAAGCCTCCGTTTCCACAAGCCTATACGGCAGCATCTCCAGGCTGATCAATTTGGCTATGTGCACGTTTAACGCTTGAGCGTGCGGGTGCGTGGCGGCGTACTTGCGCTTGCGCTCAAACACTTGCGCTAGCGACGGCTGGACGGTGCGCTGAGAGACATTGGTGGATGGGGCGGAGGTGAGGGTGTGGGTGCAGGCCAGGAGACGGTAGTGCCTGTGTCCTGAGAGGGGGGTTGGATCTCAGTGGCAGGTTGGGGCACAGGGGGAGAGGCAGTGGTGCAAACCGGAGGCGGTGAACGTGCACCTTGTGGGGTGCTTGGCCATCATATGCCTGCGCATGCTGGTGGTTTTACGAGTAGAGCAGAAACAGAACGCTGTAATTAAATGTGCCGCTTATTGGCCTGTGGTTGGAGGCTGACTTCGCTTACGGAACGCACAGCAGAGCCAGGAAAGAATTTTGCGCAAGCCTGCTGTAACACTTAGCTGGCTGCGTATTAATTAGGACTACTACCCCCAGCAGAGATGCAGTACACTCAGGACAGTCACAGGCAGCCCAAATAGAATGTTTTTTCCCAAATTTTTTTGGAAAAGCCCACTGCCTATATAGACAGTATATCTTTTTCATTGTCCCTGCCTCACCACCAGTACTGGCCCTGGACTATGTAAAATTACTGCAGACTCAGGACGCAATGCTCTGCACGGCCGATATACAAAAAAAAATGTGCAACACTGCAAAAAGCAGCCTCAACAGTACTGCACACGGTCAGATGTGGCCCTAAGAAGGACTGTTGGGGTTCTTGAAGCCTAAAATAACTCCTAACGCTCTCCCTATAGCAGCTCCGGCACCAGCAGCACTTTCCCTGAACTATGTCAGAATGCATCTGTGGCGAGCCGCGGGAGGGGCCGATTTATATACTCGGGTGACACCTGATCTCGCCAGCCACTTACTGCAGGGGGTGGTATAGGGCTTGAACGTCGCAGGGGGAAGTTGTAATGCCTTCCCTGTCTTTCTATTGGCCAGAAAAGTGCGCTAACGTCTCAGAGATGAAAGTGAAAGTAACTCGAACATCGCGTGGTACTCGTCTCGAGTAACGAGCATCTCGAACACGCTAATACTCGAACGAGTATCAAGCTCGGACGAGTACGTTCGCTCATCTCTAATAACAACCCGTACAGTAAATTGAAAACACTTTTCATCCTTCACAGCAAATGCTATGAAAAAAAGCAAAAGAAAACTAAGTCAAAATGCTTTTTTCCTGTTCATTTCGCCTTTCAAAAAACTCAATAAAAGTGATCAAAAAGTCACATGTTTTCCAAAATAGTATTAATAAAAATTAAAGCTTGTTATGCAGAAAAAAATCCCTCACACTGTGGCATACATGGAGAAATAAAAGAATTATGGGTCATTGAATGCAACAATGAGAATTTTTTTTTTTGGAAAAGGATTTTATTGTAAAGTGGAAAAACTTAAAGAAAAACAAATAAAAAAACAAAAAAAACAAATATATATATATAAATTAGGCATTATCTTAATTGCACCAACTCGCAAAAAAAAAAAGTTATCATGTCATTTATAGCACATAGCGAATGCCGTAAACAGTTTTGTCACCCTTTCCCCCCAAAAAAAGATTTTAAAAAATTATGCAGTCCCTTATATGTACCCCAAAACATTGCCAATAAATACCACATCTCCCCACGCCTCGTACGGCTTCGTTGAGGGTTAAAAAGTTATGGCTTTTGAAAAACAGAGATAAAAAAAAAATGTTGAAACCTTAGGTCCAAAAACGACCACCTCCTTAAAGGGTTAAACATGTGGATAGGTTTTTCGAAACCTCCCTCGCATATAGCAGGAAAATCCAACATTTTTACATTTGTGGCAGGTGTTTCCTTGTACTTAATTATCAGAGATTTAGCAGAGTGAATTTCATGCTTTGTAATGCTCGGGGGAGATCAGCGGCAAAACTGTCCATAATATTCCATGTGTGGTCTGACCAATGACTTGTAAAGAGGGAGAACAATGTTCTCATCATGTGCCCCTAGACCTCTTCTGATGCACCTCATGATCCTATTTGCCTTGGCAGCAGCTGCCTGACACTAGTTGCTCCAGTTAAGTTTACAATTAACTAAAACCCCCAAGTCCTCCCCATGTCAGTGTCCCTACCGTTTCCCATATAGTGTGTAATGGTGACATGTATTTCCTCTGCCCGTGTGCAGAACCTTACATTCATCAGCCTTACACCTCATTGCCACTTTTCTGCCCCCAATTTATCCAGATTCTCTTGCAATTCCCTTGTATCTTCTCTTGTGTTCATTTCTTCACATAGTTTTGTGTCATCGGCAAATATTGATATTTTACTGCACAAACCTTCTACCAGGTCATTAATAAATGTATTAGAAAGATTAGGGCACAAAACCGACCCCTGTGGTACCCCACTACTAACGGTGACCCCTCCAATACTGTCCCCTGTGGTACCCCAGTACTAACGGTGACCCCTCCAATACTGTCCCCTGTGGTACCCCACTACTAACTGTGACCCCTCCAATACTGTCCCCTGTGGTACCCCACTACTAACGGTGACCCCTCCAATACTGTCCCCTGTGGTACCCCACTACTAACGGTGACCCCTCCAATACTGTCCCCTGTGGTACCCCACTACTAACGGTGACCCCTCCAATACTGTCCCCTGTGGTACCCCACTACTAACGGTGACCCCTCCAATACTGTCTCCTGTGGTACCCCACTACTAACGGTGACCCCTCCAATACTGTCCCTTGTGGTACCCCACTACTAACGGTGACCCCTCCAGTACTGTCCCCTGTGGTACCCCACTACTAACGGTGACCCCTCCAATACTGTCCCCTGTGGTACCCCACTACTAACGGTGACCCCTCCAATACTGTCCCCTGTGGTACCCCAGTACTAACGGTGACCCCTCCAATACTGTCCCCTGTGGTACCCCACTACTAACTGTGACCCCTCCAATACTGTCCCCTGTGGTACCCCACTACTAACGGTGACCCCTCCAATACTGTCCCCTGTGGTACCCCACTACTAACGGTGACCCCTCCAATACTGTCCCCTGTGGTACCCCACTACTAACGGTGACCCCTCCAATACTGTCCCCTGTGGTACCCCACTACTAACGGTGACCCCTCCAATACTGTCTCCTGTGGTACCCCACTACTAACGGTGACCCCTCCAATACTGTCCCTTGTGGTACCCCACTACTAACGGTGACCCCTCCAGTACTGTCCCCTGTGGTACACCATTAGTAACGGCAATCCAATCAGAGTTGTTCAAACTTACCTCCTTGTAGAAGCTGATCAGGTTGGTGTGACAGGAGCGGTCTTTCATAAACCCATGCTGATACGGATTTTTACAACTATTTTCCTTGAGGTCCTCCAGGATGGCATCTCTTAGAAACCCTTCAAACATTTTACTCAGAATAGAAGTAAAACTTACCAGCCTGTAGTTTGTAGGTTCGCTTTTTGACCCCTTTTTGAATATCGGCACCACATTGGCTACGCACCAATCCAGTTGAACAGACCTGTCACTATAAAGTCCTTAAATATAAGAAATAAGGGTCTATCACATTACTTAAAGGGGTTGTCCGGCCACACAGGGTAAAATTTTTTTATAATGCTGCTGCTTCCCTTTCAGTAAGGATAGTAACAGACAGCATACAGGGGCTCAAACTGGCAGGCAGATCAGCTGCAATGTCAGTTTCTTACCTTAGAATCTGATCTTCACTGCAGCTTTCAAAGATGGCGCCTCTGTGCTGCCTTCCCACAATGCTCTGCGCTCTCCCTCTTCTGTGTGCGCGCTCCCGATGGCAATAAGAGGCATGAAAAAGCAGGATTTCATGGCCTCCCTCAGCTCACGTCCTAGCCCCGCCCACAACACGCCCACCTCTATTGAACTGCTCTACAGTCTCTCCCCGCCCAGGCCCCGCCCCCTGCTGCATACTATAATCAGAGGGGGTGTGGCCAGGGGAGACTGCGTTATACACTCATGGTTCAGGATAAAATCCTGGCATGAGTGTAAACAGCAGCACTGTGTATAGTGAATGGAGAGGGGCTGGGGAGAGCTGAGAGAGAACTCTCCTGCAGCCCCCCACTGCAAGGCTACCTACTGCCCCCCCACCCTGCTAAAGTAAAGTAAAACAAAACCACACACACATGCCCTCATAGTGCCCCTCCCACAGCGACCCCCCCCCCTCACAATGCCCCCCCCCCCCCCCAAAAGTGCACTCTCCCACAGTGCCCCCCTAATGATCCCCCACAGTCCCCCCCTACAGTGCCACAAAGAGTGCCCTCTACAGTACCCCCTACACATGCCCCCCCCACAGTGCCCCCCAGTGTCACCCCTACAGTGCCCTCCAAAGTACCCCCCCTACACATGCCACCCCCCCAGTGCACTCCAAAGTAGCCCCCCTCAGTCCCCCCATCCACAGCGTCCCTATACAGTGCCCCCCCTGTGACCTCCCCCACAGTGTCCCCCTTTACAGTGCCCACACACAAGTACACTAACAGCACCCCCTGCCCCTCCCCCCTACAAGTACAGTGATACCTATATATAGATAACACAGTATCCACCATTCACAACAGACACAGCTCACCTCCTCCCCTCCCTGCACAGGCAGGATTATATATTGTGTGAAAAATTACTGTGACAGCCCCACGCTACCCCCCCCCCCCCAGTGACAAATTACTGTGACAGACCACCCCCCCACAGCTACAAATCTATGTGACGGGACACCCCACCGCGACAAGTCTATGTGACCGCACACCCCACCGCGACAAGTCTATGTGACCGCACACCCCACTGCGACAAGTCTATGTGACCGCACCCCCCCCCCCTGACTTCTGACAGCCGGGTCTCCTGACACCCCTAGCACACACACAAACACACACATCACTGCACCGCCGCCCCCCCCCCCCCCACTTCTGTCAGCTGGGTCCCCGGACACCACTTGCACACATCCATCCATCCATCCTCCGCCCCCCCCCCCCCCACGAGAGCCCGCCCCTCCACTCATTCTTACCTTGGAGATGAAGAGCCAGCAGCCACGCCTCCCCTGCGGGCAGAACTGAGCTTCCCAGCGGCTGAAGTTCTTCTGCACATGCGCAGAGCTGTGCTGGAGAAGCGCGTCCCCGTCGTCCCGACAAGAAGACGACAAGAGGCTTGTCGGAACCAATGGCAACCGAGGAGCAACACAGGGGGGGCACCCCAAAAGGTAAGTGAATAACTTCTGTTTGCCTAATTTACAATGCACAATGTATATTACAAAGTGCATTGTATTGGGCAAACAGAAGTAATGAGACCTAATGTTTATGGCCGGACAACCCCTTTAATTCCCTTAAAACCCGGGGTGTATGCCATAGGGACCTGTCTATTTAATCTTTTTAAGACGGTTCTGCACTTCTTCCTGGGATAGACTGGTGACATTTAGGGCTCAGTTTGGCCACCTGCACACAGGTGGATTTGAATTGAGGAATCCGGAGTGTGCGTCCGCCTCCAGTTTCACAGCAAATACCGTCCATAGCATGCTATGGAAAAGTGATTCTTCCTGCACACGGGCAGAAACCAATTGCGGTTTCCACTCACGGAGGAAAAATTCCAAGATGCTCCATTTTTTTGCGATTCCATGCAAGCAGCTTTCATTGAAATCAATAGAGACTACCCTTGACATTGCGGAAAGTTTGCAGATTCCGCGTCATCGCTAGGTGATGATCCGGGAAAAGCAGGAGTATAAAAATAATCTGCACTGTGCATGTCCAACTGTGAGCCGTTCAGACCATCCACAGTACAAATGAAAAGAAAAGAAATCAGGTACGCGCTGACACTGTTGCTGCAGAATCCGAACCGCCCATGTGCAGGCGGCCTTTACATTATCATCTCTGCATCTCATGTGACATTTCATTTTCCTTTGTGAATTCTATGGAGAAAAAGCTATTTAATTTGTTTTCTCCTCATCACCCTCTATACTTTCTCCTACATTATTTCTTAAAGGGCCAACACTTTCAGTATTAATCTTTTTACTATTTTTATAGTTAGAGAACAGTTTTGGGTTAGGTTTACTCTCTTTGGCAATAAGTGTCTTTGTCTTCATCTTTGCTGGTTTTATCTGATTTTTACATAATTTATTTTTTCCCTATAGGTTTTTAGTGCTTCTTCGCTGCCTTCTTGTTTTAGTAGCTTAAATGGTTTCTTTTTACTGTTTATTGCCCCATTTGCATATTTACTGCGCCACATTGGTTTTCTCCTATCCCCAAGTCTTTTATCCCTGTAAGGTATGACCCTCCCACAGTAAGTAATTAGGATGTTTTATTTTAACTTATGGCATGGGGTTAAAGTAAAATAAAAAATGAGGGCCTCATCAATGTTCTGACTGTCTGTACTGTTTTACATATAGAGTTCTTCTGAACCGTGGACAGGCCACCATACCTCACGTGGCAGAAAGACTCACCAAGGAACTAGTCTACCATATCTCCGTAAGTCTATTAGTTGTAACAAACCACGAATATAGGAAAACGGGTGCTTCTTAAAGTAAGGTTCACTGGAGTGTGCCTTTTAATAAATTTGGCGCATCTTGGACTTTACCTAAGACAGAAAATAAAATCCGTGCCTGCTATCAGCAAAGAGAGGTTTACAAAACCATTTGTGCCATTTTCTGTCTGTAAGGCCTATGTTATACACAATTTACATAATTTTCGTACACAATATGCAGTGAATAAAACCCATTGATATTAATAGGTTCGTCATATGCGCATATATTTCCTGTGCACTTCAGCCGCCAAAAAAAAACAAAACACAGCACGTCCTCTTTTCCTGCGCATTTACGCACCAAAAGTCCCCACAGAATTCAATGGGGATGAGCAAATGCACGCAAAATATGCCAGGAGATGCGTGTAACACTATGTAACTACGCAGGAAAAAACACACCTAGCACTTATTAAAATGATTAGCCATTTCAATCAGTAAAGAAAAAAAACACTAATGCGAGCGCAAAAAAGCATAGTTCCTTCCTCAAAAACGCTACGCTCATGTGATACTGGCCTTAGGATAAGTTTGTCAGAATCTTGCTGGTCAGACTTTTCCTAGGTAACCTCACTTACTGTCACATTTGAGCTCTTGGGACTCATAGTTGGGTTTCCAGGGGCATACTTCCACAGATGCGGGATGATTGAGCTGGCTGGGTATGTATTGCTCCAGCCAGCCAATCACCACCAGTCTGCTGCACATAAATACCAGCATATCGCACTAGAGCATGCTCGTCATTTATCCATTACCTTTCAGAACTCGGGTGCTTTGAGTCATGCATGTTCTGCTTTAGGGTGCATTCACACGAACGTATATCGGCTCGGTTTTCACGCCGAGCCGATATACGTCGTCCTCATGTGCAGGGGGGGGGGGGGATGGAAGAGCCAGGAGCAGGAACTGAGATCCCGCCCCCCTCTCTGCCTCCTCTCCGCCCCTCTGCACTATTTGCAATGGGGAGAGGCGGGGCGGGGGCGGGGCTAATTCAGGGAATTTAGCCCCGCCCCATGCCACCTCCTTTCATTGCAAATAGGGCAGAGGGGTGGAGGGGAGGCAGAGAGGGGGCGGGAGCTAAGTTCCTGCTCCTGGCTCTTCCATCCCCCCCCCCCCACTGCACATGAGGGCGACGTATATCGGCTCGGCGTGAAAACCGAGCCGATATACGTTCGTGTGAATGCACCCTTAGGGTTAGTGGCATGCATGAGGTTCTGGATGGGATTCTCTTGTTTGTCTGTTGGTGTGAACATTTTAAGACCTCAGGTGTGAATTGTCCTGTTCGGTTGTGTAGGTTGTTTTTCCCTTGTCTCATGTTCCTGCCGATTACCATCTAGGGCGAGCCAGGTCCCTACGTTCCAGCGTTGGGCCATCTCTATTGGGACGATCCTCCCCCCGTTTGTAGGCAGGACTCCCATTTGGGGTTTTATTGTCTTGTGAGTCCCTACTCTAACAAGACCCTGGACGTGGGCTTAAATGGGTTCTGTCATTAGAAAAAAAAAATCTATACTTACCTATTGCTCCTCAGGCAGTCTTCTTACCAGATCTTCACCTTACCTATCATCCTATCGTCTCCTGGCTCCTCCATTCCCTCATGTCACATCACCGCAAGCCGGGCGGATCTTCTTCTTCCTGTGATGTAGCATCCACCAGCTACATTCTGCTTTCTGTAGTGGCGTAGCTTTCACTGCCTAGCAGGAAATGCAGAATCCTTGGCAGCCTGTTTTGGGGCGGAGTCTCACCGTGACTGCGCATGCTCTCTGTCTTGCCGCGAGTGTTTATATGCTATATGAACAGTCGCGGTGAGAATAACGGCCCGCCGATATACGCTCGTGGGAAAGACCCATCAGGCAGCAGATAACCATAAAAAATTGCAAAACTAATTAAGATCCCCTTAGCTATATCCATCTCTGATCTCTTTGTCTCTGTTCACATCTGCATTGGGATTATGTTCTCCTGCTCCGTAATTGCAGAGCTGTTCCGTTTATGACAGAATTGAGTGGCACCAAACAGAAGCCATTAACTATAATGAGGTCTGTTTCGTGTCCAGCACTGATACCTGATCTGTACCGTAGGCTTAAAACAAAGCCTTAAGTGCAGATGTGAACAGAGCTTTACTAAATACTGCATTTGCTTGAAGAAGCTGCTGGGGATTAAGCTCACCCGTAGACTGCACTTGGCTTGAAGGGGGCTTACTGGGAGTTTTCAAAAAGTTAGTAAGTAGAGATGAGCGAGCACCCAAATGCTCGGGTCCGCGTTATTCGAGTCGAGCTTTTCGTAAAATTCGAGAGCTCTACTTGAGTAACGAACCCCATCGACTACAATGGGAGACTTGAGCATTTTTGTATGTGGGACGCCGGGTCCCGAGCTTTTTTTTTCCCTTGGTTCTTGTTCTCGTTCTCTCTCTTTCATTTGCCAATGATGCGTGCTGTGGCGGGGAGGGGCCAAAACAGGCACGTCACAGCGGGGAGGAGCCAAAAACTGGGGCGGGGTCGAACACGATTTGATGCTTGTTCGAGTAACGAGCACCATCGAGTACACTAATACTCGAACGAGCATCAAGCTTGGCAGAGTATGTTCGCTCAACTCTATTAGTAAGGCAGGAAATCGACCGCAATAAAGGAAAAAAAACAAAAAAAAACAAATAGTACTTGCCTATTAAATGTGCCTGCCACTCCAGTCCTGGAAGTTTTTGCTGTGGTCATTCATCATTCACATGACCGCTGCCGCTAATCACTGGGCTCAGTGGTTACATGCTGCTTAGGCACACATGACTACTGAACCAGTGATTGGCTGAAGTGCTCACTTGAATGATTAATGTCACCTGAGGACTGCAGGAGTGTGTAGGAACAGAGGAGGAGGGGGGCATCTAACTGGTCAGTCCTTCTTAGCTTTTTAGCTTAATGCATTCTTTATAGCACAAGGGATTATTTCTTAGCTTGAACCAAGTTTATAGCGTAGTGTGACTACTTGATCGAGAACAGCAGTGATTCCTAAATATATCTGCAACACAAACTGCTCTCCATGGGTTTAAGTATAGAAAATGAACAAGGAGCAAATCAGGGGTTGTAAAGTTCTAATCCAACTTTGAGCCCTTTGATGTAGTTGCACCTCATTGTTCTGAAGGTTACATGAAGAAGTCTCAAAGGGATTGTCTAACCTCTTTTCCAGATAAAGGCCAGTGCAGCTATCAGTTGATTGCCACTGGACCAGTTGTCCGCAATTGGAGGCGGGGGGGGGGGGGGGGGGGATTGGCCTTGGTGCTGGGTCTCAAGGGGTGCTCTCAAGTCATTTTGACTTGGCCAGGGTATTTAGATACAGGACTAGTTGATCAAACCAAATCTTTTCCATTTAAGGAAAGCCTAGTCATGACTCTGGTTGTGTCTGACTTCACTATCCGCCAGTCAGATGTCTGACATTGCATTTCCCCTCCATGCCCTTCGATTGGGTAATTGATAGATGGACCAGGTTTGCCAGAGTGGCTCTTCATTCTTGCTCATAGAAAGTGATTCAGTGTGGATGTCCCCCCCTCACCACCACCATTTCCCCTACTCTGATGTCCATATGCCCTAACACTGTTGCAGTCCAGAGCTGTATTCACAATTCTGCTGGATGCTGCTGAAAACACTGAGCACTTTGACAGACAGACCCCCGACAGTATAGCTGACCTCCTATAATGTAATGTATTATTATCTGCTATATTCTAGAAGAGATAGTTCTTTATACATAAGAGTGTTATACAGTATCTGGTTCTGCACAGACACTGAACAAGCAGGGGATCCACAGAGATATGCGATCTCAGTTCATAGGCCAGAAGGGCAGAACCAATCATTTTTAGCTCTGTAGACCAATTGTTTTTAATCGTTGTAAAGCTGTTTTGATTATGAACACATATTTTTGGTTCCTTTTCATATGTGACCTTTTTAACCTCTTTTCGACCAAAACATTTACCGTTCTAGAAAACATTACCAAATATTGATCAGCAGATCCGAAGTAAGCTCAGAGAGGCAGAAGAGCAACTAAGACAAATCGGCAGAGGCGTGCCTGACACAGAAGAAGAGAAAACTCATTTTCTTGTATCAGTAAGTACATATTAAATGGGAGGTCTGGTGTATAAAACAGTTTTTTAATACCCTATTAAGGTATTCTGAGTTAATAAAGGGGATCCTACATTCAGGACTTTAATCTATAAGCAAAACCAATGAGCAGCTTCAAGAACATCCCTAGAGACAGCAAGTTCATTTACAAGGACAGCTGATTTGAATAGGAATTGTGTAATGCTTAATTTCTAGAGATGAGCGAACGCGTTCGTCCGAGCTTGCTATTCGTGCGAATATTAGGGTGTTCGGGATGTTCGTTATTCGTAACGAACACCATGCGGTGTTCTGGTAAATTAAACTTTCTTCCCTGAGACGTTAGCGCTTTTTTTTGGCCAATATAAAGACAGGGAAGGCATTACAACTTCCCCCTGCAACGTTTAAGCCCTATACCACCCCCCTGCTGTGAGTGGCTGGGGAGATAAGGTGTCACCCGAGTATTGAAATCTGCCCCTCCCGCTGCTCGCTATGGATGCATTCTATATGCGCTCAATGGGGCCAGCGGCAGCAGCGCTGACCCCATTGAGAACATATAGAAGACAAATCCTTCTTCTCTGGCACAGCTGTAACAGCTGTAGCAGAGAAGAACGATGTTTGCCCATTGAATTCAATGGAACCGGTAATACAGCCGACTCCACTGAATGCAATGGGCTGCCGGCGATCGCAGGATGAATGGTCGGAAAGGGGTTAAATATATAACCCCTTTCCTGCAATTCATCCAGAAATGTGTTACACTAAAAATATATACCGGCGTATAAGGCGACGGGGCGTATAAGACGACCCCCCAACTGTCACCTTATACGCCGGTAATACAGTGGAGCAAAGAATAAAAAGCATTACTTACGTTTTTAGATGATCTGCGGCGCTCCTGCAGGCTGTCACTCCCTCCTGGTCCACGGCAGACAAGCTTTCTCCACGAAAGACTTTAAATCCCTGCCTCCAGAAGCACATGTGCCTTCAGCCAATCACAGCCAATGACAATGATGTCATTGAATGGCTGTGATTGGCTGTGTTTCTGGAGGCGGGGATTTCAAGCCTTGAAATCCCCGCCTCCAGAAACACAGCCAATCACAGCCATTCAATGACATCATTGTCATTGGCTGTGATTGGCTGAAGGCACATGTGCTTCTGGAGGCAGGGATTTAAAGTCTTTCGTGGAGAAAGCTTGTCTGCCGTGGACCAGGAGGGAGTGACAGCCTGCAGGAGCGCCGCAGATCATCTAAAAACGTAAGTAATGCTTTTTATTCTTTGCTCCACTGTATTACCGGCGTATAAGGTGACAGTTGGGGGGTCGTCTTATACGCCCCGTCGCCTTATACGCCGGTATATATTTTTAGTGTAACACATTTCTGGATGAATTGCAGGAAAGGGGTTATATATTTAACCCCTTTCCGACCATTCATCCTGCGATCGCCGGCAGCCCATTGCATTCAGTGGAGTCGGCTGTATTGCCGGTTCCATTGAATTCAATGGGCAAACATCGTTCTTCTCTGCTACAGCTGTTACAGCTGTGCCAGAGGAGGACGATCTTTATGCTGACAGTGGGGGGGGGGGGGGGGGCACTCTTGCCGCTATTGTGGCTTAATAGTGGGACCTGTGAACTTGAGATGCAGCCCACCATGTAGCCCCTCGCCTGCCCTATCCGTCACTGTGTCATTCCCATCACTTTCCTGAATTGCCCAGATTTTCACACATGAAAACCTTAGCGAGCATCGGCGAAATACAAAAATGTTCCGGTCGCCCATTGACTTCAATGGGGTTCGTTGTTCGAAACGAACCCTCGAGCATCACGGGAAGTTCGTTACGAATAACGAACACCCGAACATTTTGGTGTTCGCTCATCTCTATTAATTTCCCCTGTGGTGGCGCTGCAGGAATATTGAACACTTGCTGCCAGGCAACTCCAGAAATTACTTATGAATATTGGGAGATTCAACTGGCAAAGTGATTTTATTTCTTGTTTTATTTTGGCAGAAAATCAGAGATTTTGATGACGGAATCCTGAAAGTAGTAAATGGCGATGAAGAAGGAAAGACCGAAGACTTAAAACTTTTCAAAAACTTAAGAAAACTTTTTGAGTCCTGGGAAATGGAAATCAAGAATTCATGTGTAAAGTGTATGTATAAACGTACAAGCAGGAAAGTATAAACTAATGACTTTCTGTTACCGTAAGCGACTTCTTAAATGGCACTCTTAAAGGGCCACTACAGCGAAACTACACTTTGCCATCCCTGCACCACTCACTTTATTGTCATAGGAGAGGTCATCAATAGTATTTGTCCGGAGTACTCCTTTTATGTAGGGGTCTGAATATTTTTAGTCATGCCCTTTATATGCCCCTCATATAAAGGGCATATAAAGGGCATGACTAAAAATAGGGCATAAAAAAATGTAATGGTATTTTTTCAGCCTAACAGATTGTGTTACTATGACCATCCAGTTCAGTCTAATACTCCCCAATGTTGATCCAGAGGAAGGCAAAAAAAAAACTAATGAGGTAGAAGCCAATTTTCCCCAATTTCAGGGGAAAAAAATCCTTCCTGACTCCAATCTGGCAATCACAATAATCCATACAAACAAACACGCCCTGATTGAAACTTAATGAGTTCCAGATGTGTACTTTTTTTTCACAAAATTGCACAACATATTGCACATTTGTGGTCGCATTGCGCGCCTATTTGCACGCCTCCCATAGACTTCTATGGGGACCTTTTGGTGCGCAAATGCACACAAAATAGGGCAAGTTCTATTTTTATGTACACGCAAAACCTGAAAATGTGTACAAACTCATTGATATCAATGGGTTCTATTCCCTGCATATTGCACACAAATTTTGGGTGTGCGCAAATACGCCCCTTTTGACGGAGCCCTTAGGTGCAGATTTGGTCATTGCAGATTTGATGCATCTTTACTGCGGATTTTCTGCTACGGAACGTTCACAGTGAATTTGAAATGTATGAAGGTACCGTAAGAGTATAAATAGTAGTCAGAAGCAAAACTAAGCCCAAGTTCTGTGCACAAGTTCTCAGCTCCGACATTTAGGAATGACATAATAGTACAAATTCTTTACATTCCAGTTGTGAACGAGATGAGAGAAGAAAGTGATGTCTACGAGAATCAGTATCGAGGCCGCGAGCTCATCGGATTCATCAACTATAAGAAATTTGAGAACATTATGAGGAAACATATAGTAACATTCCAAGACCCGGCTATACGTCTGCTGCACGCCGTCACTGGTAAGATAAATCTGTGGCGGTACATTGCATTATACCCATTAACCCCTTGAGTGGCACGCCCGGAAATTTTCCGGGACGAGCTCCACTGCTCATAGCGATACTGCCCGGAAGATTTCCGGGCCATGTATCACTATGGGAGCTGCAGAGCACAGTGCCACAAGCTGAGGCATTGTGCTCTGCCTGCACAGACCCACAGAGAACAAAGCAAGGGCTTTGAAAAACCAGCAGAAGATATTGCCGACATGTCGGCAATGTCCTGCTTTGTTTACAAGTTGCCATAGAGACCATCGGCTTGTCAGAAGCAAGCCGATGGTCTCTGTGGCAGGGAGAGCTGGTTGTTAGCTGTCAGAGGACAGCTAGGTACCAGCTCTTACAGCAGAGATCAGAGAAAACCTCCGATCTCTGCTGTGTTAACCCTTTACATGCTGCAGTCTGTGACTGCAGCATGTAAAAGGGCTGTCACTGCAGCATGTAAAGGGCTGTCACCATCGGACCCCCGGAATGTGATCAGGGGTCCTGATGGGTCCCTGTGAAAGTCCCCTAAAGGGACAAAAAAAATTTTTTTTTTAAATTTAAAAAAAAAAAAGGAAAAAAATTATTAAAAAAATTAAAAAAACACTTGTCTCCCTTTACTTTGTAAAAAAATCAAAAATACAATCACACATGTGGTATCCGTGTGTCGTAATGACCCAGAGAAGGAAGTTAATACATTATTTAACCCCTTAATGACGGCCCCTTTTTTTCTTTTTTCCCCATTTCTTTTTTTCCTTCCCCCTGTTTAAAAAATCACAACTTGTCCCGCAAAAAACAAGCCCTCATATGGCCATGTCAATGGAAAAATGAAAAAGTTATGGCTCTTGAGACGCAACTGCAAAATTAGTTGAAATTCAATGATTAGACCATTTTAAAAAACCTGCCCTGGTGGGCACGACAGGGTGGTAGGAAACCTGCCACTCAAGGGGTTAATGCTATAAATGGTTTGTAGACTTTTTGAAACTACTTGTTTATTGTTGCAATATATTTCAAAAACAAGCGATGCAACTGTGCAAATAGTCGAGGTTAAAAAAATCTATCGTTTTATGTATACAGCTTCAATGCAGACCTAGAGTGATTCTGCAGTCCCGTTACCTCACTTTCTGCCCCCTGTAGCTTAGCAATTAGGGGGCAGGTAGAGTAAGGGCCCTTTTACACGGGCCGACACATTGTTCAGATTCCTGCGATCAGCGCAGCACAAATGCGCTCATAAATACGCAATACGTTTGTGTGACGCAAGCCTAAAGACAGTTCTCCAGAGCTTCACAACGGCTACATATTGTTTATTTGTAGGTTGATGTGAGTCTTCCATGCAGGGAAGTGCAGTCTATGGAAAGCAGTGTGTGATTGTTTATTATATTCACTCCAAGTAGTAAAAAAAGTTTTTAAAAAACTACTGGAGCGAGAAAACTACTATTGCAAAGGGCTGTATGACAGTGTTGGGGTTTTCTGAGCATCTCACCTGTTCCCATGCCCTATTTATCATCCTGCACCTTGTGGTACTACTGTCTTGTTATGCTCTGCTCTTTAGCCAGATCATCTGCCCCCCCACCCATGGGTTAAAGTCATCTCCCACCACCTTATCATTTGATTTATAGATAGCATTGTATTGTAATCAACTTCTTCCACTAATCTATTCCCCTCTAGTAAATAGAAAGTGAAATAGATAAAGATATACTGTAACTGTGTAGTATTGAGTGGGTGTGGTTATGCTACACAGCCTCAAAAATAAAAGGGGGAAGGGGGAACTGAGCTTGAGCATTGTCAAGAGAGAAACCAGTTGATCAATGCTGGGAACACTCCCCTGCTAGAAACGTGAATGTAGCAAACCAAGTATGAGGCTTTCTAAATGCATAAGAAGGAAAACCCAATGCAAAAAAAACAAGTAAGTATCATTTTTTCTGCAGGGGCTTAGTAACATAAGTGTGTTTTCATTTTTCATACATAAAGGTTTCCATAGCCTTTAAATACTGTAGAGTCAAAATATCAGGAATGAGCAAATTTAAAATCTTACGACAGTATTAGTGGTGCTCTAATATATAGCAAAATTGCTGTCTGCTCTGAAAATAGGATGCATGATTATTAATTTCTAATTGTCCTTTTTCTCTAGAACTCATTCAGAAATGTTTTGTTGACGTAGCTTCAAAATGCTTTGATCAGTTTTTCAGGCTTTATGAAGCGGCCACGGTAAGGTTCATAAGCAAAGTCTTTATTCTTTCAAAATAATTTGTCCAGTTTATAAAACCCATTTATATGTTTATCCTATTAGAAAATTCAGAGTTAATAGAAGGGAGTCCATTGTTCAAAATCCTATACTCTTGGCCAAAATGAAGAATAGTAACAAAGAGTGTCTTCATCTCTGGAGGATCTGTTCTGTCCTGCATTACGTGGACATCCAATTGATGAGAATGTGCACAATGTAATACTAAGTTTCTCCTGTGGAGGCACTGCTGGAAAATTGAACTATTACAGCCAGGTTGCATCACAGATTACAGCTGATTGTTAGGGGTAGCGAGGGGGGGGGGGGGGGACAGTTTGTCATCTACTTAATGTCACTGAACAGTTCTGACAAAGGATTGTCCAAAGCAGAGAACCTCTTTAGGTATTACCTCTGTATTAAAGCAACCCTCTGGTTCTGGGACAAATTTCTGTCCTGGGACCAGAGTGGTGGGGGTATATTATCTGCTATTCCGATGTCCCTCCAATCCGCTGTTTGTGATCCTGTTTTAAGTCACCCAAGATGACAGCTGTAATTTTCTAACTACCTAATGCACACTGTGGCCTGCTCTCTAATTGACCAGCACTGATCATGTGAGTAATGCGGGCCAATCAGAGAGCAGGTAATGTGCATTGGTAGTCTAACACTACCAATGCACTATTAGTTTGTCTGAAGATTGTATTGGCCATCTTGAATGGCTAAAAATGGGACCCAAGACAAGTGGATCAGAGAAGCATCAACACAATAGACCAACGGCAGGTAGTATAAATGTCTCTTCTGGTCCCGGGACAAAATTTTGTCCAGAAATTGGAAAGTTGCTTTAAGTATTTATGTCTGATTATGGTCTACTTCAATCAATTGCTGTGTGTCACAAACAATAGTGTTTTCTTCTATTTGTATTAATCCAGCATATAACTGTGTTGGACATCACTGTATAGAAGTCAACAGTCCTCAATGTCCGGCTGATGTGCATTTCAAATAATTTACTGTTGTTGAGTATCCAACTATAACCGTGTTTCCCCGATAATAAGCCCTGCCCTGATAATAAGCCTTTCCCTCATTTTCAGGAGGGGGGTAGGGGCTTAAAATATAAGCCCTCCCCCGAAAATACACTCTAGCTACACCAAAAAATACTCACCTAGTAGCCAGCGTTTGGGTTCCTCGCGCTGGGCTGACGGTGACAGAGCATTTCCTCCTGGTAGCGGTGCTTGAAAGCCCCGCCTCCAGCAAGTGATTGTTCTAGTTGGTTCATCGAGGACCGCATCAGCGCTCGATTAACCAATCACAGCCATTCAATGATGTCATTGGCTGACGTGGCTGAAATCAATATGGCGGATTTCAAAATGGCAACCCATGACATCACCTCCAACAAAAAAAGCAGTTTCACTTCGAATTAATACTTTCAAAGATTGGAAGTCAATTTTCGCCTACTTATACCATATAGTATTTATAAAATTAAAAGAAAGAGGTCCTTATTTCTATATTATGTGTTTAATATTTGTATTCTGTTTTTATTTTGTGATCCAAGGACAACATTGATGATATTTCTCACAAGCAAGAGGAGGAGGCTGGGGGTCTGGTCACTTTACAGTTCAAAATGGAGAAGATCATTCACTGTCAGGACAGTATGTACTGTGAAGTATTGTCAGCTGTAAGAGCTGCAGAGACTGGAAATGTGCGGGACCAGAAAAAGCTGTCAATTAATGATCTGGCCTGTCATCTGGAGGCATATTTTCAGGTGAGTCACCTGTATACAGGATCATTGAATATAAAAGCAAAGGGTAAAGAAACATAATTCCAGCAGTAGTATCCACAATGGGCGTCAGGACTCGAACCGGGGACCTCTCGTACTCCAGCCAGCAGTTCTAAGTTCCTGCTAGTTTATTTCCTGCTTCCCTGTCCTGGCTTTGCCCTACCACTAAGAAATCTCTCCTTGTCCCTTCATTCATTGTGTGATTATTGTGCTTCAAGCCTTGATCAAGTTCTGCTTCTGCCTGCTCCTTTGTGATCCTACTGAGACCTACTGTTGCTGACCCCTGGCTTCCCTTCTGACTATGCTACCCACCTCATCCATCTGTAGTGCAAACTGAGATCTCCTGTTGCTGACTCCTGGCTCTTCCCTGACTGTTCTCGAGACCTGTGGCTATTACACCTGAGGTTTCAAACTTATGCTAAACCGCTACAATGGGACTCTTCTAGCATAAACGTGAATCATGAGGAAAGCCCTTTAAAAAAGGAACGATAGGATCTCCTGTGTGGCGTAGTATATAGAGGAGTGATCTGGACACCAATTTCTCCAGCAGGTTCTGGGGTATTCTGTAGCTTGCTAATTTCAAAACTCTGATATACGCGGGTAAGAACTCAGACTGAGACACGTGTCCAGTATGAAGCTTACAGAGTTCTGGGGGGGAAAACAATCCCAGAACTTCTTTTATTGAAACACATAATACCTGCCCTTTCTGGGCGTATAACATGTGACATCAATAACATATATATTTTCATTCGTTGAGCCATATAAAATCCCCTCCCCTTCCAGGTCCAGTGTACATCCTTTGTCTCCTCAACATGTGGTTAGGCAAAAAACAGCTTCTTTGTCGCAGAAATTGAGGGGGAAGGAAAGGGCTGAGAAAACACCCAAGACAGATACACTTTCAGAGGCTGCACTAGAACTTTACATCAGGCTAAAGTTATAGCACAAATCTTTCACCATGCCATTGTCCAGCAATTACCATAATGAAATTATGCGGCCATTAGCCTCTAGAGAGTTAAATCACTACAGCTGCGTAATACATCTAGTTTATACAGATCAATAGACATTTTACGCTAACTAATTATCATTTCTACTGTCAGCGTTCCTGTGTGGTGTAGTATACAGAGGAGCTGTCGGCTCTCCTGTGTGGTGTAGTATATAGAGGAGCTGTCGGCTCTCCTGTGTAGCGTAGTATATAGAGGAGCTGTCTGCTCTTCTGTGTGGTGTAGTATATAGAGGAGCTGTTGGCTCTCCTGTACGGTGTAGTATATAGAGGATCTGTTGGTTCTTCCGTGCGGTGTAGTATATAGAGGAGCTGTTTGCTCTCCTGTGTGGTGTAGTACATAGAGCAGCTGCTAGCTTTCCTGTGCGGTGTAGTATATAGAGCAGCTGATAGCTTTCCTGTGTGGTGTAGTATATAGAGGAGCTGTCGGCTCTCCTGTGTGGTGTAGTATATAGAGCAGCTGATAGCTTTCCTTTGTGGTGTAGTATATAGAGGAGCTGTCGGCTCTCCTGTGTGGTGTAGTATATAGAGCAGCTGACGGCTCTCCTGTGTGGTGTAGTATATAGAGGAGCTGTCGGCTCTCCTGTGTGGTGTAGTATATAGAAGAGCTGTCAGCCCTCCTGTGTGGTGTAGTATATAGAGGAGCTGTTGGCTCTCCCATGTGGTGTAGTATATAGAGGAGCTGTCGGCTCTCTTGTGTGGTGTAGTATATAGAGGAGCTGTCGGCTTTCCTGTGTGGTGTAGTATATAGAGGAGCTGTTGGCTCTCCCATGCGGTGTAGTATATAGAGGATCTGTGTTCTCTCTTGACATGTCTGTTTTAGTAAATACAGATATAGCAGAGTTCAAAAAATCTGCTGTGGCACATTATGGCAGCAGTATAGTGCAAGATTTGTTCACAGCGAATGAGAGCTGCACAAACGGCGTCAGACCCTGTGAAGCATTATTCTGTTAATGTTGTGTTGGAGATTGTTCTAAACTTTGCTACATCAGTACTTGCATTTCTCATAAAATAATAATAATTGTTGAGTATTTTTTCTTAGAACTTTGTTATTCATTGCCTTTTATTCCTCCTGACCATGTATGAATTAATTGACAAGTAGATGTTAACACTCCTCTTGTGACAGGTCTCATACATTATGTTCTCTACCTGTGTAAAGTCAGAGCTGCGCAGTCAGATGTCCACTTCTTGCAGTTTTCTACCTTTCTCTCCCCTATGCTGTTTTGCTAAAACACTAATGCTGGCTTCACACTGGCGAGATTCTCACCGAAGATTTGTGCGTTGAGAGATGTACAAATCGCTCACAAATATGAACACCATTCTTTTCCATGGGGTCATACACACGGGTGATACTTTTGCGTCTCGCACTGCAATGTGGAAAAAAAAGTTGCAGCAAGACCTATCTTGGGGCGCGTACCCTTGCATCGCCCATTGTTTTCAATGAGGCTAGTGGCAGTATCGCACCGCGTGCTAGTTGCACGTGAATGCGATGCAAGGTCTCCCTATTGAAAACAACAAAAGACACTCCACCATTCTCATTCCCTCCCCCAAAGTAATGTGAGGCGGTTTTGATATACAAACGCCTTGCATTCCTCGAGGAAATTGCATGTTGGTGAGCGTGATATCGGGCTGTGATATCGTACTCGCCTGTGTGAAGTTAGTATAAGTGAGAAGCTGCAGCTTCATCTCCCTCCTCTCCCCACCCTCCCTGTCTCCTAATTAGAATTTTACACTAGATGGGGACTAAGATGTTTTCCCAGCAGGCAGGTGAGGGCCTCTGATGGCAGGTGGAGGACAGTAGATAATAACTGTTATAATTGGTATTTCTCCCTCTTCCAGAACACCACCAGTCGTTTGTCTAATCAAGTCCCTCTGATTATTCAGCATTACATGCTCTACGAGTTTAAGGACCATCTCCAATATCAAATGATTCGTCTGTTGGAAGAACGGAACAAGACCGACTTGCTTGAAGAAAGAGACGGCCTGTCTGGGGAGAGACAGAAGCTGAAGGATCAGATTCAGCGGCTCAGGCTGGCCCGGGAACGTTTACAAAAATTTTAAAAAATTTATCTTACATGAAGATATTCTCATAATTGTTTAAATATAACTTTTCTTTTCGGGGAGTGATGGGCACACAGCTGTATGAGGCCTTCATCCCTCCACCCTTGGTGCACGTCTCCATTTGTATACTGTATGTACAGTTGCTATATGTGCTCCCTGCTGCATCGGCGTTACCACATCTTTATAGTTTTATCTTTTTCTACTTTTGTGACGTTGCAATTAAGGACCCCATAACATCTTCAGCTTTCATCAATGTCGCTCTGTGAGGGCTTGCTTTTTGCAGGATAACTTAGTTCTCAGCATCCAACTTTTGATTTAGATTTTTAGCAGACGGTATAAACAAATACAGTAATTTTAGCATTGTTTTTTAGATTTTCACCATGCAGGCTAAGGCCGAATGCCCATGGCCAACCCAGTTTCCGGCCAGTTACTCCTGCGGACCTGTCCACAGTGTCCTCATCTGTATGGCACATGCGCAGTGCAGATGACGCCACACCGTGGCTAGGCGATGACACATATTCCGCCGCCCATCTGCAGTGACAGTTGTTTACAGGTCACGGATCGGACAGCTTCCATTGACTTCAATGGAAGTTGTCCGCGCTGAAATCGCACTAAAATAGGACATGCTGCGACTTTCCCTCCGCGAGTAGAAAATCACTATTGATTTCTGCCTGTGGATATAGAAAAGCATTTTTGCATAGCATGTCTATGGGCAGTATTTGCTGCAGAATCCGGAGGTGGAAGCCCACTCTGGATTCCGCAATGCCAAAAAGGCTTTTGTGCATTGGGCCTAAATGTGTAGATTTTAATGTATGCGTTATTTCAAAGGTTATACCACTTATGTATAAGTTCCCTTGAACCTGAAATGGTGCGGGCATGGTTCCTGAGCCCACTCCGTCCCTGTGGCGTAATAATATGCTATGGTACCGTTCATAAGGGGTTAATTTTGTATTCATTTTACTATAAAGATTTCTTTAATGTCAACAGAAGTCCAATTATTAATTGGATTTCTTTACATTGCTGCTTCCTTCTAATTAATTTATCATCAGCCACAACATTAAAACTCTAATATTACATGTCTAATATTGTATGTTACATGTGGGGGCACAAAAGGGGATCATTACTGCATTGGAGTTCAAAGGGGGAATATTACTACTCTATAGGGGGAACATTAATACTGTGTAGTGCATAGATGGGGTACATTACTAGTGTTTGGGGGCATAAATGGAGACATAACTACTGTATGAGGGCACAAAGGGGGAATATCACTACTGTTGGGGAGCGTAAAGGGAGGCGTTGCTACTGTGTAAGGACACAAAGATGGACATTAGTGCTGTATGGGGGAAATAATGAGGTATTACTACTGTACAGGGGAGCATAACTTCTGTGGTCAGGCACAAAGAAAATGACTACACTGTGGGGGAACAAAGGGAGCCATTACAACTGTGTGGGAGAACAAAGGGGTAATATTACTTCTGTGGGGGCGGGGGGTACAAAGGAAGTTGTTGAAGAGACTATGGGGAGAATATGTAAAGATATATCAGGAAATGAGCCGATGTGTGGCTGGAGCCACATGGGAGGCTGTGGTCCCCTGCTATGGAATAGAGATAAGAACTAGTTGGACAGTGTAAAGTCTGTAAAGAGTGCTGCAGCTGCACATGTTAGTGATGGAGTGGCTATGGCATGCTTCATCTCAGTCCTTGTGAGAGGTGTCTGAAGAGATGGGAGACTGAGGTGCATCTTACAATGTATGTATGTGCAGTGTCCGAGGAACGGGCTCTAGCCTAGAAGACAGCAGGGTAGAGTTCGGGCTTTGTCACGGTGGCCCAACCATCTCCCACCCGGAGGGTAACCTGGAACACGTCCAAGGGGTTGAGTGCAGGTTAAACCTATGAGCGGTTTACCCTAGTCCTTTTGTCACTCGTGACGCCACCGTTCCGTCCTCTGCAGTGAATTCAGTTGTTCGCAATAAAGAGTCCACACACAGAGATTTAACTTTCAGAGCCAAATGGGAACGGTCAGTGAAGCTCGTTTACTTGAAAACAAGTTCCGTAATACACGCCAGCAGGAAAGTAGTACAAAAGACAAAGTGTAGTGACAGAGAGAATTCACAGGTGGACAGAAGAAACCACAACCCTGTTATCTGTGGGTCCTGATCCCGGCAACACACTTTCTTCTCTCTCTACGGCTCTCTACCGGTCATCACTCACATTTGGAAAAAGAGGTAAGCGCATGGAAGCTCCTCATTCTCTCGCTCAGTGTTCAGGGGCAACAATGGCATCTCCTGGTTGGAACAAGCCCAGGGCAGTCCTTGAATTTCTCCTTAAGACTCTCCCATTCTAGACCCCACAGAGCGGATAGCCTTTGTGTGCCTCACTTGTAGAACAGCACTCTCTAGCTTTTCTCTCTTGCAAGCCTAGGACAGAACCCACTTGCAACCACATATAGAAAGCATGATCACATGACTAACAAAAGATACATTTCCAGCCATAACCCAAACAGTAACCCATTCAGTGCTGCAGCTAAGCAGTAAACATCAAATTCATACACATAGAAGACACTGACAATACACTAAGCACGGGACAAATACATTTACACTGATCGAGGGGCCCCACTATCTCTGGGCCACTACATGTGTCACTGTGTGAGAAGTTTTGTTGGTGTTGTGATTCCAGTGCCTTGTAGATGTATCGTGTGCATGTCATGTACAGCATATATGCTTGTTGTGCTCTGAATTGTCTGTACACCTTGAAGTCAGATTTCATATAACGCCGGGATGCAACCATGTCCTGTCATGGTGGCCAAGGGTAGGAATGTTAGTTTTCTGATTGCCAGCCGACCAAAACAGATGCCAGTATTATTGTGGGTCTAGGAAGAGCCTAGTGCTGATGTGAGTGTGCGCTACAATGCTGCTAAAAGGAGACAGAGAAATGTATTCAGGAGAGTGGTTTGGGCACCAAGGTGAGGTGCTTAGACCATATGAGGTGCCCGGTGTGTTGTTGGCCTGTTGCCCATTATGAAAAGGCCCGTGTACACGCAAAAATAATCTTTCAAACGACTGAAGGATTTTGCAATCTTTTTGGATAAAGTGTTAATGGCCATTAACACTATCATTTTCATTTGCATGTAAAAGGACCTCCAGGAGCTGTTTGCAGTGCCCATCCTGTGAATAATCACACGCCCAGCTGTGCACACAGCTGTATTGTTCTTCTCGAGGCTGCCAGTAGATTACAATGTAATCTGCCTTCTCTTCTGGATTAGCATTCCGTCTACTGACAGATAAATGTGTTTGCTTTACCCGTCAGTAGCAGAACGATGGATTTTAAGTTCACCTTTAAATCATCGTTCAAACAAAAAGTGCACAATGTGTGCTTTTACGTCTAACGATTATTGCTCATTTATGGTCCTTTGGACGAATTTTAAATGATAATCTTTATGTGTAAATGGGCCTACAGAGTTAGTGGTATAAAGACCAGAGTGTGTGATGTTCTACATGACAAAACATGTACTGGCTCAACTAGAGTTCAGTGGGGACTACAAACATTGGAATGGCCATTGCTGTGCCACATAGCAAGCCTGAAGTACAGTATGGTCCCCGGAGCACTGATGGAGAGCTGATAGAGGGAATAAAGGCTGGTCTATGGCTGCTTCCCTTTATAATTTTTTGTTTTAGTCAGCAGCGCCCGGCCAAGCATTGTGTCAGGAAGTGCAGTCACTTTCAAATGTATGACATTAGTTGCAGTTCCCCGCAGGACTGCATGGCCAGGAGTAATGTTGCTCGTCGAGATCCGCCAGGCAATAAAATCGGGCCAAATTTTGCAAAATTGGATCCTATCGTCTCTATCTGTTTTTTTTTTTTAGCAAAAATCACTAAAATATTGTCTCTCCTTTGAGCTGAAGGCACAGGTGAGTTGGCTTAACACGACTGCCTTGCAATGCTGGAATACTAGGTTTGCATCTAACCTTGATAGTGCTAACCACTGAGCTGCCACCACCGCTATTGTCCAAGGAGGCCAAACTAGAGAACCCGATTTGTATTCTTATTGATTTAAATGCAAGTTGGAATCAGGAGAACCGATTGAGTTTTTTCTTAAAATCACTCCTGACCTGAGTATTTCAATAATCGTTCTAGCCAGGAGCTCCTCGATCTGGGATCAGACTCATGCCCTTTGACATAAAGCTTTTTTAACTTATAAAAAATATTCAATTTTTCAGTTTATTTGGAAGATCACCGCTTGCTCTCATTGAATAGAGACATTATTCCTCACATCCACATGCCAAAAAACCTGCAAAGACCTAATACTTAACCCTGGTGGCTGTTAAGAGGCTTTATTCTGCATCAAAAGACAGCACTGCATCAGAAGCCTGGCATGATTCTTCCATTCCGTTGCTCTAACACCAGGGACCGAAGAAACCTTGGATCTCTAGTGTTAAAAAAAAAAAAAAAATCAATACTGGCCTATTTTCTTCCCAGGCAGTCTTCTTAATGCATCTTCTCTTCGCTGATCTTCTCCAGTCCCCCAGGTCACCTTATCGCAAGCCGGCCGGATCCTCCTCCTCTTGTTATGGGGCGTCCATTTCCTGCATTCTTTTTCCGGCAAGTCAGTGAAAGTTACGTCACTAGTGACATAACGTTCACTGCCTAGGAAGGAATGCTGAGCTATTGTTGTGCATGCATGCGGTCTCGCTGCGAGAGTTCACCTACTATTGCAGAGAGACAGAGCGAATGTGCAGTCTCAGCAATAGCTCGGCACTCCCTGCTAGGCTGTGAATACTAGCTGACTATTGATGCAGCATACATTGGCCTGCAGGAAGGAGAATTCCTGCAATGGACACTTCGTCACCGGAAGATGAAGAATGGGCCGCCTGGAGGTGGAGTGACCTGTGGGGTGAGGGGTGGGGGGGGGGGGGGGGCGCAGGAGACAGAAGATCGGCGGGTTGAAGATGCGGTAAGAAGACTGACGGGAGTCTGCCAGCTACGGTGACCTATGAGGCTTAGCCTCTGGCTGAGTTTCATGGGCTATTTCACTACTATACTTCAGTAAATGCAGAAAAATGATAAAAGATGTTGATAATCAAGTCCCGCAGTAGGACAAAGGTAAATAGCTGAAGTAGAAAAAAATAATAAAAATGTCAAAACCTTACTTTTCCCACTTTAGGCCTTGCTCACACGAGCGTGTATTTGTGCGGTTTTGTGCGCACATTTTAGAACCATTGTTTTCCTATGGTGTGGTCACATGTCTGACTTTTACAGGCGTGCAAATTCACGGACCTGCAAAAGATAGGACATCTGCGTGCCGGGAAGGTATGAAAACAATGACAGAAACTCTGCGATCCTCCGCCGCGGCTGTTCGCTTTATCCTCAAAGTGATGTGAGGCAGCTTTGACGTAAATGCCTTGAATCCGCAGGAATTGACATGGTGGGGAGTGCGATATAGGGGGGAGATTCACGGACCCATATGATACTTGCCCGTGTGAAGTTAGACTAACTGGATTTTGATGTGGATTTCCCGGTAGGAGTTCTGCCCAAACATCTGCAGTACGTACAGCACAAGACGACTGGTGACTCCACAAGACAGGAGAGTCAATACTTCCAGCATTTCTAGCATTAAAGGAACAGCTCATTCAGAAAGATTCAAAATGGAGCAGCTCAACCCCCTAAAGGACACGGCCTATTTTGGCCATGAGGATGTGACAATTTTTGCGGAGTTTTTACCTCCACTTTTCAAGTACCCAAACCTTTTTTTGTGTTTCCGTCAGCACGGCCGTGTGAGGGCTTGTTGTTTGCATGGAAAACTGTAGTTTTTATTGGTACCATTTTAGGATATATAAAGTATTATAAATAGAGATGAGCGAGTATACTCACTAAAGACAATTGCTCGAGCGAGCATTGCCTTTAGCGAGTATCTCCCCCGCTCGAGATAGAAGGTTCGGGTGCTGGCGCGGGGGAGCGGTGAGTAGCAGCTGTCAGCAGGAGGGAGCGGGGGGGAGAGAGAGATCTCCCCTCCGTTCCTCCCCGCTCTCCCCCGCAGCTCCCTGCCCGCTGCCGGCACCCGAACCTTCAGTCTCGAGCGGGGAGATACTCGCTAAAGGCAATGCTCGCTTGAGCAATTGCCTTTAGCGAGTATACTCGCTCATCTATAATTATTAAACTTTTATAAAGTTTTTTATGAAGGACAGCATTAGGCCGCCTGCACGCGGGCATAGTTGGATTGCAGAATCCACGGCGGGCGTCTGCTGCAAATACCATCCATAGCGCTATGGAAAAGCGCTTTTTCCTGGATATGAGCGGAAGTCAATTGCAATTTTCCGCTCACAGGAGGAACAATCGTAGAATGCTTTTTTTTTTGCGCGGTTTCCACTGAAGTCAATGAAGCCATTCAACCTGCGGCACTTCCACAAATAACATTGCGTAAAGGTCGCGGTACCTGCGCTATAGTCTAGCAATGGTGCGGGACAATCTGTGCTGCGAATGTGCGACGGCGAGTCGTCTGGACTGTCCGCAGTACAGACAAAGAAGAAAGAAGACAGATACATGGGGACACCGGCCGGGCACAGGGTCAGATTCCGTTCGTGTGCAGGCGGCCTTAATCATGCAGCATAAATGACATGATATTTTTTTTTCTGCAGATCGGTACGATTACGATGAAACCATAATTTTTTCATTTTTTCCCCACTTTTGCACAATATAAAACCTTTTTGTGGATTTTTTAAAATAGATCATTGCATTCAAAGTCTCATAACTTATTTGATACAAATCTGCATCAGCAATTTCACAAGACATTCTTAATTCCGCAGCAGAAAGTTGTTCCCCTGCGGAATGTAAATTTGCGGTTTTGCAGTAGAGATGCGCAGATTTTAACAGGTCCCATAGGGATAACATTGTGACGCAGAAATGTCCACATGAACTACCTCCATCCTGTGTAAAAGGTCCCCTAGGCTAGGGTCACACGGGGCGGATTTCCAGCGGAATTCCCGCAGTTTAGCAGTACCAAAAAACCAGGGAAATTCCGCCGGAAAAGTGCAGCTTCAAAACCCGCGGCATTACGCTGCGGATTTTGGAGCGGTTCAGCCGCCAGGATTGCGCGGCGGTTTTCTCTCCCCATAGAGAGGACCGTTAACACTCTTTTTTCACTTGAAGGGGTTGTCCAGTTACTGAAAAGTATTGCCCCTCTAGTGTCAAAGGTGTTAAAATAGGAAGTGCAGTACTTACCTGTCCTCTGCCATGGTCAGAGCTGTAGCTCCGCCGTCATCGTCCTAATGTTCGTTATGTAAACACTCCCTGCTCAACGCTTCACGTAGAAGATGGAGCTCTGAGCAAGAAGACGGCGATCCAGCGGTGAACTCTGCACACCTAAACGCTCTGCACAGGCGCTCGTACAGCCGTTCAGATGACTGGCGTCCCATATAAAAAGAACATATGGGTCCTTTAACACTGGAGATTGTCGGGCAGTTGAGCGATAATAGTCGTCCTGCTTATCAACGCTAGTGTGCTTTCACACAGGATTGATAATGGTTCAGTGAAGGAGGCAGAGTGACTCGAAGGGCTCTACTGGCCCATCCGCCTCCATTCACAGTGAACAGGCAGTCGTTCATAGATGGACTGTTTACACAGGCAGATCGTCATTTAAATTACACTGTAACTAGATTTTGTTTAAGTGGATTTTTTTTTTGGGGGGGGGGGGGGTTCTGATTCATTAGGTCACCTATGAGATTGTTTTTAGAGTCAGGAGATAAGACTTTTAAAAATTTGAGAAAATTATTTTCACAGTTCAAATTGGATTGCAGCGTTGTATAAAAGTATTAACCGACAATAAAATTCCTGAAACTTTCCTGAACATGTAAAATATGCATCAGGGCATGAAAAAAAGGAATATTCTCAGATTTTAAAAAGTCGATCTCCTGACTCTAGGAACAATCTCGTATAGGTAACATTTGGGATGTTTTTATGGTTTGGTGACCTAATGAATCAGAAATCCCCCCAAAAATTCCAGTTCCACGACCAAAATGTCATTTTTGGATACACAGCGTTATCATTCCTCATTCAGACGCTGGCCGTGTTTACGCTGAATGATTACCGATGCTGCAGTGCGTACAGCAAGACACCCCCAAAGATGACAGAGTTGTGCTTACTTTTTCTATTTCATCCAACTTAATAAGAAACACTCAAACTTTTTCAGTCCATTAACCCCTTAATGACGCGGCCAATTTTCTTTTTCCATTTTCGTTTTTTCCTCCCCCCTTTAAAAAAATCGTAACTCTTTTATTTATTCATCGACGTCGCTGTATGAGGGCTTGTTTTTTGCGGGACGAGTTGTATTTTTCAATGGTGCTATTTAAAGTACCATATAATGGACTGAAAAACTTTAAAAAAAATTCTAAGTGGAGTAAAATGAAAAAAACCCCGACATTTCGCCATCTTTTAGTGCTCTATTTCGCAGTGGTCTCTGCGCAGACGGCCTCCACTGAAGTCAATGTAGGCCATCTGACCCACAGCCCACACACAATGAACATTGCGGATGGGAGGTGGGTACCGGTGCCATCGCTAAGTGACGGCGCAGGAAATACAATCCTTAAAAAAAAAAATTTAAAATTTGTACTGCGCCTGATGGACAGCGAGCCGCTGCGGCCATTCACGATACAGCAAGATGAGGTATGCACGATGGCCAGTCAGGCTCACAAGCGGAATGATCCCGGTGTAATCCGTGTGATCGGCGTTTCTAATGGCGCTCTCAGCGAGGGCTGCAAAAATATGGAGTCTCTTTAAATTCGGTGCCGTAGGTCCGTTTCGGAAGCGATCTCGGCTAAAAAAAGCATTCCCATTATCATTCTTACCTCACGCTAATAGACACGCCACACGCTAACAGGCACCCCACCCTAGACACACACAACCGCACGCTAACAGGCACCCCACCTGAGACACACATAACCACACCCTCATATGCACCCCGCACGCTAATATGCACTGTATGCAGAAACATGTGGACAAACATGCATGCTAATGTGCGCACTAATGTACACACGCTAAAGGGCGTGCACACACACAGAAATATGTGCCATATTCACACAGCACACGTACTGCACTTGCACACCCCATACACAGCCTACACATGCTTCAACGTACTGAATACACACAAGCACATGCTAGCACACCACACATACCGCATACACACGACCACACATACACAGAGAACCACACGCTTACAGGCTCTGGCTACACCACACACCAGTATGTACCACACACACACGAGCACAGCACATGTACTGTATAAAAACACTAGCGCAACACATACACGCTAACTACATACACCCACATGCTAGCACACCACCATGTAGTAGCGTAACACACATACCAATGCATAATATGCACCACCTGTACCGCATACACTAATATGCGCCATATAACACACCACGTGCTAATATGCACCATATTGATACAACACACCATATGCATTGCATAACCATGAGCACATGGCTCCCTCTCCAGCTTATCTCAGCAGGTGCTTCTCCTGCACAGCTCTCTGTAACTGTATCCTACTCCACAAACTGTATCCTCATGCACATCTCACAAGGGGGGAGGGGGTCTGCCCAACTACCAATGAGGTTGCTGGAATTGCTCGATGGTGCTGAGGTGCTGAGTAAATGGAATCTTGGCTTGCAGTTTTCTATTCCTGTATTTGCAGAAGTTTCGGTTTCGTTTCTCCATCAGAGGATCTCCCTCCACCCATCACTACACCCTGCTGGACCAGAAGCTGATTCATTCAGTGCTGCGCAGAGACCGAGCCGGCAGGTGAGACCGCACTAATGCCATACAAGAGAAACATGGACAGGGTAGAGATAAAGGGGGACAAGAGTTGTAAGAGTTGACTTTGCATGATGGGTCTGGGGGGTAAGCTCCTGCTTGTGGGGTGGGAATGTTATGATGGAGGCAGCACTTCTATTTTTTATACAAATAACTTCGCCTAACAAAATTGTTTTTGTTCCTTAACCCTTTCATGGCCGAGGATCATTGCTGCGCCTGCATCCGGGTCACATTCCCAGTACCCTCACTTTCATTAAAAAAAATGATACGTTTTTGATTTTTTTAAATGACAGATCCGCATGAGGATTTCCTTTTTTCGAACGAGTTTTTTTTTTTTTATGTTTAAAGTATAAGATGATTTATTTGAAGTTTTAAAGAAAATTCCTAAGTAAGGCGAAGTGGGGGCAAAAAAAACACAATTAAACCATTTAAAATGTTTTTTTACAGTGTTGAGTGTGCAGTCAGGGTGGATTCACTCGGGTGTATTTGCGTGCGAATAGAACCCATTCATTTCAATGGCTTTGCTTACATTGCGCGCATTTCACACACATTGAAAAAAAAAATCGCAGCGTGCTCTACTGTTGTGTTCATCTGCACATCAGCAGTCCCCATAGAAGTCTATAGGGGGTGCGCAATAGGTTCACAATTTCACAGTACAGTAAAATACGCTGATATGCGCGCTAAAAAGACTTGCTTATGGCGCAAATATGTTGCGCCGAGACGTGCGCAAATGCGCATAGAACCACTGACATGCAATCTGGTTTCACATGGGTATATGCTGAATTGCACACGCCACAGCGCAATATTTGCGCCGTTTTTTACATCTCTGTGTATTTCACTGTTACTTTTCCTGCATGTTTTTTGCGCGCCGGACACGAGCCGCTCCCTGATTTAAATGACTATTTAGCCTAAAAAGTTCCAAATGTGTTCTTTTCCCTGTGAATTGCGCAGCGTATTACGCATCATTTGTGTATTTTGCACGCATTTCCACACCCCACATTGACTTCTACGGGGACCTTTGGTGCGCAAAAAAGCAGAGCATGCCTTGTTTTTTTCGTGCGCGCAGAAAAAGGATATGTGAATGAACCCATTACAATTAGTTTGTTCTATTATCTGCATATTGTGCGCGCAGATTTTGCACACGCAATACGCCCATGTGAAGCTGCCCTTAGGGTTCAGTCACACGGGCTTGTTAAAAACGCGTCGAAAGTTGGTGCTTTGCGAATTTTGTGCGGTGCGTTTTTAACATCAGAAAGTCCCGATAACAATTGCATTAGAAAAATCGCAGCGATATCGCAGCGTTAAAAAATGCAAGTGGGTAAGAGCCCTCAGGAACGTGTGATTTTTCCCCGCGGATGCGAGGCGTTTTTGTGTCAAAAAATCCTTGCACAACTTCAGGGAGGATCGGCAAGTGTTCTTACGTTGTTTTCAATGGGAAACCTTGCATCACACATGCGCGCACCTCGCACGCCGGGCGGTTTTTGCCAGCCCCATTGAAAGCAATGGGCGATGCATTCCAAGAAAACGCCGACACATAGGACATGCCGTGATTTTTTTCCCACACCGCGATGCAGGAAAAAACAACAAAAACACTCGTATGTATGACCGCATTCAAAAGAATGGGGTTCATCTCGCAATGCAGAAATTTCGTGCAATTTTCTGGGCTGTGTGAGAGCGGCCTAATAACGTGATATCTAGAAAATGACGGACCTAAAATTAGCCCTCACTGCATCAAATAAAAAGAAAAAAACAATCCATTACCTAACAGGCACTGTCCGCCGCACTTCTCCGCATCTCCAGCACACTTGCTTGTAGTCTTCAGCGCTTTCTGGTCAGAAGGTTCAAAAACCTCGGCTCCAGGAAGCGCTGGCTCTGATTGGTCCTCGAGTGCTGCTGCTCAGCCAATCACTGCAGCGCTCGATGAACCAATCACAGCCATTGCATTGAATGGCTTTTTACAACGCTCATCCAGTTGTCCTCCATCACTTAGGGCTCTGGTCTTGACCTGTCTTTTGCTGGTATACGCCGACCGGTCCCATAGACTCCTATGAGAGCTGCTAGAAAAGGGAGGTGGGAGGGAGTTTAGCAGCGGCTCTGCTCGACAGCGCATGTGTGGGGGCTTGCCATCGTGCCCGCCCACATCCACGGAGGAGAAGACTAACGACCCGCGCAGCCACGCAGAGGATCCCCATGCTGCGGGCAGGGTGGTAATCCGCGGCGGAGCTCCCGCTGTGACTATCCTTGGATCCTTGGTCTGGATATCCCATTGAGTGTGCATTCTCTCAAGCTTCCCCTATAAGGTTTGCTATTCTGTGCTGCGGACTTATTTATTGCTGTAGCTGGACTGTAGTCACACATCACAACTTTGTCCTAATAGAACCGAAATAAAAACCATCCAAGGAATAAGATCCGAGGAAACAACTAGCAGCTGCGGGTACCGACTTGCACGGCCATTCTGAGCTCCGGGCTGGAGGGCTGCTTTAGTCACTACAAGTCATACAATGAAATCGGCATATAGATGAAAGTTGAAATACCATGTAAAAGAAAAAAACTATAAAAGTTAAAATCCTGAAAAACAAACAAACAGAAAACCTTTGGTGTATTTTTGCTATTAAACATGATTGATGCCAATCATTTTCCCATAAAACACACATATATACTGTATTTTTATGCCCGCAGAATGTCGAACTACTTATACGACACTTATGAGGAGAAGATCCGTCCATGTATTGATCTCATTGACTCCCTGAGGTCATTGGGGGTGGAGAAGGATCTGGCATTACCAGCGATCGCCGTCATTGGGGATCAAAGTTCTGGCAAAAGTTCTGTTCTGGAGGCTCTGTCTGGAATCACACTCCCCAGAGGCAGCGGTGAGCAAAGCTTATGATTCTAGAAGAGGCGATGTGGGCAGCAACTTCTAGAGATTTGGCTTTATCTTTGTTAGCCAGTACCACCACATGGCACTATGTTACAAGAAGGGGGAGTAATTTGGTGGGGTGGTGGATGGGGGGGCGGGTGATTTTTTTTGAGGCACTGTATATACTGTATATTTATTATTTAGGTATTATATGGCGGTATTATTCAGGCACTTAATGTATTATGTGGGCATATTTTAGTTGGGGTAAAATATCATATGGGTCTGTTTTACAGTATAAATATAGTTTAAAGACTGATTGTAATAGTTGTGAGGCTGGGGGCCCTATTTTACCACCTAGGGCCCCATTTTCCATAAAACTTGTTCGGTCGTTATGGCATGCTGTATTTGATTCCATATTACAGAGGCAGCATTGTGTATTGTATATAAGTCATGCAGTATTAAAATACTAGCATATGGTGCCCAAATAATACTGCCACATGGGGCCTACACAAGATTGCCATCCAATCTCCTAACAAAACCGCCATTCAAAGTCCAACTAACACCATCATAAAATATTATAAAGTCCCAGGTGGTTCAGGACAGTGAAGCTTCACATACTCCAATGTCAGGTTGCTTCTAAGAGTCTAGTCCTTAGGGGGCCCAAGTAAAATAGAGTTTTGGAAAATTGCCTGGTTTGCCCCCCCCTCCACCGCAAATCCAGTCCTGTAAATACTAATTCGGCCTGACCCCAGACTAGTGACTTTTTGACTACCCTTGCTTTGCAGGTATTGTCACCCGCTGTCCATTAGAGCTGAAACTTATCAAAGGTAAAAGGAATTCTGAATGGAGAGGAAAGATAAGTTACCTAACAATCAGCCAAGAGCTGGAAAACCCCATGGAGGTGGAGAAGGAGATCATGAAAGGTGAGTGATCAGAATGGCCCTAAGGCCCCCGATATTTGCAAGGAGATTGGTTCTAGTAACATGATGGGCTGGTGATTCCTTTCTATGTGTTCACTGAATGGGTCATGCTAAGGCTGGAGCTATATGGTGACTAGTTTTGGCCGTGTGACCTGTGTTGTGGCCAAAACTGCTGCGTAGCACTAATCTAAAGGGTTGGAAAGAAGAGAGAGACGTGCAGCAACCTTGTGGTGGTGTTTTTTGGTCAGCTGGGACCCAGATGTCCACGGTATAGCATCCCTCACACTCCACCTCGCCATACCATGCACATCTCCAGACCCTTTACCTACTGTCTCCATCAACTGATTACTACATGTAACCGTGGCTTTTGTATTTTTGTACTTTTGTCTTTCTGTATCCTCCTGTTTTTGTAAGCGCTGCAGAATATATTTGTTGCTATATAAATAAATATTATTATTATTATTTGTGGTTAACGTTCGTGTACGGAGGTGCTGCCAAGCAGTCAAACATGTGTAACAGGTTGTGCGGAGTGTGAGAAGTAGCTAAAATTTTGCCACAACTCTCCAAAAATGGCTCAACTAAGAATCCATTCAGTGGCCTGTTGTGTTCTATCTCAGCTAAGCTGAAGAAGAGGCTGTGGCCTCGAAACACATTCTAAGCGTTTATCCAATAAAAAGATACTATTTGCTCTTTAATCGTTACCTCATTTTTGAAGAGTTGCACCTTGTGCCAGATTTTTAGCTACCGTTTATACTCGAGTATTAGCCGACCCGAGTATAAGCCGAGTCAATAAGTTTTACTCGAGTATGTACTAGGTAAAGAAAAAACGCAATACTCACCTCCCAGCCGGCGTCCGTGTCCCCGGTGGTGTGGCAAGCTGCTTGAGATCTCTCCCCACTGTCATCTCCCTGCTCGGCTTTGAATTCCCCCGCCATCAGCGCTGTGTAAGTAAGTGCTGTGATTGGATCGAGCGCCAGCCAATCACAGCCTGCACTCGATAAAGCAGTCATGACCAAAGATGACAGCGAGGAAAATTTTCAAGCAGCTCGCCGGACCGCCGGAGGGACCATCTTGCCAGCGACACAGACGCAGGCTGGGAGGTGAGTATTGCGTTTTTTGGAAGTGTTGTGTCATACACAGCCCTGATAGTAGAGCCCTTTGGATTGTAGTCCAAACTCAGGCAGAACTCGGGCACACTTTTGATCTGCTGACAAACGTTTGAAGACCCAATTAGCAGACTCCTTTCTCATGTCCAGATGATCGTGAATTATAGACCCAAGTCTTTCTCTGGAAATGCTCGGTCTTGGCTATTGTCTTAGCAATTCGAAAGGTTTTTCAGACAATGTCATGGGTGGTGTCTATAGAACGGTCACCACTGGAGGTCTCCTGGAATGCTCTTGAACGTCGGTGACGAAGTGGCAGCTTTTAAATTTGTCAGAAAGGCACTTGAAGCTTAATATTTGCACCAGGTCACCGTGAAGTTCTTGGGCCGACATCCATTTCAGAAACAATAACTTCATCACAGCTCTGCTCTCTGCAGTGAAATCTGCTGCAGACCCTGCCATGTTGTCCTCAAACCTTCATAATATAAGATCACACCAAAATGTGCACACAAAGTATTGCAAAAATTGAGCTTTCAGATGATACAACTTTCATTGATGTGAAAACAAAGGATCGCAAAACCAAGGTCTTACCAGCACCCTCTTGTATTGTGTAATTGATTGCATTTGTCTTCTCATATAGGCCAGATGGACCTCTTCGGCCTCCCTCACTCAGACGTTTTTGTACAGCATTTAGCGCTGCCTTTTCAGCGCTGCACTAAACCCTTTACAATGCTCCCATTCATTTCAATGGGTCTGTTCACACAAGCATCAAAAGGCAGTGTCTTCAACGCTGCGCTTTGACAGCGATGCATGTTCTATCTTTGGACATTTTCAACCCCCATTGAAATGCACTACCTAAAGAAAAAAAAAGTAATCTTCACCTAGCTGGCGTCATCCGGGTCCCTGCCGCTTTTCTCCGGAGCTCCGGGCACTTGTCATTACCGACAGAGCATCTTTTGCAAGTGACGGGGTTTGAAGACCCCTGCCTCCAGCAAGAGATTGCTCTGATTGCTTCCTTGAGCGCTGGCTGAGCCAATGGAAGCCATCGCTCGATGAACCAATCACAGCAATTCAATGAATGGCTGTAATTGGTGCATCCAGTATTTGATTAGTTGAGCTCTCGACACTCAGCCAATCAGAGCAATCTCTTGCTGGAGGCGGGGCCTTCAAACCCTGTTACTAGCAAAAGATGCTCCATAGGCACTGACAAATGCCCGTAAGGCTGCCCGAAGCTCCAGAAAACAGTTGTAGGGACCCAGACAGCGCCAGCTAGGTGAATATCTATTTTATTTTTTTACTGCCTCCTTGGCGTTCAACGCTGCGTTTCTGGAAACGTCTGTGTGAGGGAGGCCTTAGCCTCCAGGACCCAGCTGCTACCACAACCTCTACACTAATCATTCTGAAACATAGTCAAAAAAAATATGTTGGTCCTCCAAAAGACAGATTACATCGGACTCCAGCAGGATACACGTCCCCCGGGGACTCTTCACTGTCACCCCCTGTAGACTGGGAGAGAAAGTGCCATTAGTGAGTATGAATACATGTCACCAGCTCCACCCCAGTGAAATGATTTTCAGTACATGGCCAGAGCTCCTCAAAAGTGCGCAGACCTAGCGGGTGGTAACTACTATTGGACAAATTCTGTTACTCTTGTTTTTAGGTCATTTTAGGTTATTTTATAGGTTCTAATGTTACTTTAATTCACTTTCAGCTCAGGATGCAATGGCAGGTCCCGGTCTTTCGATCAGTTCCGAGCTTATAAGTCTTGAGGTGGTTTCTCCTGAGGTTCCTGACCTAACTCTCATAGATCTTCCTGGAATTGCTAGAGTTGCTGTAGGGAACCAGCCTAAAGACATCGGGGACAAGGTGAGACATCAGAGTCACTTCTGGAAAGAGTTCCTTGAAGTAGCAGGAATTGATCATATTGTATTGGATACCAATTGCCGGGTGTAAGTTGTGTCCAGATGTGTGAGAGCTGCATACATGTTTGCCATGGAACAATGCATGTATTTGTTTAACTGGAGACTGAGTTTATCCAATTTATGAAAATTTACGCAAAAGGAACGGGAGTTTTTTTCAGAGCTATTTTGGTCTTTTTCCCCTAACAGACGCTGTGTGGTGACTCCAAGTGGCTGCCATTACAATGCCGATAAGGGTTGTCATCAGACTTTGTTGGACGTTTCTGTTGTCAGGCTGCTTTGTGGATTTGCACATCTAGGCCTTTTTATAGATGTTGCATTAATTTTTTAACTTAAAAGACTTTTTGAAGCACAAAGATAGCTGAAAATCACTTGTCTTGGCAGAGATGTAACTGGGCTTTGTTGCTAAATCTGATACAGAGCCCCAGCCATATCATAATACTTATGTCTTCTCATGTGGCAAAAAGGCTGTTGAGGTTCCTCAAGCCTCCTATACGGAGCACCTATACCCGGGAACAACTGCAGCCTCTGCACTCCTATAGAATTTCTATATCTGCAATTTTTCAAAAATAAATGGTAAGGAGAGCACCTAGGAAGTGAGTGAGGAAACTTATAAGACCATGTTGCTCCTATGAGAAATATGCAAATAAGGAAGATGGTACAATACCTCTGCAGTGCCACCTATTGGGTGGCAGCATTCCTGCAAATCAATGTCCGAAATTTGATACAGGTCTTTATAACAGTGATTGGGAATTGAAAACCAAGCCAGAAACCATACACAGACAGCTGTTTCGGGGTTTTTGCCGCTTAGCAGTCTGCAGTAGGTTTCTGGCTTGGCTAGTGAAAGGCCTGTGATGTGGTTTTTGGTCAATTCCCAATCATTGTTATAAAGACCTGTATAAAGGGTCTGACACTGAGTTGCAGTAATGCTACCATCCAGTAGGTGCTGCTGCAGAGGTATTGTTCCATCTTTCTTATTTGCATATTTCACAGAGGAGCAAACAAGGCCTTATAAGGTTCCTCACTCACCTCCCAGGTGTCTCCACACACCTTCTAGCTACTCTCCTTAAGGAGAGATGATGCCCCTCCCGACCCACATCATAGGCCTCTCATTAGCAAAGCCAGGATCCTACTGCACACTAATGAGGGGCAAAACCCCCGAAACAGCTGTATGTGTATGGTTTTCTGGTTTTTGGTTAATTCCCAATCATTGTAATAAAGACTTGTACAGAAGGTCTGACATTGATTTATAGGAATGCTGCCATCAAATAGGTGGCGCTGTGGAGGTATCGTTCCATCTTCCTTATTTTCAAAAATAAATGAGAATATGTTCCCTGGCTGATGTCTCATGGGATTTATCCATATCCTATATCATTGCAGATCAAAAGGCTCATCAAAAAGTATATTGAGAAGCAAGAAACAATCTGTTTGGTTGTGGTGCCATGTAATGTTGACATTGCCACAACTGAAGCCCTTGAGATGGCACGAGAGGTGGACCCAAATGGAGAGAGAACTTTGGGTGAGTTTGTTATCATCTAGCAACCCACAGATAGAACATAGATGTCTTCGAGAGTTTATGTCCTAGAAAGACTACTTTCGTTGCTGTCTTGGATTCTATGGCATGGATGGAGGGCCCCAGCTCGGATTGGCCCCATTCTATTTACTATTGGTGGTAGTAACTAGTGCAGCGTTATAGGAGAATGAAAAGAAAACATAAAGATCACAACACCGTTCTGTCCTACAAAGGATGGGAATGAAAATTGATCAAGAGTTAATCATTCTTTCCCGGGCTGGTGGGCATTTGGTTGAATGAACCAGCACCAGGTGTGAAAAATAATTAGATCTTTGCTATGGGGCTCCACATTGACTTATCATGGGCATCTACACTGGTTGGCCACTATACTAACATAGTAACATAGTATGTTAGGCTGAATGAAGACAATGTCCATCTAGTTCAGCCTGTTCAAACCTCCTTGTTGATCCAGAGGAAGGCAAAAAAACGTTCACATTTGGAGCTTCCCTGTATGGAAATTAGAGCTATGATCCCGGAGTCCAGCATAAACTCAAGTGAACAGGTTTTCCATGGATCAGTTTCAGTGTGAACCCAGGCTTGTGGAGATGGTGTAATGGTGGGGACACTGGTGTAACTATAGGGGATGCGATTGCACCCAGGCCCAGGAGCCTTAGGGGGCCCATAAGGCCTCTCTTCTCCATATAGGGAGCCCAGTACTATGAATAAAGCATTATATTTGGGGGCCCTGTTACAGGTTTTGCATTGAGACCCAGAAGCTTCAAGTTATGCCCCTGGGTGGGGAGTGTTTTCTTGGCAGACCTGGTGGTCCTCTTATGCCTGTGGATGGATGCCACAACAAATTGCTGTGATTTTGAATGTCAAAAGAGGTTCAACACTATACTAGATTGGGGGTCTCTAATAAAGTGGTCATACTGTGTACACAATATCCATAGTTCATAATGGTCTGGTCACGTCTGGGTTCCTGTAAGGTAAGACCACCCGATATCATCAAATAAGTATTAGAAATGGCAACAACCCCAGTGAGGGTAGTAAAGCATTTTTTTTCTCCCCTGTCCTCCTGCACACAGGACCTCCGACACATTCTATACATCTTTGGAATCGTGTCACCCCTAGGCATCCTGTTGTCCTATCCAGCCGAACTGACGAAGGGGTTCTTCCCCGAAACGCGTATTCCATTGCTGGTTTTTAATTTCTGAAAAAATAATAAAAAAGAAGTGCTTTCACCATCACACATTGGACTTTGATCTACATCTTCTAGTAGCTTAGAGTGTTGCGCCTCCATACCAGTTCTTTTCACATTCTTTTCGTTTCACAGCAGAGGGTCATTTCTCCCCTTGTAGTGATGTCAGAATGAATGGAGTGCTCGCTGAGAATGCGTAGTTGGCGCTTCATTCATTTCAGCGCTTCAGAACCGAATTAGATGCTTCAAAGCTGAAATATCACCGTTGCCACTGTTAGAGACATTCAAAGGAATGCTTATATGCTGCTGGGCTCCAAATTAAAGTGATATGACCGGTCATGAGAACGCAGGGACACACAGAGATGGTGGTATCTGTGTAACATTCTGGTTTATTCTCTAATCTATTCAATCTTCAGAAGATTTTACAAAGTGAGTGGCTTTATGCCAAATACAATTAAAATTAATAAGCACATATAGTGATTTTAAAACATCTCAGCCTCTTATCGGTATGTCCTCCTCAGGTGGGTGTTAATCGGGAGGTACATTCCTGTAAGCTTGTTAGTAAGTTTCAACAAGAATTATCTAAAGATAAGAACAGGACAGAAACCTTGTGGTAATCCAATTAATATTTCCTGGTGGATCATTCTAACTGAAATCTAACATATTTCCAGGTAAAAGTTGAAAACCATACAAATACATATATATGTAGCTTAGTATTATAACAGACAAGCAAAGAGACAAAATGGAGTCTTTGTAGTCCATTTTTAAAGCGTCAGCCCTTACACCACGCTTTCCGTTTTTTATGCAAATGGCAGCTAAAACCGCATGATGGGCTGATCACTTCCAACAGAGGTCTGGACTCTCCCCGTGTTGTTTAGTATAAACATGCCCCATTTGGCCCTGGGTCCCCCTGTCCCACTGGCCCCACAGCAGTTGCCCGGTCTCTGACCAATGGAGCCTTGTTCCTCTGGCAGATATTCATCTGTGTCATATTACCTCCACTTAAAATCAGTTTCTACATCTCTTATTGAAATATCATTTATAATCCCCTGTAACTTAAGGCATGCAGTTCATACAGTGTTTCCGTATTTTTGTCCACCCCCTGTACATGCATGTGTTCTTCAGACTCAGCTTTATTTATATATGTTCTTTTATACCATAACAGAAAATTCAGCAATTTAATCAGGAAATCGCCCACGTTACACAGGGGGAGGAATCTGTGTCAATTACAAAGAACCCCAAGCTTTTTGCCAGAGTTCGGTCGTACTTCAATACTTGGCAGATCGAACTGGATGAGGCCATCATGAGGTGTAAGTAGCAATCCTTTGTTTATTCTTCTTGGTGGTGGCATTTTAACCCCTTAGTGACCACACGTTTTTGCTTTTTTCCATTTTCATTTTTTCCTCTCCCCTTTTAAAAAACCGTAACCCCTTTATTTATCCATCGCCGTCGCTGTATGAGGGCTTATTGTTTTTTGCAGGACGAGTTGTATTTTTCAGTGGTGCTATTTAATGTACCGTATAACGTACTGAAAAACTAAAAAAAATTCCACGTGCTGAGAAATTGAAGAGAAACAACATTCCGCTATCTTTTGGTGCGTCTTGTTTCTACGGCGCACAAACTGCAACAAGAATGACATGATAACTTTATTCTATGGGTCGGTACGATTACTGCGATACCACACTTGAATAGTTTTGTTTTGTTTTTTTTTCTGTAGTACTTGTATATTTTTTTAAAGATATTACATTTTTAAAAATTTTCTGTCTCCATCTTCTGCGCACAATAACTTTTTTATTTTTCCGTCCATATCGTTGTGCCGGGGCTCATTTTGTGCGGTACATCCTGTCGTTTTGTACCATTTTGGATTTTTTGATTGCTTTTTATTAGATTTTTTTTCTTGGCAACAGTGTGACCAAAAAAGCGCATTTTTGACTATTTGTTTTTTTTTTCGGACGATGTTCACCGTGTGGGGTAAATAATGCGTTACTTTGATAGGTCAGACTTTTACAGATGCAGTGATACCGAATATGTATTTTTGTTTTATTATTTAGATTTTTGTAAATATGGCAAAAGGTTTTTTTTTTTAACTTTTATTACTTTAAAAAAAATGAATTAATAAAACTTTATTCTTATGTTTACTTTTTCTTTCAGTCCTCCTGGGGGACCACAACTAGCGATGCGTAGATTGCTTATGCAGTATGATGTAATGCCATAGTATTACATCATATTGCATGCATTCTGCCATGACAGCCTTGGGGTCTTTCAGAAGGACCCCGGCTGCCATGACACCCGCATGGCTCTCCTGATCTCACCGCGGGGGGGGGGGCTGTACGGGACCCTTAAACGATGTTCGGGGGATTTAAATGCCGCTGTCAGATTTGACAGTGGCATTTAAAGGGTTAACAGTCCCAATTGGCCGAGCGGCCGACCGGGGCTGTTGCCCGCAGGTGTCAGCTGTAATAAACAGCTGACACCTGCGATGTATGGAGGGAGATAGCAGCGCTATCTCCCTTCATACACGTCCTGCAACGGCAGGATGTGAAAAGACGATAGCGTGGTCACTAAGGGGTAAGACACCCCTCCAAGTGTATGCCTTTAGGTGACCGCTCCAAAGTACAGTAGACATCTACATGTAATATGTCAATAAGTACACATTGCCTCTCTTGGCCAAACTGAGATTCTGAAAAGCCTCATGTAATTCCACTTTCATTATAAATCCTTATGGTTTCAGTCTATGAAGGTGGGCACTTGCCACTTTATGAAGCACCCTACAGATGCCATCGGTTGAAGAGGTCTTTTAATTCAGAGGGTAGGGCCACCCTGAACAATTCATTTGTTAGGGGGATCTTGTAATGTTAAGTAGAACACAATGTTACCCACTACTGTAACATCCAGGTAATTCATTGAAGAACCTCAACAGTAGATACTCAATTTCCCGCAGTGCCCCCACAGGTAAAATGAGGTATTACACAATCCCCATTGAAATCAATGGGCCCCCCACATGCTGCATAGAGATGTCTGCTGCATTTTCCATATACTTCAATAGAAAGGCGTCTGCATTTGGATGTCTCCCCTGAAGTATATTGAGAATGGCTGGAATTGGTAGACTCCTATTTCCACAATATGTGCAGATCCGTGCACCGCTCATGCTGGGGGGGCACCCTGGCTCAGGGCCAACCAGGGGATTTACCTGTTCTCCTGTGGGCCAATCCAAACCTCTCTAAGCCTGAGCTACAAAGGAGATGAACCCAATGAACTCTATAATTTACACACTTATAAAAATGCCGTGACATTAACCACAGCGGTATAACTTATTTTTCTGCAGTTAACTCGGTGCTCAAAGAAGAAATAGAAGAATTCGAGAAATTGCATCGAGGAAGGGAACTCCCGGGATTTATTAATTATAAGACATTTGAAGCAATCGTTAAGGAAAAGCTTGGGAACATGGAAGATCCTGCCAGAGATGTGCTCAAAACAGTGATGGGTGAGGGAGTCCTTGTCTGAGTAAGGGATAGTCCGGGGCATCATGGGTGACTACGTTGCTGCAGTGTTGGGTTTGGGGTAAAGGAGGCTCAAAGTCAATGTAAGATAGCCCAGAAGTTCCATATTCATGGGACGTGGATGCTGAAGGAAGCATTGGGCTGCCCACCACTTATAGGCGTATAGTTTATTTATTGTCCCCCTGTTATAGCCATGATATTCATACTTTGAATGGAATTCTCATTAATATGGGGGCTTCTCGATTCAGGAACCTCAAAAAGTGTCTTTGTCTCTGGATGACCCAAAACATTCATACGTGACACAGGAAGACCATTAAAGGGATTTTCCATGGAAAATACTATTGATAACCTAACCTCAGGATAGGTCATCAATAGTTGATCGGCTGGGGTCCGTCAACCTGGACCCCGACCGATCAGCTGATACACAGAGGTCGGAGTGAAAGTCTTGGCGCTGACTTTTGTGTAGTGGTGGGTATTTAAAACTGCAGGCACGGCTCTCATTGAAATCAGCACAAGCTATGCCTGCAGTTACAAGCGCCTGCCACTACACAGAGGTCGGCGCGGAGACTTCCTCTGCCTCAGCTCCAACCTCTGTGTATTTGTGGCGCTCACAGCATACGCCCGCTTAGCTGATCAGTTGGGGCCCCGAGTGAGGGACCCCAGCCGATTAACTATTGATGACCTAAACTGAGGATAGGGCATCAATAGTATTTTCCATGGAAAACCCCTTTAATATCAATAGGATCTCTGTCATTCTCCATCTTCTCTGTGGGGGTGCTTCGGGAGAATCGAAAACTTACTACCGGATTGCTTAACCCCTTAATGACACGGCCCTTTTTGAATTTTCCTCCCCCCTTTTAAAAAATCATAACTCCTTTATTTATCCATCGAAGTCGCTGTATGAGGGCTTGTTTTTTGTGGGACGAGTTGTATTTTTCAATGGTGCATATTTAATGTTCCAAATAATGTACTGAGAAACTTTTAAAAAATTCTAAGTGGAGTAAAATGAAAAAAAAACGCTATTCCGCAATTTTTCTGTGCGTCTTGTTTTTACAGCGCACAAACTGCAACAGAAATGATCTGATAACTTTATTCTATGGGTCAGTACGATTTCTACGATACCACACTTATATATTCTTAACCATATATATTCTTTGCTGTACTACTTTCAGTTTTTTTTCAGACATTTAATTTTTTACAATTATTTTCTGCCGCCATCTTCTGCGCACAATAACTTTTTAATTTTTCCGTCGACATAGTTGGGCTCATTTTGTGTGAAGCATCCTGTAGTTTACGTTGGTACCGTTTTGGAATACATACGACATTTTGATTGCTTTTCATTGTATTTATTTTTTGGAGACAGGGTGACCAAAAAAAACGCATTTCTGGCGTTCTTTATTTTTTTTTCCGAACGACTATCACCGTCCGGGGTAAATAATGCATTACTTTGATAGATCAGACTTTTATGGACACAGCGATACCAAATATGTATTTTTGTTTTATTATTTAGATTATTTTAATGTAAATATGGCAAAAGTTTTTTTTAAAACTTTTAATCCTTTTTTTTTTCAATAATTAGTAAAACTTTATTGTTCTTATTTTAACGTTATTTTGAAGTCCCCAGAGGGCACAACAACTAGCGATGCTTTGATCGATTCTGCAGTATGATGTAATGCCATAGTATTACATTATAATGCGATTGGGCTGGAAGTCTATCAAGTCACCCTACGGGGATGGCTTGATAGGCAAGGGGATGGCTTGATCTGCCAAGACAGCCCTGGGGCTTTTCAGAAGGCCCCCGACTGCCATGACACCTGCATGGCTTCCTGCGATCACATCACGCGCGGGGAGGGGGGCTGTTCAGGGCATTTAAAGGGTTAACAGCCGCGATCGTCCGCGCACCCGATTGCAGCTGTTGCCGCCGGGTGTCGGCAGTAATAAACAGCCTGGGACAGCCTATGAGCAATAAGCATTGGGACAGCCGTTGGTCGCCCTTTGTATATGCACCTTTAGTAAGAAAATGGTCATTTTATCTCAGGCCCGGGATGGTGGTGGGAAGACCCTAATGAACGTCAGGTTGCAGGGGCGCCGGCTGTAGACAGGAGTACTTAGTGAGTCAGTGCAGGAGGGGAGCAGCAGCTGTGACCAGAATGCCCGGTACCCATAGAGATAGCCCGCGGTATTGTTACAACGTGGGCAGAACGGAAAATCTGTGATTTGCAGCTTTGGCCAATAGCTGTGGAACAGGAAGTGATGTCAGAAAAGGGAACATTATTTTGGCAACCGGCAGCAGTAGTTTTTTTTCCCTGTGCCACTATGGACCTACAGTGTGCAGAGAACCTTGTATTTGGTAGCCCGGACTGTAAGTACTGTGTTAATGCCTTGGCCCTGGTACTTGTATGTCCAGTAAACTAGTTCTACCAGTGTTTCTATTTAGGAATAGCTCCGATCCCTCTGATGGTGTTAATATTATTTCTTTTAGACATTGTACGTAGAACCTTCACTGAAATTGCCTGGATGCATTTCCACAACTTTTCCAATCTTTGCAAAGTTACAAAGGTAAGTGATGTAAGGGGCTAGTAAACCTAAAGAGTTAAAGGGGTTGTCCAACTACATAAAAGTAATATACCGACCGTGGTGCCTCAGCGTCTTACATGTGACGTCACCGAGTCTTCTGGCCTTGTAATGACCTGTAAACCTTAGTTAGAAGCCCCTGGCAGGACGTCACTGATAATGTCCAAGTCATGCCTCCTGTTGGCTGCAGTGTTCATGTGGGTAAGTAACCAGAGTAAACGGAAGACTAGAGGTCCGCTTCACTGGGGCAGAGAAATGCAGTATCAAACTTTAGAAATTTTCACCGTTCTGAATTCTGGGATAGTTTCTAAAACTTGATTGCTCAAATGTTGAGCGATCACCTTGCGCATTAAGCGGGGTATACAGAAGACAAGCGGGCCCGCTTGTCTTCTGCATTCAGCTGTTCTCAGCTCGGAGCGCCTGGCTGATATACAGCCGAGCGCTTCGAGCAGGATATGCAGAACACAGCTGGAGCACTGTGTTCTTCATACCCCAGCTGTTCACGGAGCGCTCAGCTGGTATACAGCTGTGCGCTCCGTGTGAAGTAGGAAGAACACAGCTGGACAGCTGTGTTCTTCATACCCCGCCTGTGTTCAGGGAGCGGGGTATGAAACATTAGTATCAGCTGTATCCCGCTGTGAACTCCTGATAAGGCTGATCGTTCTCTTTCGGTATGCTGAAAGATCAGCGACTGCTTAAAGAAAAATGCACGACATCAGTGCAGTTACACGCAACGATTATCGCTTAAAAGACGGCTTTTGAGTGGATTTTGAGCAATATTCTTTGTGTCCAAATGGGCCTTTAGTCTTGTATCTCTTTAGATCGCTTGAATTTGATATCTGTGGGACTATATCTGTCCTATAAGTGTATATATGATGTGGAATAACATTCTTTCTTTCACAAATATGTATACACTATAGCCAGTGATTAATATTCTGACCAGATGGGATCACACTAGTGGACTGTGCAAAGTATCTAGTTACACGTTTTTTTGTGTGTGCTGTTTGTCATTGTATATCCAAGTACCTTTAATTGCTGAAACAATAAAAGTTACGTTTTTTAGATACAATCCCAGAATTCAGAATGGTGAAAATTTCTGAAGACTAGAGGTCCGGAGCAGCGAGCAGTAGAGAGATCCCCCCACTGTCATCAAACTTTTATAACTCGGAAAGCCCCTTTAAGGTTTGGCTCTATTCATCCCACATTTGGGCTTTACATGTAATGTGCCCACAGACTTTTATTATCCACCTTCATTTACTTTAAACGACTATTGCCTCCGTGTAAAGCACAGGAATGATAGTCGCTGGTACGGCGGCCGGGCGCCAATCCTCCTGACAGTCGTACCGTGTAAAGGGACCTGATAAGGGTGACTACCCACTACAGTTTTTTTTCACTGCGAAATTCGCAGCATTTTTTTTCTGCAGGGGTCTATGGGACTTGTAATGTTAAAATCGCGATCGCACAAAATCGCAATTTACCGCGAAATCGCGATTTTGCGCGATCGCGAATTTTAACATTACAAGTCCCATAGACCCCTGCAGAAAAAAAATGCTGCGAATTTTCGCAGTGAAATAAAAACTGTAGTGGGTAGTCACCCTAAGGAAGGACAATAGATTGCATTCAGCTGTACAGGAGATTTTTTAAAAATGGAGTTTAGGTTTAGTTTCCTTTTTAAATATTTTTTTAGCATCTTTACCAAAAATGTAAAAAACTTTAGTACCCCTCAGAAAATGGCCATTTAGCCATGGAGTATCTAAAAGTGTCAGGACACTAAGGCAAAAAATACCTTAGTTGGTTGGTCAAAGTGGACAACCCTTCTTCAGTAGTGAGGATCAGGCTTCTTGAGTCACGTCTGTGTTTCTTTTCAAGACTAAAATTGAAAACCTGAGACAATTACAGGAAGATTCTGCAGACAATCTAATCAAAACCCAGTTCTTGATGGAGCAGATGGTCTACTCCCAAGACAAATGTTACAGAAATGAATTGGAAAACATCCTTAAAGATATTGAGCCTCCCACCAACCCTTGTACTGTTGTGGCAGCGCAGAGGCAGACGGTTGACCTTCTTCAGTGCTCTGTTAAAGAGATGACCCATCACGTTCAGGCGTACTTCAAGGTAACGTTTTTACTAATCGTCTATGTATTCGCTTCCTGGCAATGCTGTCGCTCAACCCTGATCATTCGCTACTAATGCAGTAGATTACGGTTCATCGATGATTAAACATTAGCGAATTCTAGTCCATTGATGAATTGGTTTCACATTTACCGACCATTAGAACACTTTGAGCGAATTTGCCGTATTTTAGATTCACCTTTAGAAAACTCGAAATTATAACCTCTCATTACATTTTCCCTGAAGTACTGAAACCATGAACTCTTTTGATGAATGAATGCAGATTACTAATGAGTAGAGATGAGCGAGCGTACTCGCTAAGGCACATTACTGGAGCGAGTATCGCCATTTTCGAGTACATGCCTGCTTGCCCGAAAAGATTCGGGGGCCGGCGGGGTGAACGGGGGGGGGGAGATCTCTCCCCCACCGGCCCCTGAATCTTTTCGGACAAGCAGGCATGTACCGTATATTCCGGCGTATAAGACGACCTTTTAACCCGAAAAAATCTGCTCTGCAGTCGGGGGTCATCTTATACGCCGGTAATACAAAAAAAAGGAAAGTGTCAAAAAAAAAAAAAAGCAGTACTCACCTCACCCGGTGTTCTGCGGCGCTGCTGCAGGCTGTCGCTCCCTCCTCATCCCCGACAGAGCATTGCTTTCTGGATGCGGGGCTCGAAATCCCCGCCTCCAGAAAGCTAATGCTGTGATTGGCTAACACACGCGCCGTCAGCCAATCAGAGCATTCAATGACATCAGGCGCGCGTGTTAGCCAATCACAGCCATTCAATGATGTTATTGAATGGCTGTGATTGGCTGACAGCATGTGTGTTAGCCAATCACAGCATTAGCTTTCTGGAGGCGGGGATTTCAAGCCCCACATCCAGAAAGCAATGCTCTGTCAGGGACCAGGAGGGAGCGACAGCCTGCAGCAGCGCCGCAGAACACCGGGGGAGGTGAGTACTGCTTTTTTTTTTTTCCTACACTCTATTTCCGGCGTATAAGGTGACAGTTGGGGGGGCGTCTTATACGCCCCGCCGCCTTATACGCTGGAATATATGGTACTCGAAAATGGCGATACTCGCTCGAGCAATTTGCCTTAACGAGTATGCTCGCTCATCTCTACTAATGATGATGATGGGGTTTAAAGAATATTAAATAGAAATGTATAGATCCCTTCTTTTATATTTTCTCTTCTCTCCCATGATGCATTATTGCCAAGTGTTGTTTTTACATGTTTTTGTATAATGGGAGGAGTTTAGTTGCCCCTTTTAGTTTGTGCATCTTTTAGGATCCAGTCACAGGGGCGTGTTTTCTGCCCATATTTTTTGTCTGACCGAATACGAACAGAATGCGGTCCCATTGAATTAAATCTGTGCATTCCGATGTGCGTTCTTTACGTGGGCTGATATGGCACATAAAAAAACAGGAAACGCTGAAGCCCATATTGATGGACCAAAATCGGCCATTGAAGTCTATAGGTGTATAAAAACGCAGCAAACACATGTTCACTGCATTTTTTTTCACTCATTTTTTTCTGTTGGTTGTGACATAATTTAGGCCGCCTTGCCTTTTTTTTTTTGCACGTGTGAAAAAACAGATTACAAACGGATGAAACACGGACATAAAAAGAGCACATGCATGCCAAATAAGCACCAAAAGCGCAAACACACCTGCATTAAATATGGCGTTGGACCAAAATTGCATACGACTGTCTGAATGAGCCCCTATATGGTGCTGGTGTGGGCAAAACGATGGAGGGTGGAGCCTGGTCCATAGTTACTGGTATGAGATAATATGTGCCATGGGGATAAAAGCCACTAACTGCTGTTATGTAGAAAACCATCCTGTAACTGCAAAGAGCACAAACAGCCCCTAGCAGTAAATAACTGCCATCAGAAGTGCCATCTTACTTCCAAAAGAAGTTTGCCTCAGGAATAAGTTACTTCCTATCAATTGGTAGAGGATGGGGATATCCCAAGGATCAGCGTAGGAGTATGGAGTAGATAAGAATACAAGTCTTTATGTGAGACGGTACCTGGTCATATACGGATGGGTCACCGAAGATCTTCCAGGTAGGTAGATGGACAAGATTGACCAGGATAAGGTCCAGTTTTGGTAAAAGGTCAACACTTCTTACTGTTATGTTTGTACCAATCCAGCTTCTTCCGCACATGGTCCTTCACTGGAAGAAGCTGCCAGAGCTGTGGCTCATCTTATATGGGAGTTGTGCCTGGGATTATAATAGGGTGACCATGGATGATATCATATGGGTGCCCACCATCTGACATCGAACTACCACTCTTAAATTCTTAACAAGTCTTGGTCATCGTTGTTTTTCTTACCATGCAGGGTGCTGCAGATCGGCTCGCCAATCAGATACCTCTAATCATTCAGTTTTTCATCCTGCAAGAATATGGGAAGCGGCTCCAGAAGGAGATGCTGCAGCTTCTTCAACTACGGGAAGAACATGAGTCTCTTCTCAAAGAAAGTAAAGATCTCTCAAGCACGAGGAATTTTCTGAAGCAAAGGATCCACCGGTTGTCTGAAGCCCATAAAAGTCTACTCCACTTCCCAGGCTAAACAATTGAAGCATCTTAGAGTATACTTAACCCTTCACTGCATTTTGTATCATATATGATACAGCACATATAGTTACAAATATTTCTGAAAGCAATGGTTCTGCCTCCCTACTGCATAGTGTAACAGATATGATACACTCCATGGTATTACTATGTGGTTCTTAGAGCAGCCACTAGATAGCATAGTTGGTCAGTTGCAGCTTATATAGAATATGTATTTTGTTATGTTTTTGTACGTTCATGCGGTGAAGGCCTAAATAGATATTAGTCTACTGTATCTTGTATTAAAGGGAGTTTCTGATCAGTAACACCGTAGGTTTATGACACTTGGATGCTGGAATATCATCTATATCCTGCTTGATACGTCCCTATCTAGTAGCAGAAGCTAGAATTTATTGGGCGAACCACCCTGTTGGCAGTAGACTGAGCAGTAGTAATGTCGACAAAACTACTTTTATTTGAGCAGCCACCAAATAATGGATAGTAACCCCCCATATATCTGATCTTTTGTACCAAGAAGCACCCATGTACAAAGAGCTGTGTAGGTTGCAGAATGTTACCTCCATGTGTTGTTCCCGTGACTTCAAGGGAAAAGCAGAATTATTAAAGGGTTCTTTTGTTGACATCTAAGGTGACAACAAAATTCCCCCTCCCTGTATTCCCACTTTGCCACTACAGTATAAACATGCACTGCAGTATATCGCACATTTGCTCATTGGGGTTTGTGATAGTATTCATGATTATATCCCTGCTGGTCTAGAGCATTGTTATTCATGATCTTTCACACTCACATTGCAGTCATCCATGTTTCATTGCAAGGATTGTCCGCTTTTACAAAAACTTTTTTGTTTCAAATACCCTATTGGATAATTCTGAGTCTATAGAAGGAGGTCACCTATTCAGGACCCTCATCTATCAGCAAGAGAAGCAACAAAGAGAATCCCATGCTCTCAAGCGGACATAATACATCTGTGTATTACATGGGCATCCCGTTCATTTTGATGAGAACTGAGTAATAATACTTTATTTCTCCTGTGGGGGTGCTGCAGGGAAATTGAACACTCACTGCCTGGTTCCAGTGTAGGTTATAGCTCATTATTGTTAATGGGGTGTTAATGGAACGCCTTGTGGTCTACTAATTGTCACGAACGGTTTTAACAAATTGGGATTTTCCTAAGCGGATCATTTTTTTAGTAAATTCCTTTAAGCCCCCATATGCGGAAAGGGGAAGACCGAAAAGAGATACCCTTACACACGTAAAGGTCACATGACATATTCCGGGGCAGGATATTCTTTGATATTCCCATCTATTATAATAGGCAATCATCGCAAGCTGTTTGGATTTGCTTACTGATTGGTCACAATCCAGAGGATGATTACTGGACTGTTATGTTTTCTATTCTTTCCACTGAATGTTCTGAGAAATAAACCATTATCAGTATAGTACCGTGTTATATCTCATTATTGAAAATCGTTAATATCGATACATGGGACATTCAATATAACTGCAAGGACATGGAAATATACACTATATCTCATAGTGGTGCTTTAACCCCTTAATGACATGGTCTATTTTGGGTTAAGGACTAGAGATGAGCGAGCACCAAAATGCTCAGGTGCTCGTTACTCGGGACGAACTTTTCGCGATGCTCGAGGGTTCGTTTCGAGTAACGAACCCCATTGAAGTCAATGGGCGACCCGAGCATTTTTGTATTTCGCCGATGCTCGCTAAGGCTTCCTTGTGTGAAAATCTGGGCAATTCAAGAAAGTGATGGGAACGACACAGCAACGGATAGGGCAGGCGAGGGGCTACATGTTGGGCTGCATCTCAAGTTCACAGGTCCCACTATTAAGCCACAATAGCGGCAAGAGTGGCCCCCCCCTCCCAAAAACTTTTACTTCTGAAAAGCCCTCATTAGCATGGCATACCTTTGCTAAGCACCACACTACCTCCAACAAAGCACAATCACTGCCTGCATGACACTCCACTGCCACTTCTCCTGGGTTACATGCTGCCCAACCGCCCCCCCTCCCCCCCACAGCGCACACCAAAGTGTCCCTGCGCAGCCTTCAGCTGCCCTCATGCCACACCACCCTCATGTCTATTTAGAATTGCGTCTGCCATGACGAGGGACCGCAGGCACATACTGCAGAGGTTGGCACGGCTAGGCAGCGACCCTCTTTAAAAGGGGCGGGGCGATAGCCCACAATGCTGTACAGAAGCAATGAGAAATAGAATCCTGAGCCACCGCCATCAGGAGCTGCACACGTGGGCATAGCAATGGGGAACCTATGTGCCACACACCATTCTGTCAAGGTGTCTCTGCATGCCCCAGTCAGACCGGGCTTTTTAATTCATAGACACAGGCAGGTACAACTCCCTATTGTGAAGTCCCTGTCGACCGACAGCATGGGTGGCTCCCTGGAACCCACCGGCGATACACAAAAATATCCCATTGCATTGCCCAACACAGCTGAGGTAGTAATGTCGTGCTTAATGCAGGTGGGCTTCGGCCCACACTGCATGCCCCAGTCTGACTGGGGTTCTTTAGATGTGCTTTCAGATGCATTTATAATTCTCTGTGGGCCCACAGCATGGGTGGGTGCCAGAAAGCCACCGGCGGTACATAAAAATATCCCATTGCATTGCCCAACACAGCTGAGGTAGTAATGTCGTGCTTAATGCAGGTGGGCTCCGGCCAACACTGCATGCCCCAGTCAGACTGGTAATATGTACCTTAACAGTAACCGCGTTGGTGGTAATGTGTTGGTGACTGCGGACCTAGTAGCGCGGTTTTATTTTGTTGGTTTTCGGAATGTGGCCAGGATTAAGTGGGCTGTGGCGGGGGATGTTTTTGAGCCACTACGTGTCCTCTCCACGTGTCCGTGTTGTATGCACCTTAACAGTAACAGCGTTGGTGGGAAATGGCCTCGCCGCCATCATGTCTTTGGGAAGCCTCTGTTTCCACACCCCAGAGACATACCATTAGCAGCGGTATAGGCAGAGCCCATAATTAGTAACATTTCAGCCGTAGCATTAGGACAGGCCCCACTAACATATCACTAGCAGCATTATAGGGGGAGCACAGTATGCGTTCCATTTCAGTAATAGTAGCACTCAAGACAGGCCCCAGTAACAATTCCGAAGCAGCAGTATAGTGGGAGCGCAGTCTTCGTTCCATTTCAGTAGCTGCAGTATAGACAAGGCACAAGTTACATTTATGTAGCTAAAGTGTAGGCCAACCCCACACACCTTTCTGTACCATGAGTGCAGGCGAAGAACATAGAAATTGCTATGATTACACTGTAGGCGAGGGGCCAGAAAAATTGCTGTATCAACAGTACTAATGTACATCCAAAAAATTGGCCATGGCCAACCAAGATGGCAGGTGAAACCTATTAATCGCTTTGGTTAATGTGGCTTAAGTGGTAACTAGGCCTGGAGGCAGCCCAGTTTAACGAAAAATTGGTTCAAGTTAAAGTTTCAACGCTTTTAAGAGCATTGAAACATATAAAAATTGTTTAGAAAAATTATATGAGTGAGCCTTGTGGCCCTAAGAAAAATTGCCCGTTCGGCGTGATTACGTCAGGTTTCAGGAGGAGGAGCAGGAGGAGGAGGAGGAATATTAGACACAGATTGATGAAGCAGAAATGTCCCCGTTTTGGATGGTGAGAGAGAACGATGCTTCCATCCGCGGGTGCATAATACGTATTGCTTAGGTATCGCTGCTGTCCGCTGGTGCAGAAGAGAAGTCTGGGGAAATCCAGCCTTTGTTCATCTTGATGAGTGTAAGCCTGTCGGCACTGTCGGTTGACAGGTGGGTACGCTTATCCGTGATGATTCCCCCAGCCACACTAAACACACTCTCTGACAAGACGCTAGCCGCAGGACAAGCAAGCACCTCCAGGGCATACAGCGCGAGTTCAGGCCACGTGTCCAGCTTCAACACCCAGTAGTTGTAGGTGGCAGAGGCGTCACGGAGGACGGTTGTGCGATCGGCTACGTACTCCCTCACCATCCTTTTACAGTGCTCCCGCCGACTCAGCCTTGACTGGGGAGCGGTGACACAGTCTTGCTGGGGAGCCATAAAGCTGGCAAAAGCCTTGGAGAATGTTCCCCTGCCTGCGCTGTACATGCTGCATGATCTCTGCGCCTCCCCTGCTACCTGGCCCTCGGAACTGCGCCTTCTGCCACTAGCGCTGTCGGATGGGAAGTTTACCATCAGTTTGTCCACCAGCGCCCTGTGGCATAGCATCATTCTCGAACCCCTTTCCTCTTCGGGAATGAGAGTGCAAAGGCTCTCCTTATACCGTGGGTCGAGCAGTGTGTACACCCAGTAATCCGTAGTGGCCAGAATGCGTGTAACGCGAGGGTCACGAGAAAGGCATCCTAACATGAAGTCAGCCATGTGTGCCAGGGTACCTGTACGCAACACATGGCTGTCTTCACTAGGAAGATCACTTTCAGGATCCTCCTCCTCCTCCTCCTTCTCAGGCCATACACGCTGAAAGGATGACAGGCAAGCAGCATGGGTACCGTCAGCAGTGGGCCAAGCTGTCTCTTCCCCCTCCTCCTCATCCTCCTCATGCTCCTCCTCCTCCTCCTGAACGCGCTGAGATATAGACAGGAGGGTGCTCTGACTATCCAGCGACATACTGTCTTCCCCCGGCTCTGTTTCCGAGCGCAAAGCGTCTGCCTTTATGCTTTGCAGGGAACTTCTCAAGATGCATAGCAGAGAAATGGTGACGCTAATGATTGCAGCATCGCCGCTCACCACCTGGGTAGACTCCTCAAATTTTCCAAGGACCTGGCAGATGGCTGCCAACCAGGCCCACTCTTCTGTAAATAATTGAGGAGGCTGACTCCCACTGCGCCGCGCAAGTTGGAGTTGGTATTCCACTATAGCTCTACGCTGCTCATAGAGTCTGGCCAACATGTGGAGCGTAGAGTTCCACTGTGTGGGCACGTCGCACAGCAGTCGGTGCACTGGCAGATTAAACCGATGTTGCAGTGTCCGCAGGGTGGCAGCGTGCGTGTGGGATTTGCGGAGATGTGCGCAGAGCTGGCGCACCTTTCCGAGCAGGTATGACAAGTGGGGGTAGCTTTTCAGAAAGCGCTGAACCACCAAATTAAACACATGGGCCAGGCATGGCACGTGCGTGAGGCTGCCGAGCTGCAGAGCCGCCACCAGCTTACGGCCGTTGTCACACACGACCATGCCCGGTTGGAGGCTCAGCGGCACAAGCCAGCGGTCGGTCTGCTCTGTCAGACCCTGCAGCAGTTCGTGGGCCGTGTGCCTCTTCTCTCCTAAGCTGAGTAGTTTCAGCACGGCCTGCTGACGCTTGCCCACCGCTGTGCTGCCACGCCGCGTGATACCGACTGCTGGCGACGTGCTGCTGACACATCTTGATTGCGAGACAGAGGTTGCGTTGGAGGAGGAGGAGGAGGAAGGTGCTTTAGTGGAGGAAGCATACACCGCCGCAGATACCACCACCGAGCTGTGGACCGCAATTCTGGGGGTGGGTAGGACGTGAGCCGTCCCAGGCTCTGACTCTGTCCCAGCCTCCACTAAATTCACCCAATGTGCCGTCAGGGAGATATAGTGGCCCTGCCCGCCTGTGCTTGTCCACGTGTCTGTTGTTAAGTGGACCTTGGCAGTAACCGCGTTGGTGAGGGCGCGTACAATGTTGCGGGAGACGTGGTCGTGCAGGCCTGGGACGGCACACCGGGAAAAGTAGTGGCGACTGGGAACCGAGTAGCGCGGGGCAGCCGCCGCCATCATGCTTTTGAAAGCCTCCGTTTCCACAAGCCTATACGGCAGCATCTCTAGGCTGATCAATTTTGCAATGTGCACGTTTAACGCTTGAGCGTGCGGGTGCGTGGCGTCGTACTTGCGCTTGCGCTCAAACTGTGGCGCTAGCGACGTCTGGACGCTACGCTGAGAGACATTGCTGGATGGGGCCGAGGACAGCGGAGGTGAGGGTGTGGGTGCAGGCCAGGAGACGGTAGTGCCTGTGTCCTCAGAGGGGGGTTGGATCTCAGTGGCAGGTTGGGGCACAGGGGGAGAGGCAGTGGTGCAAACCGGAGGCGGTGAACGGGCATCGTCCCACCTTGTGGGGTGCTTGGCCATCATATGCCTGCGCATGCTGTTGGTGGTGCCTCCCCAGCTGATCTTGGCGCGACAAAGGTTGCACACCACTGTTCGTCGGTCGTCAGGCGTCTCTGTGAAAAACTGCCACACCGTAGAGCACCTTGACCTGTGCAGGGTGGCATGGCGCGAGGGGGCGCTTTGGGAAACAGTTGGTGGATTATTCGGTCTGGCCCTGCCTCTACCCCTGGCCACCGCACTGGCTCGGCCTGTGCCCACACCCTGACTTGGGCCTCCGCGTCCTCGCCCACGTCCACGTCCTATAGGCCTACCCCTACCCCTCAGCATGGTGTATTACCAGTGATTTGATTTCCCAGGCAGGAAAGAAAGTGGCGCAAGCCTGCAGCCAAAGTAGAATTTTTTCCCTTGTTTTTCAAAGGACAAGCCACACTGCGTGTATTCAATGAATACTACTAAGTTTAATAACTGTTGTGGCCCTGCAAATGTGTCAGAGAACTGCAGTGACGCAAAGTTATTCGCTACAGCAGATCAGGGATTTCCCATGCAGGAAAAAAATTGGCACAAGCCTGCAGTAAAACGTAGCTGGCTGCGTCTGATTATTTTTAACGTTCTGCATGCAGCACACACATACCCAGAGCCCTGAGGACTGTCAGAGCAGGCAAAATAGAATTTTTTCCCTTGTTTTTCAAAGGAAAAGCCACACTGCGTCTATTCAATGAATAATGTATGTCTTCTGGCCCTGCCTACACAATTCTATCCCTGTAGTATTAATGCCGGGTGCAATGCTCTGCACAGCCGGTTTTGAGAAAAAAAAAATATATGCAACACTGCTAACAGCAGCCTGGACAGTACTGCACACGGATAGATGTGGCCCTAGAAAGGACCGTTGGGGTTCTTGAAGCCTACACTCACTGCTAACACTCTCCCTGCCTAACCACCACTTCTGTCCCTATTGCAGGGTGCAATGCTCTGCAGATCCAATTTTGAAAAAAAAATAAAATACAGTGCTAACACAGTACTGCACACTATTAGATGTGGCCCTGAGAAGGACCGTTGGGGTTCTTGAAGCCTACACTAACTCCTAACGCTCTCCCTACAGCAGCTCCAGCACGATACCACTGTCCCTCAGCTAACTCACAAGGCATCTGAGCCGAGCCGCAGGAGGGGCCGATTTTTATACTCGGGTGACATCTGATCGCCCCAGCCACTCACAGCAGGGGGTGGTATAGGGCTTGAACGTCACAGGGGGAAGTTGTAATGCCTTCCCTGTCTTTCAATTGGCCAGAAAAGCGCGCTAACGTCTCAGAGATGAAACTGAAAGTAACCGGAACACCGCGTGGTACTCGTTACGAGTAACGAGCATCCCGAACACCCTAATATTCGCACGAATATCAAGCTCGGACGAGTACGTTCGCTCATCTCTATTAAGGACGCAACAATTTTTGGCAGATTTTAATCTCCATTTTTCAAAAGCTATAACTTTTTGACTTTTCCGTCGACACGGACGTATAAGGGCTTGTTTTTTGCGTGGTGAACTGTAGTTTTTATTGGTGCCATTTTTGGGTATATAGACTACATTGTAAAATTTTTATTATTTTTATTATGATAAAAGGGAGAGAAAATGCATCAATTATGCAGCATAAATGACACAATCCATTTTTTCTGCGGGCCGGTACGATTACAACGATATGAAAATTCTTATATTTTTTTAATGTTTTTCCACTTTTCTGCAATAAACCCCCCCTTTTTTTTTAAATCTTGTTTTTTCTTCTAAATCGCTGCATTCAAAGTCCTGTAACTCTTAAATTTTTTCCATGGACGGAGCTCTGTGAGGGCTTATTTTTTGCGAGACGAGCTGTAGTTTTCATTGGTACCATTTTAGGGTACATATGGCTTTTTCGATCACTTTTATTGCGTTTTTTGGAAGGCAAAATACTAAAAATTAGCATTTTGCCTCAGTTTTTTAGCGCTTTTTGCCGTGCAGGATAAAAAGCATGTGCAACTTATTGTACACGTCAGTACAGACAAGAAAATACCAAATATGTGGGATTTTAATTTTGTTTACCTTTTTTTTATGCTAATATGAGAAAAAGCACCTGAAAAGGGTTTTTTTTTACATTTTTCTTTTTAGTACATTTTTATTATCTTTTTTTTTAAACACTATTTGTGCCACCCTGGGGGACTTGCAACACAGCACTGATGATTGCTGTGATAAGGCATTGCAGGGCTCCTCTCCTGCAATGCCTTATCGCTTATACAGCAATCACAGGCTCTGGCATGAACCCTTCCCATGCTGCGATCTACATAGATTGCGGCGGGGAAGGGGTTAACAGCGGGGGCACCCGCGCTGTTGCAGTAGGAGGCCGGCTATCACTAACAACTGGCTCCTGCTGCCGGATAGCGCAAGATCTGAAGTGGGAAGGGGTTAAATGGTTGCTTAGTTTGCATTTTTAGGGCTCATGTCCACGGGCAAAATAAGAATTAAAATCCGCAGCAGATTTTAACTCTTCTCCTGCCCGCGGATCCGCACCCCATAGGGATGCATTGACCACCCGCAGGGTAGATAAATACCCACGGATGGTCAATAAAAGGGATTTTAAAAAAAATGGAGCATGAAAAAATCTGGACCATGCTCCATTTTCATGCGGGTCTCCCGCGGGGACGGCTCCCGCGGGCTTCTATTGAAGCCTATGGAAGCCGTCCAGATCCGCGGGAGACCTAAAATAGGAATTTAAAAGAATTTACCCATCCGGAGCGGACCGGGAAGGTCCTCTCTTCCTCACGGCCGCATCTTTCTTGCTTCGGCTCGGCGGATGTGCCCGGCGCATGCGCGCGGCACGTCGGCAACGTGCCGCAGCCGTGACGAGTTCATCCGCCGGCCGAAAAAGAAGATCCGGCCATGAGGAAGAGAAGACTTTCCCCGCCCGCTACGGATAGGTAAATTCTTTTAAATTCCTATTTTCAGCGCTCTTGTCCGCGGGGCAGGAGGGACCCGCTGCAGATTCTCCATGTAGAATCCGTAGCGGGCCTGATTTTCCCTGTGGACATGAGGCCTTAAACTTACATGATGTAAAAGTTCATAGTGAATAAAACTACATAACTACAACACTACACAGGAGAGCCAACAGCTCCTCTATATACTACACCACACAGGAGAGCCAACATCTCCTCTATATACTACACCACACAGGAGAGCCGACATCTCCTCTATATACTACACCACACAGGAGAGCCGACAGCTCCTCTATATACTACACCACACAGGAAAGCCAACAGCTCCTCTATATACTACACCACACAGGAGAGCCAACAGCTCCTCTATATACTACACCACACAGGAGAGCCAACAGCTCCTCTATATACTACACCACACAGGAGAGCCAACAGCTCCTCTATATACTACACCACACAGGAGAGCCGACAGCTCCTCTATATACTACACCACACAGGAAAGCCAACAGCTCCTCTATATACTACACCACACAGGAGAGCCAACAGCTCCTCTATATACTACACCACACAGGAGAGCCAACAGCTCCTCTATATACTACACCACACAGGAAAGCCAACAGATCCTCTATATACTACACCACACAGGAGAGCCAACAGCTCCTCTATATACTACACCACACAGGAGAGCTCACAGCTCCTCTATATACTACACCACACAGGAGAGCCGACAGCTCCTCTATATACTACACCAAATAGGAGAGCCAACAGCTCCTCTATATACTACACCACACAGGAGAGCCGACAGCTCCTCTATATACTACACCACACAGGAGAGCCAACAGCTCCTCTATATACTACACCACACAGGAGAGCCAACAGCTCCTCTATATACTACACCACACAGGAGAGCCGACAGCTCCTCTATATACTACACCACACAGGAGAGCCAACAGCTCCTCTATATACTACACCACACAGGAGAGCCAACAGATCCTCTATATACTACACCACACAGGAGAGCCAACAGCTCATCTATATACTACACCACACAGGAGAGCTCACAGCTCCTCTATATACTACATCACACAGGAGAGCCCACAGCTCCTCTATATACTACACTACACAGGAGAGCCGACAGCTCCTCTATATACTACACCAAATAGGAGAGCCAACAGCTCCTCTATATACTACACCACACAGGAGAGCCGACAGCTCATCTATATACTACACCACACAGGAGAGCCGACAGCTCCTCTATATACTACACCACACAGGAGAGCCGACAGCTCCTCTATATACTACACCACACAAGAGAGCCGACAGCTCCTCTATATAGTACACCACACAGGAAACCTGACAGCTTCTCTATATACTACACCGCACAGGCGAGGCGACAGCTTCTCTATATACTACACCACACAGGAAAGCTGACAGCTCCTCTATATACTACACCACACAGGAGAGCTCACAGCTCCTCTATATACTACACCACACAGGAGAGCTCACAGCTCCTCTATCTACTACACCACACAGGAGAGCTCACAGCCCCTCTATATACTACACCACACAGGAGAGCTCACAGCTCCTCTATATACTACACCGAATAGGAGAGCCAACAGCTCCTCTATATACTACACCACACAGGAGAGCCGACAGCAACTCTATATACAACACCACACAGGAGAGCCGACAGCTCCTCTATATACTACACCGCACAGGAGAGCTCACAGCTCCTCTATATACTACACCAAATAGGAGAGCCAACAGCTCCTCTATATACTACACCACACAGGAGAGCCGACAGCTCCTCGATATACTATACCACACAGGAGAGCCGACAGCTCCTCTATATACACCTCACAGGAGAGCCGACAGCTCCTCTATATACTACACCACACAGGAGAGCCGACAACTCCTCTATATACTACACTACACAGGAGAGCCGACAGCTCCTCTATATGCTACACCACACAGAGGAGCTAACAGCTCCTCTATATACTACACCATACAGGAGAGCTGACAGCTCGTCTATATACTACACCGCACAGCAGAGCCGACAGCAACTCTATATACTACACCACACAGGAAAGCCAACAGCTCCTCTATATACTACACCACACAGGAGAGCCGACAGCTCATCTATGTACTACACCGCACAGGAGAGCCGACAGCTCATCTATATACTACACCACACAGGAGAGCTGACAGCTCGTCTACATACTACACCACACAGGAGAGCTGACAGCTCCTCTATATACTACACCACACAGGAGAGCTGACAGCTCGTCTATATACTACACCGCACAGCAGAGCCGACAACAACTCTATATACTACACTACACAGGAGAGCTGACAGCTCCTCTAGTTCACTGTGAAATATGCATGTATTTGCCTGTTTAATGTTTTAGATGACAACTCTCCATCTAATGGCTTACAAAATGCATGAATAGAAATCTCTCCAGTAACCCCAAAAAATCATTTTGATTGGTAGTAGAACGTTTGGTGATTGCAGTTCTCCAGGGCATAGCTAAAAGTTCATGGGCCCTGGTGCAAAAGTTCAGCTTAGGCCCCCCATGACCCCAATGAGGCTTTGCATGGCTACTACTGCTGGTCCTCCCCAAAAATACATTATGCATACACACAGGCACATACTGTATATATGACAGAATATACATAAGAGAACATTTATGCCGGACGGATCTACTCCTCTAAAATTCCCTAGATTCATCCACATAGTTCTTCTAGTAGCGAAAAGACTTCTGCACAAACATCAGCTTCTGCAAACAATCCCAGGAATAACAGAGCTGGTAGCCCAACTTAAACTCCTATTAAGCATGGAACGAGTGGAGACAGAGACACAAAGAGAAGGCAGCAAAAGCATTTTTCAAAAAATGGCAGATCTTCCTCCAGTCACACTACACCGACCAAGAAATTAGTAAGATAGTGACGCCCTTTCAATATACAACCTGGTACCTAATGGGAGGAGGCTAGAGACTCTTTGGGAAGACTGAAAATCAGCAGAAGGCAGGATAATGGGACGGACCGAAACAGAACATGAGGCATAGATAGGGTCTGGATGGGGACAGTAGGAGGAGAGGAGGACAGAAATATTGAAAGTACCCCCTTCTGGTTATTTCCTTTTTTTTTACATTTTATTATGTTTTATTTTTGTTTAATTTGAAACTCGGATTTATACAAAATAATGGGAGGATTCAAAATATCGAGTAAACTTTGGCAGGAAAGAGGCACAGGAGATCAATATGTCTGATATATCATGTATTTTTCCAAGATGATTCGTTTCTGTATTATTTTATTAAGATTCTTTCTTTCTTTTTTTATTGAATGGTAATGGAAAATATTTGCAAAAATGTACGATAAAAAAGATGTTTGGAAAGAGAACATTTATAAATTTATAACACGGCGAGTTTAGAAGCAGTGGCTTAGTTCTAGTAACCTCTATGTAATGCAGTAACCATATAATCGATAACAGCTCTACACAGGAATAGTGATTGCAGTGCAGTTACCTCTAGTGACATCTTCTCTGACTAATGTCACCCACGTTTTCTTTTCTTCCAGCCCAGACTGTCAAGAAGTTTCCTTAATGCTAAAACTCAACTCTGCACACTCTCCCTATGCTGCTGCTACCCTCAACGCTCCCCACAGTATCTCGCACAGTAAAAGTGCTCCCTCTTGTGCCCAACAAAATAATGCTTGTACACAATGAAAAGTCTCCTGCAGTGACCACCACAAGAAATAGTGCCTCCCTTGTGCCCCCACACTGTAGTAATACCCTTTTATCCCCCACAAGTGATGACATCTACTTTGTAAGTAAAAGAGGTCTCTTTGTGCCCCTTTGGGTGCCTGTCCACAGGGTGGTAAACCGCCGGCGAATCACGCCCTCTGAGGCTTTCCATTGCTTTGCTATGGAAAGCGCCGGCACACTGTCCACGAGCGGAGAATCATCGCGATTCTCCGCTTGCGGCTGGGCAATTCGCAGCATGCTGCAAATTTCCCCGATTCTCCGCGGTCAGCCTGACCGTTGGAGATTCGTTGGTGGCTCCCGTGGTGTAGCTCCGCCGCAGGACACCACAACGCCCTTGAACAGGGGGCCTTAAAGGGTTTGTTCAAGTTTTTTTTTTATTCCTGCTTCTCATGTATAAAAATAAACAATATTACACTGCTCTCTCCCAGCTCCACTGCCACATCCTCAGGTCTCCATTATGATGCTGTTTTGACAGGCTGCAGTTAGCTTGTTTATGGGACATCACAGGCTGCTGCAGCCAATCGTAGGTGTTAGCGCTTGAATACTGAGGTCTATGATTGGCTGCAGCAGTCTGTGATGCCATATCCACAGCCGGGAAAGGGCAATATACTATTGTATACTTTTTATACATGGGTAGTATTTTTTTTTTTATTTAGCTCTGACAATCCCATGTAAAGTCATAGAGTCCCCACTGTGCCCCTATGAAGTCTTGCAGGGTATTGTTGTATCTTGTCTCTACCATGAAGAATAAACGCCCCCAAGCGACGCCCACAATTTTATTGGCTGGAGAACGGGTGGGCATTATCTCCCCTCAAGCCTCGTGTCACTCAGCCCTCCGGCGCTGTGCTCTGTGTCCTGTACTGACTTCGGTTACAACCCTCCCCCTCCCATCTGCTTCATTCCCCCTGCTGAATGTTACGGTACTACGCTTGGCGATGTCATTCCCTTCCCCTTCCCCGGCATCTGCTGCAGTCTACCAGCTGAGCGATCTGTTACTGCGGTGCACCTGCTCTCTATATAGTGGTACAATCAGAGGGGTACTGGCACGGGGACGAACGTCAGCCACACGCTGCTGTTTCCGGGGGGCTAAATTTCCTAGCAGGACCACTTACCCAGTTGAACAGCAGCACAGATGTCGCGGCCGCAGGCAAGCTGGCCGACATCAAAAACCTTATCCTCGGCTGCCTGCGAGGCAATACCGGGAAGTCCACAGTGCAGAAGCCGGTACAGGGCACAAGGCGCAGTGCTGGAGGGCTGAGTGACACAAGGCTGTTGGGGAGATAATGCCCACCCATTCTCCAGGCCAGCCAATAAAATTGTGGTGACGCTTGGGGGTGTCCATCTTGTCTCCACCCGTTTTTAATGGTGGAGACAAGATACAATACCGACTTACTGTTCCCACTGTGCCTCTATCAATATGTGCTCCTATTACGTATTATGAGCCCTCCTGTGTTCCTATTAACTAATATGAGCACCCCTGTTCTTCTATTAATTAATATGAGCCCCCTCTGTGCCCCTATTACATAATACCAGCCCCCTTTGCCAATATAAAGGAATATGAGCCCCCCCCCCGTGCCAAGTATGTGTAAATCAATACAGCCCCCTGTCCCCCTGTATCGTTCAGAAAATTGTTCAAACAAACGCAATTGAATGATACTCGTTAAGTTTAAACGTGGGCAAACGACTAGACAATGAACGAGAAACCTGAAGTAATTCACAAACGACTCACCCTTTTCATGGATTTAAAGGCTAATTGGCCTAATGAGGTGCAGATGTTGTTTTTCCGGTGTTCTGTGCAGTGTTTCTTGCTTCCCTTTGCGTATTTGCGCACTTTCCATAGATTTCCATGGTGCCTTTACTCGTAAAACACAGGAAAGTAGAGCAGATACTACTTTCTTCCAAGCACGCAAAACATGCTCATGAGAACGAACGCATTGAAATCAATGGGTTCTATTCTCTGTGTTTAGTGTGTGCAGATATCCATGCATGCACGGTCATGTGAAGAAGCCCTGAAAACAAGTCCATCCTCTGTCCATCATGTTTTTCACTATTTGAGGAATAAAAAGGAAATTGTTGCAGCCGTTCGGAGGCTTGCACCCTGCGTACAAGCCAGACCAGCTTTTAGGTGTGCCCTTGCTCCTCCCGGAGCTGAGGGGTGTGGTAGTGGCAAGAGTGATGTCATTCCACTACCTGGTGCTGACTTGCTTGCTGCTATTTAAACTGTGCGAGCATTGACCCCTTTGCTGGTCAATTCACTTCAGTCCTATGCTGGACAGCATTGGAGCAACACTGAGTGGTGGAAGCTCTCCTATATAAGCTAAGTTCTTTGTTGGTTTGGTTTTGTTTTTCCTTTTGTTCTGTGCTAGGGCTCCCTGATAGGGACTGGTCAGTGGCCCAGGCACGAGTGCAGGCTCGCACTTATCAGCGCGGTCAGTCTGCCGAGCAGGCAGGGCCCCCTCCTGGGCAAGGGGAGTATAGGGAGAGAATTCCCCCATTTATTTTGTGTTTTCTTTGCACGGTTGTGCCTTTCATTTATGTTATTGAGGTTGCACGTTCATTGGACGCAACAGAAATGTTTTTAATTAGCTGCTCAGAATGTAAAAATCTAATCCTCATATGACTTTTGATTAGAGATGAGTGAGCATGCTCGGTTAGGGCAATTACTCGAACAAGCATCGCTTTTTTCGAGTAACTGCCTACTCGTCCAAAAAGAGTACTCATTTTCTGTTTCATCTCTTGTTTTTGATCCAATTGGGGACATCTGACCAGTTGGAGGTGATGGACTTCTATATGCTTCTTCACCCCCAGATCTCTTTTCTTTCTCTTCCTCAGGAAAGTTCTTGATGGATTCTCTGGTCGTGACTTTGGCTGTCTGCGTAGCGGACATGACTCTTGGAAACGTGGCATTTACTGTCACAGTAAATGGGAAGTTTCCAGAATCTTTATCTTCCTTTGTTTTCTCATTTTTCCACTCAGGAGGGGAAGTATAGCCTCTTGTTGAAACACATTTTTCTTCCTTTGTCGCTGAGGAAATTGTTGGTTTGACCGGAGTTTCTTCTAGTGTGGTATCTCTCTTGTATTCAGAATGACATAGACATCGAAAAGTTGCTTGGAAACCTTTCTTTGATGTGGTCTCCTCTATGTCCTCTGCTTCCTCCTTTTGTCTGTTAGTCGCTTTAGGCGATAGTTTAGGGAACCATCTAAATAGTCCATACTTTGGGTGAGTAACTAGATAGATCCACTCTTGTGGTGATACATCTTCTCCGTTTGGAGCTACATTTTCTTGAAGCATAAACCATGGCGGGAATGCCAGTACTCCAGAGCATTCCGGTTCCGGTACTCGCTGTAATCTTCCTGTATTAGATGCTGACCAGTCAGCGAGTACCGCACACCATCTAGCTTTAGATTCGGGGGAGATCGGGAACTCCTCCAACTCTGTGGGATGTGAAGGAGCCTCCTCTACTTGTAGGCCGCACTGGACTATGGGTTCTGCTGGTTCAATAAGATACACAGTCACTGGACCTAAGATGGTGGCTGACTGTATTTTTTGGGCCAATACGGGCTGATGCTACTTTCGGGTCTCTGGTGGTTCTGAGACATCCTGTCTGTCTGGGGGACTTCCAGGAGAGCTTAGGCCTGTAGGAGCGAGGGTACTGGGGCTTAGCAGGGCCAAAGATTGTCTCTAACTCGATCCTCAGGTTTTTGGTAATGACAGCATCCTCCTCCTCGGTAGTGGCGGCTCCAACAAAGGTAGCGGGAGCAATAGGAGTTATGCCGGAGGGATCGCTGATTGCAGCCGGGATCTCTTCTTTATCTCGTAATAGCTGCAGTACTTCTGGCTCATCTCCGAAAAACCATTCCGGCTCAATCGGTGGGTAACCAGCGGGTCTTTCCCTTACAGCCATGTCAGGATCATGCACGATATGACTGCTTACTCTGCTGGCTGTAACACAAAAATGTCCGGGAGGTTACCTCTCACTTGTTTCTCTGTGGTAACTGATCTTTCTCCATGAGAACTTGGCGCTCACAGTGTAAGTATCCGCTCAGGAGCGGGGTTTCTCCTCTTCCATGAAGCGTTCCATTGTGGGGGTTTGCCTCCCCCTTCCTTTGACCTTTGCAGTGGTCTGCTTCCAACGGCCAAATCTCTCAGTGTCATTTTCTAACTTTCTAATGCACCAATCAATCCTCAACTGCCTGGCGCCATTCTGTGGCTTCATGTCGCAATTAAAATGTTCTCACTGTTCCGCGCCATTTTGTAAATCTATGTTGTAGTACAAGTTCTGTAACTGCTTGGCACTTCTTTGTAAATCCATTAAGTAGCAGTGTTAACTAACACAGTCATTCTTTATTGTGGCAAACACAACACAATTTAACTTCTCCTGTTTGTCACCACATTATGCAGTTCCATCTTTCAATACCCTCTTCTGTAAAATCACGTGCAAGATGGCTGATTAACTCCTCGTGGGCTGTTATATTTTTAAAGGCTCTTTTTAACGTACACAAATGAGTTTTCTTTCTGAGTAAGATCTTGTCGTGCCCAAGGAGGCTCAGAGGATTTTCATCCCTTTTGTTTTTAGGCACAGAGGCTTATCCTGTTAGTAGACGCCAGTCTTTTATGTGGTACGTACGAACGTGAGGGATGCAACAAGTTATACTTACAGCCCCCCACCACCACCTGGCACGACAAGTTACACTGACAGACCACCACCACGACAAGTTACACTGACAGACCACCACCACCCCTGTGCAAGATGTTACACTGATAGCCCCCCACCACGACAAGTTAGACTGACAGACCACCACCACCCGGCGTGACAAGTTACACTGACAGCCCCCCACCCACCCCCACTATCCGGCATTACAAGTTACACTGACAGCCTGCCCCCAACCCACCCCCGACGTGACAGCCTTCCCCCCACACCACTACCACCCCCCAGCGTGACAAGTTACACTGACAGCCTCCCCTCCTCCCAACCCTCTCCCTGCCCCTTGTCCATAGCCATCAATAGGAGGAGGCAGGACGGGCCAACGCTTAGCTCTGCCCCTGTCCCGCCCTCCCATTACACAAAATGAGCAGGGAGGAACAGAGGTGAGCCTGCGATGGGGAGGGAGGGGAAATGGGTGATGGCCTGGTGAGTTGGGCGCATTTGTGCCGGCCTCACCAGGCCATATGAACGGGCGCACAAACATTTGATTTGTGCGCCCTTTCACCAGTTTTTTCTCCCCAACGTCACATATATCACCCGCCCTTGTGTATCGCACGCGCATTTGCATACCCTCCTCCATTGACTTCTATGAGGATCTTTGGTGTACAAATACACTGAAAAATAGAACATGTTCTATCTTTTTTTTTTTTTGTCGACTGAAATACGCTCACTAAAATACGTCAATGTGAAAGAACCCATTTGCATCATGTCCATGTGTCCATATGTGTTATATGTCTCTCTAGCCAATATTAAAATACAGCTCCCAGCATACCCTCCTAACAGAGTTGTCTGCCTCTAAGAGATTGTCTGCAGAGATCTGAGGGCTCGATAGGCTTTCTTTCTGTTTGAGGTGTAAGAGTTTTGTTTTCGTTTTTCTACAATGAGGAAATGTCTCCTTCCGGTCCTGCCTTATATAAAGCTGATTTATGACGGTTCATTTTACATCTACTTAGGGGTCTCAGCTGCTACCTGACGCTCACAGATCGAGTTCTGCAAATCTGACAGGTGAGATAGCAGAAATTCTATTATTCCTTAAAAGGTTCTCCGGACATATCAGATTTGATTTAACATTCAGCAGAGCCGCTGTGATAAATCTGGTGCATTTTAAAACCATTAGCCTAAGATATTAGTAAATCTGTCTCATAGACTTTCCATTGAGCCCCTACTAGGGCTGGGTGATTTTGCCTAAAATTGAAATCTGGATTTTCTTTTTCAAGTTTATGGGCAATTCAAAAATTTAATCTCAATTTTATTCAGTACTAGCTTACCCGTCGCGCGTTGCTGCGAAGACAGACATACATACATACATACATTCGTTTTTATATATCTAGATAACAACCAATCACAGCGCAGCTTTCAAGTTACCTCAGCGGTAAAATATATAACAACCAATCACAGCGCAGCTTTCATGTTACCTCAGTGGTATAATATATAACAACCAATCGCAGCGCAGCTTTCATGTAGCCTCAGTAGTATAAGAAGTAGCAACCAATCACAGCACAGCTTTCATGTTGCCTCAGCAGTATAATATATAGCAACCAATCACAGCACAGCTTTCATGTAACCTGAGTAGTATAAGAAGTAGCAACCAATCACAGCACAGCTTTCATGTTGCATCAGCACTATAATATATAGCAACCAATCACAGCACAGCTTTCATGTTATATCAGCAGTATAAGAAATAGCAACCAATCACAGCACAGCTTTCATGTTACCTCAGCAGTATAAGAAATAGCAACCAATCACAGCACAGCTTTCTTTTTACCTCAGCATTATCAATATCCAGCAATTGTCAAGCGAAACGTTCGGCGGATGCATCATTTTGTAGTTGAACACGCCTCCCGTTGCTCATAATGCCTTTTGCTTTCGTGCTTGAGATGGAAATCAAACGATCTTTGTCTGGGGGGCATAACTGTCGATGATGCTCGCACGTGCGCCACCTATCGTAGGATAGTTGTGCTATGCCAGTTATCTTCGGAGGAGTGTACTCAACAACTTCCCAAAGTTTCATGGTGATTGAATGAATGGTGTAGTAATGCATAAAGGACAGACAGAAAGACAGACATACATTCATTTATATATATATAGATGACATCAGGAAGTGAGAGAATTAGATTCCGTACGTAAAATTTGGACGCTAATTCTTTTGTGCTTAGAATTGAATAATCGAGTTGGGACCCATTAACTTTTCCTATTTATGACATAATCAGTGCTCGTGCCAAATTTCATGTTTCTATGACATCGCGAAGTGAGAAAATTACATTCCGTACGTAAAATTTGGACGCTAATTCTTTGGCGCTTAGAATTGAATAATCGAGTTGGAACCCATTAGCTTTTAATATTTATGACATAATCAATGCTCGTGCCAAATTTCATATTTCTACGACATTGGGAAGTGAGAAAATTGGTGGCAATGATGGAAATCAAACGATCTACGTGGGGGGGGGGGCGTAACTGTGGACGCTATCTATCTATCTCCTATCTATTTATCCATATCCTATCTCATAAATATCTATCTCCTATCTATCTTTGTATGTATGTATCTATCTATCAAACTATAAGATAGATAGATAGATAGATAGATATGAGCTATCTATCTATCTATCTATCTATCTATCTATCATCTATCTATTTATCTATGTATCTCCTATCTCATATCCATCCAACATCATATCTATCTCCGATCTATCTAACTATTATCTATTTATCTATCTATCTATATCTTATCTCATATCTATCTATCTAGATATGAGATACAAAAAGACAAACAGATAGATAGATAGCAGATAGATAGATAATAGATAGATAGATATGAGATAGACATGAGATATCTATCTATCTCCCATCTCATATCCATCTATCATCTATCTATTTCCTATATTATAAATATTTATCTCCTATCTATCTATTAATCTATCTATCTAACATCATCTCCTATCTATCTATCTATCTATCTCATATCTATCTTACGATTATTTATTTATCTATCTATCTATATCTTATCTCATATCTATCCACCTATCTAGATATGAGATACAAAAAGACGAACAAATAGATAGATAGATAGATAGATAGATAGATAGATAGATAGATAGATATAATAGATATGATGTTGGATGGATATGAGATAAGAGATACATATATAAATAGATAGATAAATGGGAGATTATGATAGATAGATAGATAGATAGATAGATAAATAGATATGAGATAGATGGAATAATAGATACATACAAAGACAAATAGGAGATAGATAGATAGATAGATAGATAGATAGATAGATGATAGATGGATATAAGATTGGAGATAGATATCATATCTATATACTATCTATCTATCTATCTATCTATCTCCTATCTCCTATCTATCTATCTAATATCCATCTATCTCCTATATATCTATCTCATATCCTTCTATCTCCTATCTATCTATCTATCTATTTATATATGTATCTCTTATCTCATATCCATCCAACATCATACTAATCTATCTATCCTTCTATCTCTTATCTATCTATCTAATATCCATCTATCTCCTATCTATCTATCTATCTCATATCCTTCTATCTCCTATCTATCTATCTATCTATCTATCTCTCTCCTATCTATCTATCTATCTGTGCACCCCCAGCGTAGGCGAGCCGAAGGAACCCAAAGACAGTAATAAACATGAAGAAATCAGAGTGCCCAAACATGCCAGACTTTCACTGTGCCGAGGACATAGGCCTCTGCACACACCCTCAGCAATCGTGGGGATAGAGCGGACTCCGATGCTAGTACAGCTGTGAAGGTCTCATCAATGGAGTAACTCTCCTCTTCTTTGGCCCAAACCAGTGTCTCAGATAACTGTGGTAACACGGGAGAAAATACATGATGCCCAGTGCTGATCCCCTGACCCCAAGCAGGAGGAGGAGGTGGCATTACAAGCCCAAGACACCATGACCAGGACCCGCTATAGTCTGTGTGGGAAGCACGTTATCGGGCCAAGGGTCAGGCTCGGTTCCAAGCCTCCACCTTTGTGACTCAAGGTGCCCTAAGTTACATAGCAATGGGAAATCCATGTGTCGCAACATAGATAGCTCAACACTGGAAGGGGCAGTCTTTGAGTTCCTTGGCCTAGCCTATGCTGTAAGTGCACAAAAATGGTATTACACAGGAAGAAATAGGAGTGCCCAACCATGGGAGAGTTTTGCCCCGCCAAGCAACTTGGCCTCGGCCAGCAATTCTGGCCTAGTCAGTCACTGTATTATTTGTGCCACATAGGTAAAACACCGTGATGGGAAGACTTAGTGCACCCATAGTATAGACAGACCCCTGTAACATTCCTGTAGCAAAGGTATAAACAGACCCCAGGAACATTTCTGTAGCAGCAGTATAGGCAGACCCCTGTAACATTTTCGTAGCTGTAGTATAGGCAAACCCCAGTACCATTTCTGTAGTAGAAGGATAGGCAGACCCCTGTAACATTTCTGTAGTGGAAGTATAGGCAGACTCCTGTAACATTTCTGTAGCAGCAGTATCAGCAGACCCCTGTAACATTTATGTAGCAGACGTATAGGCAGACCCCTGTAACATTTATGTAGCAGAAGCACAGGCAGACCCCAGTACCATTTTTGTAGCAGCAGTATAGGCTGTGAGGAAGGAGGAGCAGCAGCCAGAGGATTCAGAGTTTCAGCAGTGGACGGCGTAGAAGACTGGGTGCCCGATACATTGCTGGATGCATTTTCTGCCATCCACGACAGGACCTGCTCACACTGCTCTGTTTGCAATAAAGGTCTACCACGTGGACCCATAAATTGTGATATGAAGCTGGGGACCCCAGAAACTTGCCTCTCTCCTAATCCCGCAGCAGCCGGCTGGGATTCACTTAGACCAGGAACTCGGCCTGTGCCCACACCCTCACTTGGAACTCTGCGTCCTCGCCCGCGTCCGCGTCCACATCCTCGACCCCTACCCCTCAGCATGGTGGATTACGATTAGAGCATTCACAGACCGCTGTAAATAATTATGAAATTTTATGCATTCACTTTCACGCAGTGAGCGGAATTGTAACGCTAACTCCAGGCAGAAAAAAATGGAAGGAAGGCCGCAAACAGGCCTAGCAGTGCTATAGTGATGCACCAAAACTCCCACCCGGCACCCAGTAAAATGCAGACGGTCAGAGGTAGCCCAACAAAGGAGCTTTTTGGTTTTTTTTGAAAAAGAAGACAGGCTATATATTGTGAATATCACTTTCCCTCTATAAGTACCTGTGTTGGCCGTACGCTGAGCGTCAAATTCACTGCAGACACAGGCCGGTGTAAATAATCTTGGAATTATGTGCGTACACTTTCTCGCTGAGAGTGGTATAGTAAGGCAAACTCCAGGTAGAAACAAATGGAAGGAAGGCCGCAAACAGGCCTAAGTGCAATAGTGATGGACTAAAACTTCCACCAGACACCCAGTAAAATTTAAACGGTAAAAAGGTAGCCCAACTGAGGAGCTTTTTGGTTTTTTTTTAAAAACAATACAGGCTGTATAGTGTGTATATCACTTCCCCTCTATCAGTTGCTGTGGCCGTACGCTGTGCGTCAAATTCACTGCAGACACAGCCCGGTGTAAATAATTATGGAATTGTTTGCGTACACTTTGTCGCTGAGAGCAGTATTGTAAAGCAAACTGCAGGGAGAAAAAAAATTATACGGAAGGCTGCAAACAGGCCTAGCTGTGCAATAGTGATGCACTACAACTCCCAGCAGAGCCCTGTAAAATTTAGACGGTCAGCGGTAGCCCTAAGAAGGAGCTTTTTTGTAAAAGAATACAGGCTATATAGTGTGTATATCACTTCCCCTCTATCAGTCGCTGTGGCCGTATGCTGTGCGTCAAATTCACTGCAGACACAAGCTGGTGTAAATAATTATGGAACTGTTTGCGTACACTTTGTCGCTGAGAGTGGTATTGTAAACCAAACTCCAGGGAGAAAAAAATTATACGGAAGGCTGCAAACAGGCCTAGCTGTGCAATAGTGATGCTCTACAACTCCCAGCAGAGCCCTCTAAAATTTAGACGGTCAGAGGTAGCCCTAAGAAGGACCGTAGCGGTTCTTGGAGACAGGATCCTACACTACACTATCACTTTCCCTTTCTCAGCAGGACTTTCCCTACACTCTGTATTACAGACTGCAGCCTGAGGACACTATAGCTGTAATGGCCTGCAGAGCCCGATATAAAAAAAAATTGTGCAAAACTGCTACCAGCAGCCACAACAGTAATGCACACAGTCAGATGTGGCCCTAAGAAGGACCGTTGGGGTTCTTGTACACAGGATCCTACACTACCACTGTCCCTATTTCAGCAGCACTTTCCCTATACTATGTAGTACAGACTGCAGCCTGAGAACGCTATAGCTGTAATGGCTTGCACGCCCGATATAAAAAAAAAGTGCAAAACTGCTACCAGCAGCCACAACAGTAATGCACACGGTCAGATGTGGCTCTAAGTACGACAGTTGGGGTTCTTGTACATAGGATCCTACACTAACACTATCCCTTAATAAGCAGTAGCATTGTCCCTGATCTCTCCCAGTGTGTGTCTGTGGTGAGCTGTGGGCGGCCCCACTTTAAATACTCGGGGGTCACTTGATCTCGCCAGCCACTCACTGCAGGGGGGTGGGATAGGGCTGGAATGTCACAGGAGGAAGTTGTAATGCCTTCCCTGCATGTCTATTGGCCAGAAAATGGCGCAAAACATTCAGGGAAGGAAATGGAATTGACTCGAACATCTCGTGGTGCTTGCCTCGGGTAACGAGCATCTCGAGTACCCTAATACTCGAACGAGCATCAAGCTCGGACGAGTATGTTCGCTCATCTCAGATAGATAGATAGATATGAGCTATCTATCTCTCATATCCTTCACTCTCCTATCTATCTATCTATCTATCTCCTATCTATTTATCCATATCCTAACTCATAATTATCTATCTCCTATCTATCGTTGTATGTATCTATGTATCTCCTATCTATATATTTATCTATGTATCTCCCATCTCATATCCATCCAACATCATATCTATCTCCTATCTATCTATCGATGTCCTATCTCATAAATATCTATCTCATATTTATCTTTGTATGTATCTATTAATCTATCTATCTATCTAATATCATCTCCTATCTATCTTTCTATATCCTATCTCATAAATATCTATCTCCTAGCTATCCTTGTATGTATGTATCTATCTCATATCTCTCTCTCTCTCATATCTATCTATTTATCTATGTATCTCCTATTTCATATCCATCCAACATCATATCTATCTCCTATCTATCTCTCTCTCTCATATCTATCTTACGATTATTTATTTATCTATCTCTCTTTATCTTATCTCATATCTATCTATCTAGATATGAGATACAAAAAGACAAACATATAGATAGATAGGCGATAGATAGATAGATATGAGCTATCTATATCTCTAATATCCATCTATTTCCATTTATCTATCTATCTCCTATCTATCTATCTCCTATCTATCTATCTATCTATCTATCTATCTATCTATCTATCTATCTATCTCCTATCTATTTATCCATATCCTATCTCATAATTATCTATCTCCTATTTTTTTTTGTTTGTATCTATCATCTATCTATATATTTATCTATGTATCTCCTATCGCATATCCATCCAACATCATATCTATCTATCTATCTATCTATCTATCTATCTATCTATCTATCTATCTATCTATCTATCTATTTCCTATCTCATAAATATCTATCTCCTATTTATCTTTGTATGTATCTATTAATCTATCTATCTAATATCATCTCCTATCTATCTTTCTATATCCTATCTCATAAATATCTATCTCCTAGCTATATTTGTATGTATGTATGTATGTATCTATCTCATATCTATCTATCTCATATCTATCTATTTATCTATGCATCTCCTATCTCATATCCATCCAACATCATATCTATCTCCTATCTCATAAATATCTATCTCCTATCTATCTATCTATTTATCTCCTATCTCATATCCATCTAACATCATATCTATCATCTATCTATCTATCTATCTATCTTTCTCATATCTATCTTACTATTATCTGTTTATCTATCTATCTATATCTTATCTCATATCTATCTATCTGGATATGAGATACAAAAATTCAAACAGATAGACAGATAGATAGATATAGATATGAGATAGGAGATAGATAGATAGGAGATATCTATCTGTCTATCTATCTATCTCCTTTCTCATAAATATCTATCTTCTATTTGTCTTTGTATGTATCTATTAATCTATCTATCTATCTCATATCTATTATCTATCTATTTATCTATGTATCTCCTATCTCATATCCATCCAACATCATATTTATATTCTATCTATCTCCTATCCTTCTATCTATCTATCTCCTATCTCATATCCATCTATTTATCTTTCTATCTACTATCTATCTATCAATCTATATCCTGTCTCATATTTATTTATCTATCTTTCTATCTACCTATCTATATCCTATCTCATAAATATCTATCTCCTATCTATCTTTGAATGCATGTATTTATCTATCTCATATCTATCTATCTTTCTATCTACTATCTATCTATAGATCTATATCCTGTCTCATATCTATCTATCTATCTATCTATCTATCTATCTATCTACCTATCTATACATCGATCTATCTATCTCCTATGTCATATCCTTCTATCTCCTATCTATCTATGTATCTATGTATCTATCTATCTATATCATATCTCATAAATATCTATCTCCTAGCTATCTTTGTATGTATGTATGTATGTATGTATCTATCTATCTCATATCTATCATCTATCTATCTATGTATCTCCTATCTCATATCCATGCAACATCATATCTATATCCTATCTATCTATCTATCTATCTATGTATCTATCTATCTCATATCCTTCAATCTCCTATCTATCTATCCATACTAAATGCAGCAGCTAGACTGATTTTTCTATCCAGTCGTTATTCAGACGCCTCTGCATTATGCCAGTCGCTGCATTGGCTGCCCATTCACTGCAGAACTAAATTTAAACTCCTCTACCTCACTCACAAAGCTCTGCATGGCGCTGCGCCACCATACATCGCCTCCCTCCTGTCAGTACACCACCCAGCCCGCTCACTCCGATCGGCTAACACACTCAGACTAAACACCCCTGTAATACGAACCTCTCATGCTCGCCTACAGGACTTCACTAGAGCGGCACCCATCCTCTGGAATGCTCTACCCCAAGGCATCCGGACAAATCCCGATGCACGAAATTTCAGACGTGCCTTAAAAACGCACCTCTTCAGGGAAGCATACCAAATCTCCTGACCTAGTCCCTCTCCCCTCCCTATGGTGCCCCACCCTGTTTGCCTTTTAATAAATGATCTGTACATGAAATTTCCTATTGCCTGTGTTCCCCAACCCCTGCACCTCCTGTACCACCCTCAACCCATTTGTGTCTAACCCAATGTACCTTATATTGTAATTGTTGCAATTGTTGTATTGTTTTGCATTTATCCATGCCTGAAAGCGCTGCGGAATAAGTTGGCGCTATACAAATAAAGATTATTATTATATTATTATTATCTATCTCTCTAATATCCATCTATCTCCTATCTATCTGTCTATCTATCTCCTATCCTTCTACCTCCTATCTATCTATCTATCTATCTACCTATCTATACCCTATCTCATAAATATCTATCTCCTATCTATCTTTGAATGTATGTATTTATCTATCTCATATCTATCTATTTATCTTTCTATCTACTATCTATCTATCGATCTATATCCTGTCTCATATCTATTTATCTATCAATCTATCAAAATATGAGATAGATAGATACATAGGGGGATAGATAGATAGTAGATAGGTAGATATGAGATAGGAGATAGATATGAGCTATCTACCTATCTATCTACTATATATTTATCTATATTCTATTTCATCGTATCTATTTATCTATATCCTATCTCATCCTATATCCTATCTCTATATCATATCTCCTATAGATAGATAGACAACATCATATCTATCTATCTCCTATTTATCTATGTCATATCTTTCTATATATTTATCTATGTATCTCATATCCATCCAACATCATATCTATCTATCTATCTATCTATCTATCTATCTATCTATCTATCTATCTCCTATCTCATATCCATCTATCTCCTACCTATCTATATCCTATTTCATAAATATTTCCTAACTTTGTATATACACTACCGTTCAAAAGTTTGGGGTCACCCAAACAATTTTGTGTTTTCCATGAAAAGTCACACTTATTCACCACCATGCGTTGTGAAATGAATAGAAAATAGAGCCAAGACATTGACAAGGTTAGAAATAATGATTTGTATTTGAAATAACATTGTTTTTACATCAAACTTTGCTTTCGTCAAAGAATCCTCCTTTTGCAGCAATTACAGCATTGCACACCTTTGACATTCTAGCTGTTAATTTGTTGAGGTAAGCTTGTGAAATTGCACCCCACGCTTCTAGAAGCATCTCCCACAAGTTGGATTGGTTGGATGGGCACTTCTGGCGTACCATACGGTCAAGCTGCTCCCACAACAGCTCAATGGGGTTCAGATCTGGTGACTGCGCTGGCCACTCCATTACCGATAGAATACCAGCTGCCTGCTTCTGCTGTAAATAGTTCTTGCACAATTTGGAGGTGTGTTTAGGGTCATTGTCCTGTTGTAGGATGAAATTGGTTCCAATCAAGCGCTGTCCACTGGGTATGGCATGGCGTTGCAAAATGGAGTGATAGCCTTCCTTATTCAGAATCCCTTTTACCCTGTACAAATCTCCCACCTTACCAGCACCAAAGCAACCCCAGACCATCACATTACCTCCACCATGCTTAACAGATGGCGTCAGGCATTCTTCCAGCATCTTTTCATTTGTTCTGCGTCTCACAAACATTCTTCTTTGTGATCCAAACACCTCAAACTTGGATTCATCCGTCCACAACACTTTTTTCCAGTTTTCCTCTGTCCAATGTCTGTGTTCTTTTGCCCATCTTAATCTTTTTCTTTTATTGGCCAGTCTCAGATATGGCTTTTTCTTTGCCACTCTGCCCTGAAGCCCAAAATCCCGCAGCCGCCTCTTCACTGTAGATGTTGACACTGGTGTTTTGCGGGTACTATTTAATGAAGATGCCAGTTGGGTACCTGTGAGGCGTCTGTTTCTCAAACTAGAGACTCTAATGTGCTTATCTTCTTGCTTAGTTGTGCAACGCGGCCTCCCACTTCTTTTTCTACTCTGGTTAGAGCCTGTTTGTGCTGTCCTCTGAAGGGAGTAGTACACACCGTTGTAGGAAATCTTCAATTTCTTAGCAATTTCTCGTATGGAATAGCCTTCATTTCTAAGAACAAGAATAGACTGTCGAGTTTCAGATGAAAGTTCTCTTTTTCTGGCCATTTTGAGCGTTTAATTGACCCCACAAATGTGATGCTCCAGAAACTCAATCTGCTCACAAGAAGGTCAGTTTTGTAGCTTCTGTAACGAGCTAGACTGTTTTCAGATGTGTGAACATGATTGCACAAGGGTTTTCTAATCATCAATTAGCCTTCTGAGCCAATGAGCAAACACATTGTACCATTAGAACACTGGAGTGATAGTTGCTGGAAATGGGCCTCTATTCACCTTTGTAGATTTTGCACAAAAAACCAGACATTTGCAGCTAGAATAGTCATTTACCACATTAGCAATATATAGAGTGCATTTGTTTAAAGTTAGGACTAGTTTAAAGTTATCTTCATTGAAAAGTACAGTGCTTTTCCTTCAAAAATAAGGACATTTCAATGTGACCCCAAACTTTTGAACGGTAGTGTATGTATCTATCTATCTCATATCTATTTATCTTTCTATCTAGTATCTATCTATCGATCTATATCCTGTCTCATATCTATCTATCTATCTATCAATCAAAATATGAGATAGATAGGTAAATGGGGGGATAGATAGATAGATAGAGAGATAGGAGATAGGTAGATATGAGATAGGAGATAGATATGAGCTATACACTATCTATTTATCTATATCCTATCTCATCCTATATCCTATCTCTATATCATATCTGCTATAGATAGACAACATCATATCTATCTATTTATCTATCTATCCATCTCCTATTTATCTATCTCATATCTTTCTATCTATTTATCTATGTATCTCATATGCATTCAACATCATATCTATCTATCTATCTCATATCCATCTATCTATCTATCTAATATCCATCTATCTCCTACCTATCTATATCCTATTTCATAAATATCTCCTATCTATCTTTGTATGTATGTATGTATGTATCTCATATCTATTTATCTTTCTATCTACTATCTATCAAAATATGAGATAGATAGATACATAGGGAGATAGATAGATATGAGATATGAGATAGATAGATAGATAGATATGAACTATCTATCTATCTCTTATCTATTTATCCATATCCTATCTCATAATTATCTATCTCCTATCTATCTTTGTATCTATCTATCTATCTATCTATATATCTATCTATCTATCTATCTATCTATCTCCTATCTGGTGACACTTCAGTAAAAAAAAAAAAGTTGAGAGGAGCCACTGTGTAAGTGCTCCTGCACCCTTGCGTTCTTCTTGCGCGTTTTTTTTTCACGTGATTGTCAATGGGACTCTCTAATGTTAAAAACGCATCGCAAGGTGGTGCTTTGCAAATTTTTTTTTTTAAATTCTTTATTTATCATTTTCAATTTTTAAAACAATAACAGTAATAAAAGAGGATGCATTCTTAGTTTGCTATATTATATTCCTTGTACTGAAAAAACAAAACCATAGCGCAGCACAGCATTTCCGTTTGCAGTGTGGCATCAGAGAAACACAGTTTTAGTATAACATCCTGTGGTGAAGCTGTCACATCTATTCCTTACACTCTGTCATAGAACAATAGTACACACAACGGGCGAGAAAGAGCAGCCATAGAATGGCATCTCTGTGTTACACAAAAATTATCTTAGGAACGACCCTAAACTGCGTAATCTCTCCTTTAGTCTGTAACTGCAAAAACATTAACTATACAACTAATGTCAATACAAAGTATACAACATATTCTCTATAACAGACAAGACACAGAGGGGGAACAGATAGAAAAAATAGGGGGATAAGATAAATAGCTCAGGAGAGGATGATCGACAGATATTCTGCTGAATCTTGAAACAATGACCAGTGGTACCATGTTTTCCTGAACTTCTATGGGGTACCATTTAGTGATGCCGTAAGGTCCTCCATCTCCATAATCCATTTTACTGTGTTGAGGCACATTGCCACTGTGGGCGGAGCGGCCTGTCTCCAAATTCTGGGGATACAAGACCATGCCCACCATATAGCACACCACTAGTGATGAGCGAGTATACTCGCTAAGGCACCTTACTTGAGCGAGTAGTGCCTTAGCCGAGTATCTCCCCGCTCGTCTCTAAAGATTCAGGGGCCGGCGGGGGGTGGGGTGGGGGTTGGCGGGGGAGAGCGGGGAGGATCGGAGGGGAGATCTCTCTCTCTCCCCCGCTCTTCCCTGCTCCCCGCCGCAACTCACCAGTCACCCGCGGTGGACCCCGAATCTTTAGAGATGAGCGGGGAGATACTCGGCTAAGGCACTACTCTCTCGAGTAAGGTGCCTAAGCGAGTATACTCGCTCATCTCTACACACAACTAATTTTTTGTATACCGAATGTGGGATCTCGCTGTGATGTAGGAAAAAGAAGGCCGGGGGCATTGGCAAGGGAAAGTCTGTGAACTTAGATGTAATCCGCCATACCTCCAACAAAAAGCTCGTCAGCACCGGATAGTCCCATAAAATATGCAGCAAAGTCCCCCGTTCTGCCCCGCATCTCCAACACAGAGGAGAGAATGACGGATATATCTTATGTATGCAGCAGGGCACCCTGTACCAGCGCGATAGCATCTTAAAACCAGATTCCTGTATCTTACTCGATATGGATGAAAAGTGTGTGATGGAATAGATTGTTTCTCTTTACTCTTGAGTAAATGTAATCTTAAAGGGGTTGTCCCGCGAAAGCAAGTAGGTCTATACACTTCTGCATGGCCATATTAATGCACTTTGTAATGTACATTGTGCATTAATTATGAGCCATACAGAAGTTATAAGAAATTTTTCACTTACCTGCTCCGTTGCTAGCGTCCTCGTTTCCATGGAGCCCGCCTAATTTTCAGCGTCTAATCGCCAGATTAGACGCGCTTGCGCAGTCCGGGTCTTCTTCTTTTCTGAATGGGGCCGCTCGTGCCGGAGAGCGGCTCCTTGTAGCTCCGCCCCGTCACGTGCCGATTCCAGCTAATCAGGAGGCTGGAATCGGCAATGGACCGCACAGAAGCCCTGCGGTCCACCGAGAGAGAAGATCCCGGCGGCCATCTTCAGCAGGTAAGTAGGAAGTCACCGGAGCGCGGGGATTCAGGTAAGCACTGTCCGGTTTTCTTTTTTAACCCCTGCATCGGGGTTGTCTCGCGCCGAACAGGGGGGGGGGGGTTGAAAAAAAAAAAACCCGTTTCGGCGCGGGACAACCCCTTTAAGGTCCGACTCCCATTTTTGTATATATCCTGGCGGTGAGGCCTCAGGTTTTGAGTTTGGTATGTTGTATACTTTTGGCAATGTGTGCTTCAAGGGCCCCTTCTCACTGCAAATAAGTTCAAATTGCGTTTTTGGGCGTGCAAACTTACTGGGACGAGGTAGGGACATGAGAAAATGTCTCAGTTGTATCGTCTGCCAGAAAGAAAGCGGGGTTGGATCTGTCATTCCCCGTAGTAAATCCACTGTGAACCATTGGCTGTCCCATGGAAAATTCTCTGCTCGAAACCTGCCTCTTTTCAATATCTGGAGGGAATTCGGGATTTCCTAGTACTGGGAACATAGGGGATGACCTAGGGGAGATGTCCGCCCTTGCATGTATTTTGGTTGCTATCGACATCGTGGGACCAATTGCGGGGTGTCTGACTATATCTGCTGAGACCCCACCCTGTGTCTAGGGAAGGACTAAGAGTGATACCGGTGTGGACCCCTGCTCAAGGTCTATCCATTGCTTGAAGGCCGAGTGCCTGTGCCAGTCCACTATTCGCACTAAATGAGCTGCCTGGTAGTATCGCAAGAAATTTGGGAGACCCAATCCTCCCTCGCTTTTCGGTCCAGACAATGTGTTTTTCACTATCTGGGTAGGCTTAGCTGCCCACACGAATTTGGACATAAGGGATAGTAGATGTTGAAAGAAGTGTCTCGGTATATGAATAGGGAGAGCTTGAAACAAGTATAGTATCCTGGGGAGAATGTTCATTTTAATAATGGCCTCCCTCCCAAACCAAGAAAAGGTGCCTTTGGTCCATGTGTTCAAATCGTGTCTAACCTTACTTAGAAGTGTCGGAAAATTAGCTGTGTACAGGTTATCTTCATTTGACGTGAGATTAATACTCAGGTATTGGATGTAGTCCCTTGCCCATGTAAATGAAAATGAGTCTTTACGTTCGTTCGCCAGTGTTTGGGGGAGCAATATGTTAAGCGCCGCTGATTTGCGGTAATTGATCTTAAAGTTGGAGAGCGCGGAGTATTGATTAATTTCTGCTAATAGATTCGGTATGGAAGTTCGCGGACTAGATATGAAGAACAATACATCGTCTGCATATGCCGCGATCTATTGTTCTTTATTTGCTAGCGTGATCCCCTTAATATCTGAGTTAGAGCGAATATACCCCAGAAGTGGCTCCAAACCGAAAATGAAAATCAGAGGCGACAGCGGGCAACCCTGTCTTGTACCGTTTGATATTGCGAATGAGGTTGAGAGTTGGCCATTTCTCCTAACCGACGCCGTCGGACAGGAGTAGAGGCTCGAAAGCCACTTAAGCATATTGGGCCTCATTCCTATGTGTGTTGCTGTAGCAAACAGGAAGTCCCATTCCACCCTGTTAAATGCTTTGTCAGCATCTGTGGATAATAAACAAATGGATAATGAAAGCTTTCTTGCAGCATATATGAGGTTTATGGCTTTCGTCGTATTATCCCTAGCCTCCCTGCGCGAGACAAACCCAACGTGATCATTATAGATTACGCTTTGTAAAAACGGGGAGATTCCGTTCGCTAGTATTTTGGAGAACAATTTCAAATCTGCATTCAAGGGAGAAATAGGACAGTAGTTCTGACACTGTGAGGGATCCTTCTCCTCTTTCGGAATAACCGTAATGTGCACCTGAAGGGTTTCTCTAGGTATTTCTTTCCCAGACGTTAGGGAATTAAGGGTCTGCATGAAGTGGGGAGAGAGATTCTCCGCATATTTCCTGTAATATGTTAATGAAAGCCCATCTGGCCCTGGCGCCCTTCTTGTGTGGGAATCCAAAAGAGCTCCTGCAAACTCCTCCCGCGTGATTGGGGCTTCCATAGCACTGATGGCTTCCTGAGGGAATCTACGTAAATCTGAGCATAGAAGGTATTCCTGTATCGCCACCATGTGGGAATCCCTTTCTTAATCTGACTGATTGGGCTTCAGGTTGTATAATGCCTGATAATATTCCTGAAATGCTTCAGCTATCTGTTTGGGCATGTGTATGGTGTGACCACTAGTAGCTTTAATATGTGGGACATATGTTCTGGCTCTGGCGGTACGTAGTGACTGTGCTACTGTGTGGCTAGTCTTGTTATAGAATTCGAAGAAGTGGCGTCTGCATTTTGCAGGATTCACCTTTGCCTGCCCCAGATAATACGAGCACACTTTTTTCTCTAAGTTGGGTCAGCTCTGCTCCCAATAATCTGACCTGAGTAGATTTGTAAGTTCTAGAGCTTGAATCTGGTCCAACAACCCTCGGAGGTGTGCACTGCGTTCATTCTTGATGCGGGATCCAAGGCTTATGCAAAAGCCCCGAATAACGCATTTATATGCCTCCCATGTTGTAAGCGGGTCTATGTCTGGCATATTGTTATGCTCAAAATAGTCTTGTAGTGCCTTGTGAATTTCTCCTGAAGTTATTGGGTCGTGAATAGAGATCAGCGAACGTACTCGTCCGAGCTTGATACTCGTTCGAGTATTAGCGTGTTCGAGATGCTCGTTACTCGTAACGAGCACCACGCGATGTTCGAGTTACTTTCACTTTCATCTCTGAGCGCGCTTTTCTGGCCAATTGAAAGACAGGGAAGGCATTACAACTTTCCCCTGCGACGTTCAAGCCCTATACCACCCCCCTGCAGTGAGTGGCTGGCGAGATCAGGTGTCACCCGAGTATATAAATCGGCCCCTCCCGCGGCTCGCCACAGATGCGTTCTGACATAGCTGAGGGAAAGTGCTATCGTGTTGGAGCTGCTATAGGGAGAGCGTTAGGAGTTATTTTAGGCTTCAAGAACCCCAACGGTCCTTCTTAGGGCCACATCTAACCGTGTGCAGTAGTGTGGAGGCTGCTTTTTGCAGTGTTGCACGTTTGTTTTTTTTTGGTATATCGGCCGTGCAGAGCATTGCGCCCTGCAGTAATACTCCAGGGACAGAAGTGCTTAGGCAGGGACAGAAGACATATTATTGATTGAATATAGGCAGTGGGCCTTTGCAAAAATATTTGAGGGAAAAAAATCTTTTTGGCCTGCCTGTGACTGTGCTCAGTGTTCTGGGTCTGTCTGTGCTGGGTGTAGTAGTTCTACAAAATCATACGCAGCCAGCTAAGTGTTACAGCAGGCTTGCGCCAAATTATTTCCTGGCGTTCCGTAAGCAAAGTCAGCCTCCAACCACAGGCCAATAAGCGGCACATTTAATTACAGCGTTCTGTTTTTGCATTACTGGTAATACAGCATGCTGAGGGGTAGGGGTAGGCCTAGAGGATGTGGACGCGGCCGAGGACGCGGAGGCCCAAGTCAGGGTGTGGGCACAGGCCGAGCTCCTGATCCAGGTGTATCGCAGCCGACTGCTGCGGGATTAGGAGAGAGGCACGTTTCTGGCGTCCCCACATTCATCGCACAATTAATGGGTCCACGCGGTAGACCTTTATTAGAAAATGAGCAGTGTGAGCAGGTCCTGTCGTGGATGGCAGAAAGTGCTTCCAGCAATCTATCGTCCACCCACAGTTCTGCGCCGTCCACTGCTGCAACTCAGAATCCTCTGGCTGCTGCTCCTCCTTCCTCCCAGCCTCCTCACTCCATTACAATGACACATTCTGAGGAGCGGGCAGACTCCCAGGAACTGTTCTCGGGCCCCTGCTCAGATTGGGCAGCAGTGGTTCCTCTCCCACCAGAGGAGTTTATCGTGACTGATGCCCAACCATTGGAAAGTTCCCCAGGGTCCGGGGGATGAGGCTGGGGACTTCCGGCAAGTGTCTCAAGACCTTTCAGTGGGTGAGGAGGACGATGACGATGAGACACAGTTGTCTATCGGTGAGGTAGTAGTAAGGGCAGTAATTCCGAGGGAGGAGCGCACCGAGGATTCTGAGGAAGAGCAGCAGGACAATGAGGTGACTGACCCCACCTGGTTTGCTACGCCTACTGAGGACAGGTCTTCAGAGGGGGAGGCAAGGGCAGCAGCAGGGCAGGTTGCAAGAGGCAGTGCGGTGTCCAGGGGTAGAGGCAAGGCCAGACCGAATAATCTACCAACTGCTTCCCAAAGCGCCCCCTCGCGCCATGCCACCCTGCAGAGGCCGAGGTGCTCAAAGGTCTGGCAGTTTTTCACTGAGAGTGCAGACGACCGACGAACAGTGGTGTGCAACCTTTGTCGTGCCAAGATCAGCCGGGGAGCCACCACCCACAGCCTCACCACCACCAGCATGCGCAGACATATGATGGCCAAGCACCCCACAAGGTGGGATGAAGGCCGTTCACCGCCTCCGGTTTGCACCGCTGCCTCTCCCCCTGTGCCCCAACCTGCCACTGAGATCCAACCCCGCTCTGAGGACACAGACACTACCGTCTCCTGGCCTGCACCCACACCCTCACCTCCGCTGTCCTCGGCCCCATCCAGCAATGTCTGTCAGCACAGCGTCCAGCCGTCGCTAGCACAAGTGTTTGAGCGCAAGGGCAAGTACGCCGCCACGCACCCGCACGCTCAAGCGTTAAACGTGCACATAGCCAAATTTATCAGCCTGGAGATGCTGCCGTATAGGGTTGTGGAAACGGAGTCCTTCAAAAGTATGATGGCGGCGGCGGCCCCGCGCTACTCAGTTCCCAGTCGCCACTACTTTTCCCGATGTGCCGTCCCAGCCCTGCACGACCACGTCTCCCGCAACATTGTACGCGCCCTCACCAACGCGGTTACTGCCAAGGTCCACTTAACAACGGACACGTGGACAAGCACAGGCGGGCAGGGCCACTATATCTCCCTGACGGCACATTGGGTGAATTTAGTGGAGGCTGGGACAGAGTCAGAGCCTGGGACCGCTCACGTCTTACCCACCCCCAGAATTGCGGGCCCCAGCTCGGTGCTGGTATCTGCGGCGGTGTATGCTTCCTCCACTAAACCACCCTCCTCCTCCTCCTCCTCCTCCAACGCAACCTCTGTCTCGCAATCAAGATGTGTCAGCAGCAGCACGTCGCCAGCAGTCGGTGTCGCGCGGCGTGGCAGCACAGCGGTGGGCAAGCGTCAGCAGGCCGTGCTGAAACTACTCAGCTTAGGAGATAAGAGGCACACGGCTCACGAACTGCTGCAGGGTCTGACAGAGCAGACCGACCGCTGGCTTGCGCCGCTGAGCCTCCAACCGGGCATGGTCGTGTGTGACAACGGCCGTAACCTGGTGGCGGCTCTGCAGATCGGCAGCCTCACGCACGTGCCATGCCTGTCCCACGTCTTTAATTTGGTGGTTCAGCGCTTTCTGAAAAGTTACCCACGCTTGTCAGACCTGCTCGGAAAGGTGCGCCGGCTATGCGCACATTTCCGCAAGTCCCACACGGACGCTGCCACCCTGCGCACCCTGCAACATCGGTTTAATCTGCCAGTGCACCGACTGCTGTGCGACGTGCCCACACGGTGGAACTCTACGCTCCACATGTTGGCCAGGCTCTATGAGCAGCGTAGAGCCATAGTGGAATACCAACTCCAACATGGGCAGCGCAGTGGGAGTCAGCCTCCTCAGTTCTTTTCAGAAGAGTGGGCCTGGTTGGCAGACATCTGCCAGGTCCTTGGAAAGTTTGAGGAGTCTACCCAGGTGGTGAGCAGCGATGCTGCAATCATTAGCGTCACCATTCCTCTGCTATGCCTCTTGAGAAGTTCCCTGCAAAGCATAAAGGCAGACGCTTTGCGCTCGGAAACAGAGCCGGGGGAAGACAGTATGTCGCTGGATAGTCAGAGCACCCTCCTGTCTATATCTCAGCGCGTTCAGGAGGAGGAGGAGGAGCATGAGGAGGATCAGGAGGAGGGGGAAGAGACAGCTTGGCCCACTGCTGAGGGTACACATGCTGCTTGCCTGTCATCCTTTCAGCGTGTATGGCCTGAGGAGGAGGAGGAGGAGGATCCTGAAAGTGATCTTCCTAGTGAGGACAGCCATGTGTTGCGTACAGGTACCCTGGCACACATGGCTGACTTCATGTTAGGATGCCTTTCTCGTGACCCTCGCGTTGCACGCATTCTGGCCACTACGGATTACTGGGTGTACACACTGCTCGACCCACGGTATAAGGAGAACCTTTGCACTCTCATACCCGAAGAGGAAAGGGGTTCGAGAGTGATGCTATACCACAGGACCCTGGCGGACAAACTGATGGTAAAATTCCCATCCGACAGCGCTAGTGGCAGAAGGCGCAGTTCCGAGGGCCAGGTAGCAGGGGAAGCGCAGAGATCAGGCAGCATGTACAGCACAGGCAGGGGAACACTGTTTAAGGCCCTGGACAGCTTTATGGCTCCCCAGCAAGACTTTGTCACCGCTCCCCAGTCAAGGCTGAGTCGGCGGGAGCACTGTAAAAGGATGGTGAGGGAGTACGTAGCCGATCGCACGACCGTCCTCCGTGACGCCTCTGCCCCCTACAACTACTGGGTGTCGAAGCTGGACACGTGGCCTGAACTCGCGCTGTATGCCCTGGAGGTGCTTGCTTGTCCTGCGGCTAGCGTCTTGTCAGAGAGGGTGTTTAGTGCGGCTGGGGGAATCATCACAGATAAGCGTACCCGCCTGTCAACCGACAGTGCCGACAGGCTAACACTCATCAAGATGAACAAAGCCTGGGTTTCCCCAGACGTCTCTTCTCCACCAGCGGACAGCAGCGATACCTAAACAATACGTAGGCTGCACGATGGAAGCATCGTTCTCTATCACCATCCAAAACGGGGACCTTTTTGCTTCATCAATCTGTGTATAATATTCATCCTCCTCCTCCTGCTCCTCCTCCTGAAACCTCACGTAATCACGCCGAACGGGTAATTTTTCTTAGGGCCGCAAATCTCCCTGCTCCCAGCTAGCCAGAGTAGCCAAGAGCAGGGACATGTCACTGGGGGCCACGGTATGCGGTCCCCAGTCACCTGATAAGTGTTATCCAATCAATAACGGCGATCATGTTAAGTTAAATAAAAGAAATAGTTTAAAAAGTTAGTGTTTCATCTTACCAAAGGTCCCCGGATTTGTCCCACAGCTGGATCTTTATCCGCAGACCTTTCTCCGGCTTCTGCACATGTGCTCGTTGCCAAAATGATGGATGCATGCGCAAAAGCAGGGCACTGCCCGGGAAATTTTAAATCTCCCTACTCCTGGCTAGCCAAGAACCTGGAGATTTCATTGGGGGCCGCGGTATGCAGTACCTAGTGACGGGATCGCCATTATCCAATGGATATCAGCAATCATGTAAAACTTAAAAAAAAGTTTTAAAAAAAACAAGTTAAAGTTTCACCTCGCCTTGTTGATCTGATCTGTGAGGGGAAGTAAAATTACTTACCTAACACCTCTAGCGATGTCCCCTGACGGACACAAGCACAGAAACTGGGGAAATTTAAAATCTCCTTGCTCCTGGCTACTAAAGTTAGTCAAGAGCCTGGTGCAGTGACCGAGGGCCACGGTGAGTGGTCCCCGGTCACATGATCGCCGTTACCCAATAGATAATGACGATCACGTAAGAGTTAAGAATAAGTTGAAGTTTCATCTTCCCTCACCGATGCAAACAGTGAGGGGAGATGAAACCTCTTATCAATCAAATGCTTTGGATTACAGAATTCCGCTCACATTTGCTGGTTGGAAATACGTAATCCACTCACAGAAAACAGGGGTTCTCTATCATTTTGGCCGCTCAAGGGCTCTACAAGTGGGCAATGGGATCTAAATCACCTTCAAGCAAAATGTCTGTTCTGAAAGCCACCGGCTGCTCCTTTCGGTTTGGGCCCTGTTGTGCATACAGCCATAAGATTAGAGCCCCAATGGGTATGTTTCTGAATACGGGACAAACAGGAGTATCCATTTTGGAATTTTATTTTTCCTCCTCTAATTTGAATTAATTCCAGAAAATAACCTGTGGGGTCAAAATACTCCTGACCCCATCAGTGAATATATTAAGGGGTGTATTTTTTAAAATGGAGTCATTTGTGGGGGGTATCTATCATTCTGATAACTGAGACTTTGCAATCTTGGCTTGTTGAAGGAAAACAAAATGTTCCTCAAAATGTAATTAAGGTTACATTTGTATGTCTCCTAAATGTTTAAAAAAAACTAAAGTTTTTCAAATGTGCGTCCAGAATAAATTAAACAGATGGAAATATATATCTTATCAAAATGTGTACAGTATGTTTGCACATATTTGACATATTGCAGTCGAAATGTGAAAAAACAAATAAATATATACACAAATTCAAGGGATAAAACCAAGTCCTACTGCTGGTCCCCCTCCTCCCATGTAATCCTATGCTGTTGTAGTGCCTGCTTACTGTATAGCGATGTCAACCTGCTTTAAATATCCTTTACTGAGTCTATACCAGACTTCTTTGAGATGACTATGGGTTAGGGAGTACCCAGGGAGGAGAAAAATTGTTTAGGGGCTTCCTCATAGTAATAAGGTAGGAAATCACTACATTAGAGCAACCATCAAGAATAAATCATTGGCACTGATATAATTAGTGGTCCACTGAATGGATGTCCTCCGAGAAAAGAGTTCTACTTGACGGAAATCTCAGGTTTAGCACAAATAGGAAGGGGGTGGGGTGGGGGGGATATGGGACCTTATTCTATCTGCCAAAAATGCCTATTTACTGCACAAAGGGGTTTAAGAACCACAACCAAAAACTTCTTCTGTTTCACTACTTTAGGGATTCACCAGTCATGATGGCAAAAAAAACACAGAAGAAGATGCCAATGTTTGGCCGAGGTGAAAACAATCAAGGTACATTTCTTGGAAGCACCTTGTTTTAACTTTCTTGATGTTTTAATGATGTTTAGACATACTTATCATCTCCTTGTATCTATACTTTTGATTCTTTTTCAGTAGACTTTTCAAGATTCTTAACGCCTAACAACATGGTAAGTGAGAAATTCCATTACAAAGGCTTCTACAACATTGTTAAAGGCAATAGATACACTAAATATGGCCAAAAGTAAGTGGGCACCTGACCTTTTTTTGAGGTCAGATACTGATGTTGGATGAGAAGGTTTGGCCCGTGATCGGCACTCAAATCCATCCCATAGGTGTTGGAAAGGATTGAGGTCAGGACTCAGTGCAGCCACTTCAGTTCCTCCACAGCAAACGCATCACCTCTGATCTTTATGGAGGTTGCTTTGTGTACAGCGGCACGGTCTTGCTGGATCAGGAAAGGGTCTTTATTAGCTTTTACTGGAAATAAGGGGCCAATTCCTGAAAAACAGCCCCATAGCATTACTCTTTCTCCACCACATTTTTCAGTAGGCCGTATGTATTCCAGCAGGTAGTGTTCTCCAGGCATGTACAAAACCTAGATTCATCCATCAGACAGCCAGATAGTGAAACGTGATTCATCATTCCAGAGAATACATTTACAATTTGTAACAAACAAGTCATGCCAGACTAATCTAAATTCCTTCTATCGCCGACTGGGTCAATCAGAGAGATGCATTGTACATAATATATCTTGACTTTAGTAAAGCATTTGACAAAATATCTCCTACCATCCTTCTTGAAAAAAATGACCAAATATTCGGGTTGACAAGCCAACTGTTAGGTGAATTCACAACTGGCTGAGTGATCGTACTCAAAGAGTGGTCATAAATGGCTGCACATCCAAGTGGAAGAATGTATCAAGTGGGGTACCACAAGACTCTGTCCTAGGCCCAGTGTTGTTCAATATTACTATAAATGATCTAGAGGAGAAAATTGATGGGAAACTGATCAAATATTCCTACAACGCAAAGCCAGGAGGGATACCTAACACTAGAGAAGAAAGACAGAGGATTCAAAAAGATCTAGACAAACTTGAGCAGTGGGCGGCAACTAACAGAATGGTATTTAACAAGGAGAAATGCAAAGTCCTACATCTGGGCAAAAAAAATGAAAAAAGCACATACAGAATGGGAGGAATTGGGCTTAGCAGCAGCACATGTGAAAAAGACTTGGGTATACTAATAGATCACAGACTGAACATGAGTCAACAGTGTGATGCAGCAGCAAAAAAGGCAAACACAATTCAGGGATGTATTAAGAGAAGCATAGAGTCTAGATCAGGTGAGGTCATTATCCCCCTCTACTCCTCCTTAGTCAGACCTCATCTGGAATACTGTGTCCAGTTCTGGGCTCCCCACTTTAAAAAAGAGATAGACAAACTAGAGCTAGTTCAGAGAAGAGTTACCAAGATGGTGAGCGGTCTGCAAATCATGTCCTATGAGGAACAGTTAAAGGATCTGGGAATGCTTAGCCTGCAAGAAAGAAGGCCAAGGGGAGACTTAATAGCTGTCTACAAATATCTGAAGGGCTGTCACAGTGCAGAGGGATCAGCCCTATTCTCATCTGTACAAGGAAAGACTAGAAGCAATGGGATGAAACTGAAAGGGAGGAGACACAGATTAGATATTAGAAAAAAGTTTCTTACAGTGAGGGTGATCAATGAGTGGAACAGGTTACCATGGGAGGTGGGGAGGTCTCCTTCAATGGAAATGTTCAAACAAAGGCTGGACAAATATCTGTCTGGGATGATTTAGTAAATCCTGCACTGAGCAGGTGGTTGGACCGGATGACCCTGGAGGTTTCCTTCCAACTTCACCATTCTAGGATTCCAAGTCTGTCATGTAGTGGCTGAACACCTAGGAAATTATACCTGTTCTTGTACACTGTGAGAAATGACGACAGTGTGAAGATTGTGTTATGAGTTCTATTGATGCACCACAATAAAGGGCAGATTTGTTATGCTTGTGCCAAACTTCGGTCCCGGACGTGGTTTACTGGTGTGCAACCATTCATCTGGTAGAGGAAAGATGGCGATCAAATGAGCTAATAACTCCCAAGTTATCACACTTGTCTCTGCAGAATTTGACACAGACATCTTCTGCTTCTCACTTTTACTGCACCCTCCCTACATTATCCACATCTCTATATAATCTTCATCCATACTGCCCTAGATAGTAATAATGCCATCCTGTGGTGTCCCACACAATAAGAGTATAATGCCCCTCATATAGTATATGTGCCACCTTTTATGCTCCCACTCAGTAAAAACACCGTCTTCTGACCCATTTCGTAATAATGCCCCCTTTATGCCCCAACTTAATAATGCCTCCGGTCTTTCATAGTGCCCTCTTTATTCCTTCACTCAATAGTGCTCTCTTTATGCCCCCAAGCTTCAATTGTGTCCTATTTATGCCCCAAACCTAAATTGTGCCCTCTTTAAGCTTCCAGCTTTTAATTGTGCCCAACTTATCCCCCAGACTTCAATCGCCCCTTTTTATACCCTCCTTAATAGTGAACCCTTTAACCTTCCCCACAGTCTTGGATACTGCCCAGTCTTAACTCAGCACTAATACAGGACTTATTTCAATGATAAAAAAAAGGAGTACTCGCCTCACCTCTCGCTTTTCCTACTGCTCTCGTTTGCACTGCTTTCGTCTCCCCTCACTTTAGGGGACCAGACCAGCAGTGAGGGAAATGGGGCAAGTACTCTATTCTTTTCTTTTTATTTTTGCTCCCCTAGACAGATTCATTCCTCAGATCACTTGGAAGACCTGGGCAATTGCCCATTTTACTCTCCCCCCCCCCCCCCCCCCCATGGCTGCCTTGGGTCTACTGCTTTGTGGCTGAGTTGTTGTTACTTTTGGACACTTCCAACTAACTTGTGGCAAAGGTAACATTGTATGAGAGTGCCACGTTCACAGACAGTGAGCTCTGCTGAATGTTCCACACTACTATCTATGGTTGTCTGTGAAGATTGCACGTCTGTAAGCAGGGGCGTAACTATAGAGGATGCAGGGGATGCGGTTGCACCCGGGCCCAGGAGCCTTAGGGGGCCCATAAGGCCTCTCTTCTCCATATAGGGAGCCTAGTACTATGAATAAAGCATGATAGTTGGGGGCCCTGTTACAAGTTTTGCATTGGGGCCCGGGAGCTTCAAGTTACGCCTCTGGCTGTAAGCTTGATTTTATGCAACTGTTTGCTATGGGTGTGGCTGAAAAACTTGAACTCAATGTTTAGAAGTGGAGTCCATATATTCTCAGCCGTATGTTGTATCTGCTTTTTTTCATTGCCATTCGCAGAGCACAGACTGTAGGGCAGCGATGAACAATTTGAACCTTCTCCTAACCATTCACATGATGCAGACTGCCATGAACCATATCCATATCGCACCACCGTGTGTTTAGTAATCTGAATCATACGGATCATAGGGATCTATGATGCTGTTAGTTTGTGTCATTAGATTTGCAGTCAGGGAGAACCAATATGACCACATTACTCTGTCTCAAGTCCAAATACATATTTATTTTCTTGACTCTTTTGCCATAGGGATCTGCGCAATATCAGGCATCACCATTTTCAATTCCAAATGAAAACATGAATCCAGCTGGGAGGCGTCCTATAGTTAATCCAGGTACAGTTTGCTTGTTGATAGCTTTGTGTCACGGCTCGCCGGCTGTGTTGGATCAGCACTGGGGTGATGTAACAGAATCAGCCCCGGCTCACATGATCCATACACCGGCCCATATTCAGTGTGACTTTAGTACTGAATGCCAATATGATTACTTCTCTCTGATAGCGTATGGATGGATTGGTTGGCGGGGGGGGGGGGGGGGGGGATGTGTCCCAACCAGCCAATCAGTGCTTGTCTGTAGACATTTATTCCGGCTCCTCATCACAGAGGACGCCAGTTATACTTCTAGTTCAGAGAAGTCTGTTTGGCTTCAAGTGTTCCATCTAAATCCTGGCTACTTGCTATCTATGCATTGGTGCATCATCTATTTCACAGTGTGCTTGCGAAATAGCCAACTCTGTATATATTGTTATACACTATTGCTATTATTACCCCTGCTTTCAACTAGGGAGAGTCAGGGTCGCCACAATTTCTTGACATGGGGTTGCCCTCATTAGGGCGAGTGCTCCGCTTCTAGAAAGCATCTGCTCATATGAGTAAGATTTTACATTTCTCAGTCTTCCCAGTTTTAGGTTTCATTATATACATATTGTGTTATCCATGTTAATATATTGTGTGTATATCCATCATTTTAGACAAAGTGTTTTGCATCCACCTTTGCCAAATTTAGCACAGTGGAGAAATCTGGGGCGGAGTAAAAAACGTTCTGGACTTATCTTTTCCAGCCGGAATACGGACGGTTCCATAGACTCCTATGGGAGCTTATTGGAGCTGCGGGAAAAGGGAGGTAGTTTAGCAGCATCTCTGCACCCTTTGCCAGCAAAGGGAGGGGACGGGAGATTAGCAAACAAGTTCTCGCCCCGTCCCACCCCCTCCCATTGCAAACAGCTGGCAAGGGGCGGGAGTTTAAAAAAGACAGCTTCTGCCCTGTCCCGCCTCCCCCCCCCCCCCCCATTACAGACAGCTGGCAAGGTGCAGAGAAGAGAAGGGGAAAGAAGTTTAGCAACCCCTCATCCGACGGTATCCCGGGCTGCGGAGTATATGCGACTGCCTCTTGTTTATGCCATGATGCAGCCGGCTGAGGATCGCAGCGTTCGTGTGAAAGAGCCCTTAGGGCTTCGGCATACTTGTGTTTTTCTCATGCGATTTTTTTTTTTCACGGGATTTTGCGTCGTTTTTTTAACGTGAAAGTCAATAGGACTATCTAATGTTAAAAATGCATGGCATTCCATAAAAATCACAATGCGTTTTTAAGATTAGAAAGTCCTATTGACTGTCACTTTAAAACAAGCACACGACAAAAACACCAGTGTGCAGAAGCCCTTAGTATAGCAAACATTGTGTCAAAATGCACCAAGCATGGCAGCTGTGTATATAGCCTAAAAATGCTTCTGTCTATATATATTCCAGGCTTTGATTCTCCTCTTCAATCTCCGCAGCATCCAGCCCAAAGTGATGAGGTAAGCAGTAGAGATGAGGGATCACACTCGGTAAGGTCAGTTACTCGAGCAAGCATCGCCCTTCTCAAGTAACTGCTTCTCGCCCGAGGGGGGGGGGAGGGGTGCAGCGGGGGGCGGTGGGGGAGAGCGGAGGGCAGTGGGGGGGGGGGAGAGTAAGAGAGATCTCTCGCTACTCTCCGCCCCCCCCCCCCCCCGCTCACCCTGAGCACGCTCAGACGAGAAGGCAGTTACTCGAGGAGAGCGATGCTCGCTCGAGTAACTGACTTTACTGAACGTGTTCGCTCATCTCTAGTAAGCAGCTCACACACTAACAGACCCATATTACAGCCCATGTGGTGTTTCTGTGAGCCGTCGTATGCACCCAAAGAATCAAACCTCTCCAGCTGAGAACAGTGTAATCCATGGTGGTTTGTCTCCATGGTCTTCATGGAAGGTAAAACCTAGCAGATTATAAGAGAGATTTGTGTGTAAAGCAGATCCCATATCAGGCCAGATGCAGACAATGAACAAGAAGGGAATGTTGGGAAACTTTTGCTTTAGGACGAAGTCAGACGAGCGCTAGTTTGCGCGCACCAATGTTCGCAAAAAGAGTACGTCTGATAGACCCATTGGTTTCCTATGGTGTGTTCACATGTCCGTCTTTTACAGGCACAAAATACTTGCACCTGCAAAAGATAGGACATCCATGCACCAGGAAGGTCCGTGCTGCGTGGAAAGATTCCCCGTGGGGAGTCCCCTCATCACTCGAACACTGACAGCACTGTCACGGTGTTCAATGACAAGGGGACTCCCTGCAGAGATGAAAGAATCCCCTGTCACAGCTGCGGCAAAGGACCGCAATGCCATCCCATTGCTTTCAATGAATGGCTGAGCTCTGCCTGTGATTGGCTGAGCGCTCAGCCAATTAGACACAGCTCTTTCAGGAGGCGGGAATTTATAAATTCCCGGCAGGAGAAGAAGCTGCAGAAGAGTGCTGGAGAAGCCATCGACAAGACGAGCCCCAACATTGGCGGAGAGGTGATGTGCTTTTTTTTTCTTTTTCAGGGAAGGGCTTATATTTCAAGCCCTTCCACGAAAATCACTGCGGGGGGTTGCCTGCATCCCATTACTTTCAATGGGGCCGGCTGCAGTAGTGCTGGTCTCATTGAATGCAATGGGGACAGAGCTTTGGTCACGCGCATTTCTAACATGCATGGAGCAGGTTGTTTTGCGTACACAGGTGTGCAAAAAACAACACACCTGTCTGACTGAGCCCTTAGGCTGTAATAACATCTTCTGTAAATGATAACTATATATAAGTTCTGGAATGAGGTTTCTGGCTTCCTGCACACAGAGTGGATTTGCTGTGGATTTTGCAGACACGTTTATGAATTGCCTTACTTCTAATAATGTGAGTAAAAGAAATGAAAAAGGAGGGTGGAGCAAGACCCAGTGAGGGTAGTAAAGCACTTTTTTCTCCCCTGTCCTCCTGCACACAGGACCTCCGACACATCCTATATATCTTTGGAATCGTGTCACCCCTAGGCATCCTGTTGTCCTATCCAGCCGAACTGACGAAGGGGTTCTTCCCCGAAACGCGTATTCCATTGCTGGTTTTTAATTTCTGAAAAAATAATAAAAAAGAAGTGCTTTCACCTTCACACATTGGACTTTGATCTACATCTTCTAGTAGCTTAGAGTGTTGCGCCTCCATACCAGTTCTTTTCACATCCTTTTTACTTCTAATAATGACCATCTGCAGATATAGCAAGGTTTAGCCCAACACGGATAAGTTGCGGCAATGAGTTATCTTAAAGTGACCCTCCAGTTTTGGGACAAAGTTCTATGCTAAGACAGGATGGGCAGAAGGGAAGGTTACCTGCAGTTGTGCTATTAATCCAGCCTACCAATTACAGGCCCTGTTTTTGGAATCAAAGACGGCTGCGGCAATTGCCTATCTAATGCACCCCGATCTCTGATTGCCCAGTGCAAATCAAATGAGCAGCTCTGGCCAATCAGAGAACAGGTATAGTGCATTAGTTGCCTAACACACTGCAGGGATGGAGTATTTGGCAGGAAAAGGGTGTAGCCTACTGAGTTTCCCAAAGTCCCTAATCCCAAGTCACACCTATGACACAGAACAGTTATGTCAGCCATGCACACACACACTCACTCACTCACTCACTCGCTCAGCTTGCAGGCTCCTTAGGTTTGGGTTGATAAACTCTTTACCTGTCTTGCTTCTGCTCTTCCTCTGTTTGGAATGGACACAGGAAACTCAGCAGTTGCAATTTATAAGATCCTGGTTGTGTACCCCCACCCCTAATTACTCACCCGTGCAAACAACGGGGACTGCAATGCTTCTGCTCCTCCTGTGTTTGCAATAAAGTGCAAAGTCTCAAGTCCAATATTTCTTTTCTTGACTCTTCTGCCATAGGGATCTGCTCAATATCGGGCATCACCATTTTCACTTTCAAATGTGCCAGGATCCTCCGAAAACATGAATCCAGCTGGGAGGCATTCTCTTTCTAATCCAGGTACCGTCTGCAGATTGATATGTTTGTTTCACGGCTCTCCGGCTGTATTGGATCAGCACCGGGGTGATGTAACAGAATCAGCCCCGGCCCACATGATCCACACGCCGGCCCATATTCAGTGTTACTTAGGTACTTAACGCCAACATGATCACTTCTCTCTGATAGTGTGTAGATGGATTGGTGGGTGGGGAGTATGTGTCCCAACCAGCCAATCACTGTTTGTCTGTAGATGTTTATTGTGGCTCCTCCTCCAGGAGGACACCAGTTATACTTCTAGTATGATGGTGCTCTTGTTCAAGTCGGTGTCTCCTGTCCTGTTTCCCAGTTCAGAGAAGTCTGTTTGGCTTTAGGGCCTAACTCCTGACTACTTGCTATCTATGCATTGGTGCATCCTCTATTTCACAGTGTGCTTGAGAAATAGCCAACTCTGTATATATTGTTATACACTATTGCTATCATTATCTCTGCTTCAAACTAGAGAGAGTCAGGGTCGCCCCATGTTCCTGATGTGGGGTTGCCCTCATCAGGGTGAGTGCTCCGCTTCTAGAAATGGTCTCCTCATATTAGTAAGTTAGAGTCAGATATCTATGTCTTCCCACTAATAGGTTTCATTATATTCTGTGGCAAGTTGGGGATTACTCGCCTCTAGATCGCCCACCTTTCTACCGGGAGTGGCAACCACACGCACAGAAACTGCTCAGGAGATGTGGATTTCTTTATCTCTGGCTCCTGCCAGCCTTTATTTACCACTATAGATGAGCGAGTATACTCGCTAAAGGCAATTGCTCGAGCGAGCATTGCCTTTAGCAAGTATCTCCCCCACTCGAGACTGCAGGTTTGGGTGCCGGCAGCGGGCACGGAGCTGCGGGGGAGAGCGGGGCGGAACGGAGGGGAGATCTCTCTCTCCCCCCCGCTCCCTCCTGCTGACAGCGGCTACTCACTGCTCCCCCGCACCAGCACCCGAACATTCCGTCTCAAGCGGGGAGATACTCGCTAAAGGCAATGCTCGTTCGAGCAATTGCCTTTAGCGAGTATACTCGCTCATCTCTATTTATTGCACAACACACAACGGAAACAGAATCCAAATAAGCATTCATTAGTAAAACAAAGTCCATATAAGCACCCCACCTGGGTGTTTGAGGTTAGGGTTGTTGTCCCTGGCAACCTCGTGCCTTTCCGGGTCTGCACTGGACCCTGGGGCTAGCAGCCCCTCCAGCTCCACTGAGCTGTCTCTCTGGCTCTCTCAGCCAATATCTCTTCCTGCCTCCTGCACAAACTGCCTCTTTTGTAGCTAACTCTTGCTACACCTAGGGTATTAACCCTCTCTTTCCCTCTTGCAGGTATTAGAATGCCTAACTAGCACACTCTGCAGGTCATTCTGTGCAGTGCACCACTACAATTAGAGATGAGCGAGCATACTCGCTAAGGGCAATTGCTCGAGCGAGCATTGCCCTTAGCGAGTACCTCCCCGCTCGAGACAAAAGGTTCGGGTGCCGGCGCGGGGGAGTGGTGAGTAGCGGCAGTCAGCAGGGGGGAGAGAGGGAGAGAGAAAGATCTCCCCTCCGCTCCCCCCCCCCGTTCTCCCCCGCAGCTCCCTGCCCGCCGCCGGCACCCGAACCTTTTGTCTCGAGCGGGCAGGTACTCGCTAAGGGCAATGCTCGCTCAAGCAATTGCCCTTAGCGAGTATACTTGCTCATCACTAACTACAATACATATTGTGTTATCCATGTCAATATATTGTTTTATTTATCTGTCCTTTTGGACAATATATTCCATCCGATCTAATAGTAAATGATGCATTAATAGAGCATTTTTTAATGAGGAAAAAAAGCTTCTTTCTTGAATTTTTAATTTCTTATTCTATAAATTTGATTGAGATTTTAAAATGATTTTATAGTATCTCAATGGTACTTTGGGACTTGACTATGCGATTGTACTTCTGTATCGCAGTCGATCACAGCCCATTCACACGGGCATAATTGTGCAACGTATTATCAGCATAACAAGCAGAGAATAGAACCCATTTATGTCAATAGGTTCATTCACATCTGCAGATTTTTTATGTGATTTTCGGCCAGATGAAAAAATACGTAGCATATCCTATATGGGTGCGTATTACGCACCGAAATAGTCCATAGAAGTGAGTGGGGCAGTGCTATCACAGACGAAGGGCTTATTCACACTGCTGCAGGCGCAACTACACTCGGCAGCATGGAGCAAAGCTGCGCCTGAACGAGGGAGATTCCCTTTCCTTTGCCAGCAATTCAAACTCTATGCGAGGTTGCAGGAGTTTGAAAAAAGAGGCGTGAAGCTAGCAGCAGCCCGATCTCTTCCGCACATGGTGTTCACTACCTGCAGGAAAAATAGGGCAACTTCTGTATGTTTTTTGTGCTGCATATTTTTGTGCCCATAAACACCACAGGATGGCGAAATACACAGGGAATAGGGGATTTTTGTTTCGTGAATGTGCTGCGACTTCACGGATCAAAAAACGCTTTTTACCTGTGAATAAGCCCTCATGCTCACATCCATGGCAGACCCGAGGGACTTATTTAGGCCCACAGCTGGCATGGCAGCCAGGGGCGTAACTATAGAGGATGCAGGGGATGCGGTTGCACCCGGGCCCAGGAGCCTTAGGGGGCCCATAAGGCCTCTCTTCTCCATATAGGGAGCCCAGTACTATGAATAAAGCATTATAGTTGGGAGTCCTAATAGCAAAGAAGAGTAGATAAGAGCAGCACTCAGGGGTTAATTCCAGAGAAACTTTATTGCCCACAACGTTTCAACTCAGAAGAGTCTTTGTCAAGTCAGCACTTGACAAAGACTCTTCTGAGTTGAAACGTTGTGGGCAATAAAGTTTCTCTGGAATTAACCCCTGAGTGCTGCTCTTATCTACTCTTCTTTGCTATTTGGAATACGGTCCAGGATCCAGGACTTTTGAGAGCGAGCACCTCTTGGAGTGGAATATCTTCCCTGGAGATACACAGGGTTTACGTGTGCTGTGATCCATCTACTATTTGGAATAGTTGGGAGTCCTGTTACAAGTTTTGCATCGGGACCCGGGAGCTTCAAGTTACGCCTCTGATGGCAGCTGATCTTCACCCCACAATCGCAGCATGTTGGAGCCCATGGAGTTATAGTGCTAGCTCCCTGCTGCTGTATAACTACTTTCACACCGCGGTCAGCACTGACAGCGGCATCTAAGGGATTAAACAGCCAGAATCAGAGCTATCGCTAGAGTTATAGTATAGTGACCACTCATAAGTATGACCTGCTCACTGCAGCATTGTATGGGTGTCGGGGGGGGGGGGGGGGAGAAGGTACCTCAGCATGTTGCAGTTTTGTTGGGTTAATCCTGATGTGTCATGGTATAGCAAAAATAGTGTCAAAATGCACTAAATATGGCAGTTATGTATATGGTCCAAAAATGAAGTTGCTTTTAGTAAATGTTTCTGTCTATATATATTCCAGGCTTTGATTCTCCAGTTCCATCTTCGCAACATCCAGACCACACTGATACGGTAAGGAGCTCACACACTAACATACACATATCCGCAGTACAGACCCATATTACAGCCCATGTGGTGTTTCTGTGAGGCATCAAACCTGTCCAGCTGAGAACAGTGTAATCCATGATGGTTTGTCTCCAAGATCCTCATGGAAGGTAAAATAGCAGATTATAAGAGAGATTTGTGTGTAATACAGATCCCATATCAGGCCAGATGCAGGCAATGAACAAGCAGGGAATGTTGGGAAACTTTTGCTGTAGACTGTAACATCTTCTGTAAAATATAACTATATATAAGTTCTAGAAGGCTTCCGGCTACCTGCACACAGACTTGATTTGATGCGGACTTTGCAGACATACGTATGAATTGCCCTAATTACATATAATTACCATCTATAGATGTAGCAAGGTTTAGCCCAATGCTGATAAATTGCTGCAATGAGTTATCTTAAAGTGACCTTCCAGTTTTGGGACAAATTTCTGTCCTGGGACAGGAGGGTAGGTTACCCGCAGTTGTTCTCTTCTCTGCTGCCACTCCAATCCGACAATTTCGGGCCCTGTTTTCAGCCATCCAAGATGGCTGCAGCAATTATCTTTCTAATGTATTCTGATCTCTGATTGGGAGCGAGTATCACTTGGTTGCTCATAGAGTGGCCAGGGCGGCTGGAGGAGATTTCTCTGAGATCGGCACCTATCTCTAGTTCTGGTCACCATCGCCAGCGGCCTGGCTGAATTTATAATGTTCTTCTCGTTGGCCAAGTGATGAGGATTCTGAAGAGAGGATCCCTCTATTAAAGGGGTTGTACCAAGATTACCAGTTATGCCCTGTCCTGTGGATAGAGGATAGCTTACTGATCGTTGGAGGTCTCACCATTGAGACCTCCGCCGATCTCAAGAACAAGGATTCCATGTCTCCCTCTGCCTGTCACTACGGAGGTTGCTTAGCCCCCAACAGTAATGTCAGAATGAATGGAGTGCTGGCCAAGCATGCACGGTTGGTGTTCTATTCTTTTTAATGGGGCTGCCAGAAACACTTGAGCACTTGCTGCTCGGCTATCTCCGCAGTCCCATTGAAAGTGAATGGAACGTTAGGGCACTTGTGCAACCAGCACTTCATTCAGTCTCCTCACTATGGAGATGCAATAACCCAACAGTGAGGACAGGGAACATGGGATCACCGTTCTTGAGATCAGCAGTGGTTTTAGTTATGAGACTCTATTCTGTGAATAGCGGAGAACTTGTAATCTTGGTCCAATCTCTTTAACTCAAAAATCCTTAATAGGGTGAAGGATAATGGATTCCGGAACGTGAAAACTTCTTAGTGGAAATGTGTTTCATCAGTCAGAAATCTATCTATCTAATCTATTATTTATATTATCTTTCAAGCCAGAAGCAGTTAAACTTATGGATAAGCAATTCCAAGAGAAGATCCGTCCATGTATTGATCTCATAGACTCCCTGAGGTCACTTGGGGTGGAGAAGGATCTGGCATTACCTGCGATTGCTGTGATTGGTGATCAGAGTTCTGGCAAAAGCTCAGTTCTGGAGGCTCTGTCTGGAGTCACACTTCCCAGAGGCACTGGTGAGAGGCAGTCTGTCTGTCATAGGGTTTTCTTTTTTTTGGTGCTATGTGTTTTTGACTGTAAGTATATCTTAGACTAATTCCAGACTTCCCTGCTGGTCTAGGGTAGTAAAGGAGTTAATGCCAGCTTCCATGATCATAAAGCTCATTAAACGGGGTAATTTTAGCTTTCATGATGAAGTAGAGTAGAGAAATGGTTAACATCTGGTCCCCTTGTGATCTTTAGTTATGGAAGAGTTTGTTCTAGCTTTCCTGGTGGTCTAGGGTAGTAGAGGTGTTAAAGGGAACCTATAATCAACTATAAGCCCCATAAACTAAGTTATGATGTTTATCGTTTAGGTAACGTGAAGCTTGGGGAACCATGTCTTAAAGTCAGCAAGCGTGAACCAGCTTCATTTTCAGAAGGGAGTGTGGACACACTCCCATTCATCTCTATGGTAGGTGCGTGTGCACAACCTTCTGAAAAGAGTCACGCTGCTGTGCATTCGCTGACTTCACCGGGAGACACAATAGAAATGTGTGAGTATGAGGGTGCATTCCCACGAACATATATCAGCTCGGTTTTCACGCTGAGCCGATATACGTTGTCCTCGTGTGCAGGGGGGAGGACGGAAGAGCCAAGGGCAGGAACTGAGCTCCCACCCCCCTCTCTGCCTCCTCTCCACCCCTCTGCACTATTTGCAATGAGGAGAGGCGAGGCGGGGCGGGGCTAATTCTCAGAACTTAGCCCCGCCCCGCCCCACCTCTCTCCATTGCAAATAGTGCAGAGGGGCGGAGAGGAGGCAGAGAGGGGGGCAGGAGCTCAGTTCCTGCCCCTGGCTCTTCCATCCTCCCCCCCTGCACACGAGGACAACGTATATCGGCTCGGAGTGAAAACCGAGCCGATATACGTTCGTGGGAATGCACCCTGAGGCACAACTTTCCGGACTCCACATCCCCTAAACTATAAGCAACATAGCTTAGTTTATGGTGCTCATAGTTGATGACAGGTTCCCTTTTTTACCAGCTTACCTGGTGGTCTAGGGTAATAAAGGGGATAATGACTATTTCCATAGTGGTCTAGGATAGTGGAGGGGAAACCGCTGCTTGTTACCTTGGAAGTTCAGATTCACAGAATTATTATGCTCCAGTAAAATAGCTTTTTCCATTGTGACTTTCATTTCATCCTCTTAACCATGTTCAATTTTTGGGGCCTTTTTTTCTTTACAGGGATTGTCACACGTTGTCCCCTTGAATTGAAGATGAAAAAATGTGCTACCAACTCCCCATGGAGTGGAACAATATCTTATAGAAGTACAAAAATACCAGTTCAAGGACCATCGGCAGTGGAGAATGAAGTGAGGAAAGGTAAACGGAAAAAAACCATAGCCTGGTTTACAAAAATTGTCCATCAGAAAAACAAGCCTTGTTGCCCATAACAAGCAATCAGAGCTAATTTATTAAAGTGAAAGCTACACTGTGATTAGTTGCAATTGGCAACAGTGCCAGTCTTTAATAAATGCATTTTGATCACTTTGCTCTTACTACTATTTGAATCCCAAATAACTGGATGTTTTAGGTCTCGCTGCATACTGTCCACTTCTTCAGACTGCACAGACACGTCCTCTTAACTGGTCAGAGACGCGGGACGAGAATACACGATCAGAGCGGCAGACAATTGTCACATAATAATAAGTGTACACACTATGTACACTATATATACTCTTTTCACGTATTACGTGTGCATACATGCCAAGATAGTGTATGGGGATTGTCGGCACACAGTAAGTATGCACGTCCATCACATACTTACTGTGTGCTCACGCCGGTGTGAGGGAGGCCTAAACCGAAGCGTATTTGCAAATATCACCAGATATTATAAATAAAAGCAGGCGTATGAGAGATCTCATACTAATTATCCATAGACACAAGCATATAAACTCTAGAGTAGATGCATCGTACCCGCATGTCCATGGAGTCAAATATAAGCTAGAACCGATGAAGATTGTTAAGAGGTGCAAATAATTGGGATTAAAATGACCTTCTTATTAACATACGGTATGCTTTCTACCTAAAAGTGGGGCTACCGCCCTGACAAGATGACCCTGCTTTTCGATAGCTAAGCCCTATTACTGTCTGTTGTTATACCATACTAAAAAACTTTTCCCATAGAACCAGTCTCTTATCTATCATCCTGACGTGTTTCCCCACCAGTTGCGTGGTTCATTCAGGGGAACCTTTAGTGCCTGGCTGTTTTTGTCAGTCAACAAATCCAGCCTCCTGTCTCAGTAGAGATAATAACATCCACTGTGGAAAAGGCTGGATTTGTTGATCATGACAAAGAGAACCAGGCAACAAAGATTCTCTTGAATGAACCACGCAACCGGTGGGGAATAACGTCAGGAAAATGGACGAGTGACCATTGGTAAGTGGGGGCGTCCTTGTCAGGGCGTTAGACCCACTTTTAGGCAGAAAGTGTGGAGTATGTTGATGAAGTACTCTTATCCCAATGTTTTGCACTAATTGACTGTCCTCATCGGTTCTGGTTTATATGTGACTCCTTGGATATGGGAGTATGATGCGTCTACTGTGGATTTCTTACGTTTTAGTCTATGGATACCGTGTACAGGAAATCTATGTTCCATGCAGATATGTATCAAAATGATTGGAAAACCGCAATGTCAAATATGGATATGGGGTGCAGGTTTTTTCCTGAAGCGTTGAACAACTTTTACCGATGTTTAAATATCAGCCCTATATACACACCTCCTTTCAGCTAAGATAAATCCCAATCCTCCCCAGCATACGATAGATGGAAACTCGCCATCACCTCCCTCACACCTGAGGAGTGGCAGGATATCTCTGAATCTCACCTATCAGTGTCACCAGCTGTAAACAATAAGCTAATTCAACTGTACATTATTCACCAAGCCTACCTTACTCCCAACCGATTACACAAAATGCGTAGCACCACCTCAGACTCATGCCAGAGATGCCACCAACCAAGGGCGGACTTTTAGCACCTGATATGGGAATGTCACTTCGTTAGGGAGTTCTGGTCAAAGGTGACAAACCTCGTGAACTCACTTCTACGGCCCCCACTATCCATAGAACTAGACCCCAAGGTGGCGCTGTTCAGCTTGCTGGAAGAGGAAGTGTGGCCACATCATACCCGCGTTTTTCTCGAAAAGACACTATTCCTAGCCCGTAAAGAAATAGCCATGAAATGGATGGCAACAGAGCCCCCCTCGGTCCCACAATGGGTCCAGTCCGTAAATACAGTAACCTCATATGAAAAAATTATATACCAAAAAAGAGGATGCCTGACCAAATTCCAAAAAGTATGGGGAGCCTGGCTAGACTCTTACTCTACTCTGACCATCGATTAAAACTTAAATTTATCCCACGCTGACCCCCTCCCCCCCCCCCTTTTTTCCACTCCTTAATACCCTCCCCCCCCCCCCCCCCCCCGGACAAGCGCCTGGAAGATCCACAACCACGAATCCCCTAACTCCAAAAGGAAAAAGGAAGAGCAGAGCCGGATGTTATTTTATTGTTCCCTTTTTCTTTTCTTTTATAAATTTAAAAGTTTAATGTTACAATATACGAACAGACAGTTTGAGAGACACAGTAACCAAGTCGATGTTAATCCAATATATGTAACTATCTCTGTTTATATCACCATGTGCAATGCAAAGTTTATCTTACTGTGTATTTCGCAAACTGCATATTACCAATAAATAAAAGAATTAAAAAAAAAAACTTTTACAATGTTTTTTGTGTGGTTTATCCCTGCTGTTTTGTACTATCTGGTGATGTTGATAAATACACTTCTGTTTCGAGTGATTTTAAGGCATAAATTAATTTTTAAATGAAAGCATAAAAGTTATATCATAAGGGGGGGGGTGGTATTTTTATTTTTGGACAGCACATTTTGGTGTTGATAAAATATTACATCAGACCGGACGCTTTACCTTTCTATGTTTCTTTCTAGCACAAGACTTCGTAGCTGGTGCAGGAAAGGGAATCAGTGCTGAACTCATAACATTGGAAATCGTCTCTCCAAACGTCCCGGATCTGACTCTGATCGATCTTCCAGGAATCACAAGGATTGCTTTACCCAATCAACCTCAAGACATTGGAGACCAGGTTTGTCAGACTCGGACCTCCAAATATGCCATGGGCCAGAAATAGACTCTGACTGCTATAAAGATATTTGGAGAAAGATATATGGACATTCACTGCCAGTGGATAACTGTGATCGGTGGGGATCTGACCGCTGGAACCCCACTGATTGTGATAATAGGGATCCCAAAGGTCCCTGCATGAATAGAGCAGAGGTCACAGGTCTACGATGAATGTCTTACCTGTCGAGGGTTAGCCTGCACAAACAGACTGGTCAGTGATGTTGTCCGGTTCCAAATCGACCTAGGTATCAGATTGAGCGCTCTTGAGAGTCAAAGTATTGACCATTACACACGGTATATGGTTGAAACAATGAACTCTGTTTATTGTCTGTATCTCTTAGCTTTTATAGCCAGTCCCCCTCGTGGCTAAACAAGGAAAAACTCGTGATTTTACATACATCTTAAACTTGTGATTTCACATGACTTTTAGACAAACACATTAATTTTAGAGAGAGCTGACAACTTCTTTGTGGTTAAGCCATCTCTTGCTAAATTTATGAACATCTGTTCGGGTGAACTTCCTGATTCCACTAGGTCAGACGTAGACCTTAAGAGAGAAACCACAGGCCTGTTTCTCAATAGTCATGAGTTCTGTTACACATATATATATTTGCAATATATTCATTTTGATAAGCAACATATATTAACTCCTTCAGCCCCTCTTGGCCCCTATCATTCCCCCATTTTGGACATCAGGAAGACACACGCAGGGTCCAGTTCTATTTTGAAAAGTCATAGTCGAGGTAGGTCCTATTGGTCGACTAGTCCCTATAAGGCGTCTCTAGTATGATGTTACAATACTAGTAGCGTGCACAAGTACGCACGGCGTGGGACTCCCTAATCTTCACCCACACCAATGTCCCTCCTGGAGATAGTCCTAATGGTGAACACGTCCAGGTCGCCTCACCCTGACCCTACACTACCTAGTGACAAGACTGGAAGGAACCGCCGTATGTTCTGCCTACCTCCAGCAGGGGTCGGCCTACACAGGGGCTGTAAAGGCTTTTGCCGTACATTTGCCCACACAAGAGATTATGACTTTGATTACTATATATATACACAACAGCATGACAATTATCTGTACTATACTTTGTAGGATTCCCATGAACCATCCTCCCAGACCAGAAAACCAATTTGCAGGGTTAAGAAAACTAAACCATCCCTGGTCTTTATCCTGTTTTATGCTAGTAGCTATTTTTCCCAAGGTATTGATCTTTTGGTGAATGGATTCTGAGTGATCAGAGAGGTTGAAACAACACATCCCCTCAAATTCCTCACATCCGTGGTTTACTGCGAGCAACAGGTAATCTATGGCGGCTCTATTTTGTAAAGCTGCTTTCCTGACTCCTTGTATGTCTAGTAGGAGAAGGTCCAAGGCCTGTGATGTAGCATTCAGGCCCTTTACCATATCGCATGCTAATCCATTGATTACTCTTGCGTTATATTGTGCCAACCCGGGAACACCCACAATACTGACTGCCAGTGCCGTATGTTCTGAGTAGCTAAGTAGAGTGGGTGGTCCTTCACAGTTGCTATCCAGTCCTTCTACCTCCCTCTTTTGTCTGTTGGTGAGTTGTGGGCTGCTAGGTTTTTGGTACATTAGTATACTTAATCTAGCTAGGGAGCAGGGACCTCCGGTCAGGTTAGCTGGAATATATGTGTAAGTCAGGTTACCGCAGGACAGGACCCAGCCTAATGGTAATTTGACATGCCTAAAATGGCTGGGGCTTCGAACTGTGTGGTTGCAAAGCATAGGAGTATGTACCTTTCTACATTGCTCGACTGTGCGATTACAGAGACTCTGGGAATCACTAGTCACCCTGGTTCTCTGCGCACAACCTCCCATATGTTCTTTATTACGCGTGAAGTTATAGCATACCTCAGCCGGAGCGACATTCCTGACCCGGAAACGAGTCATATTTGACCAAAGTGTATGTTCGACCGCATCACAATGGGGACCATATTCATATACATTAAGAAAGGTATTTTCTTGAACAACATTGCTTTCTTCCACATCACTATCGTTATGCACTATTGAATATATATCGCGAAGTGTCTTTATTGGAGTGGGGATAGACAGTAAGCAAGTCCGTAAAATATCTTCCCCACTCCGAAGGTTGGGCATGCACATGTGGGAGATATTCAGTACGTCTTTTGCAAAGTATTCCCACATGTTGGGGTGTCCTTCCGCCCAAACAGTCCATCTTCTTCTTACATCGACAGTTGATGAGGAATTGTCCCGAAAAGAGAGTAGTCCAAGAAAACAAAGGGTAAATAATACACCTATCCAGACTATCAGTGCTAGTGTCCAGGTTGCCATCCCCCTCCCCCACCCTGGGTTGGGCTTATTATCCACCCCCCTCGTGGTGCTGAGGCCTTGGAACTTTCTTGCAGTGTGAGGCATGGATCCAAGTGTGTTTGCCTTCTAGCTTGACCGAGGTGGGAGTGGTTAACAGTACTTGGTATGGTCCGTCAAAGCGAGGTTCCAAAGTCTTTCTGACGTGTCTCTTTACCACCACCCAATCTCCAGGTTGCAGAGAGTGGGATCCTTCCAAACTATCAGGGTCTGGAATAGAAGAGAAAACTAGGTCGTGCGTTATTTTTAGCTTGTGGCATAAGTCCTGCACAAAGGAAGTAACTTTATCATGACCCAGGGATAGAGCTTGTGGGTGATACAGTCCTAGCCTGGGCACGGAGCCAAAGAGAATCTCATAAGGAGACAGTCCTGTTTTCCTATTTGGCGTGGTCCGTACTGAGTAGAGTGCCAGAGGTAGGCACTCGGGCCAAGGTTTTCCTGTTTCAACCATGGCTTTCTGTATCTTAAGTTTGAGGGTGCCATTGAGTCTTTCTACTTTTCCGGAGCTTTGTGGATGATAGGGGGTGTGAAAGGCCTGCTCTACTCCTAAGGCGGACATGACTTCCTTCATTACCTCACCAGTGAAGTGAGTACCACGGTCGCTCTCAATGGTCTCTGGTACCCCAAATCTGCACACTAACTCTGACACAAGTTTTTTTGCAGTGGCCTGGGCAGTGGCCTTCGGGACCGCGTAGGCCTCAGCCCACCCAGAAAAGAGGTCAACGCATACCAGGACATACTCATACCTTCCTGACCTGGGCAGCTGGATGTAATCTATCTGTAGTCTCTGGAAGGGGTACAAAGGTCGCGGAGTGCACTTCCGAGGGGTCTTTACTACTTGACCGGGGTTGTGTAGTGCACAGATTTCACAAGCCTTGACGTATGCCTTTGCCATCCTGTCAAATCCTGGAGCGTACCACATTTTCTCCACCAGGGCTACCATGGCATTACGAGAAGCGTGCACCTTTCCATGAGCCAAAAGGGCCATACTAGGATAGGCAGCCGCAGGTAAACACATACGGGAACCCATCATCCAACCTTCATTTCCTTTTACTGCCCCTGCACTTGCCCAGCGCTCCTGCTCTTGCCCTGAGGGGAGTAGGTCCACCTCCTTCTGTGGTGGGACAGAGGGAGTCTGGTCATTGGCAGGGGATCAGGATCCTCCTCTGCTGGGCAGGACCTGGTCTGAACTCTGCAAACGGGTGTCCTCCAGTCCAGCAGGGCTGCAGCCTTAGCTGCTCCGTCTGCCTTCTCGTTGCCTCTGCTTTCCAAGGAGTCCCCTTGGGTGTGTGCCTTTACCTTTATTATGGCTACCTGCTTCGGGAGCATGATAGCTGACATTAAACTACTTACTGCCTCACCATTCTTTATCGGTCTGCCTTGAGCTGTTAGGAAGCTCCGCGCGCGCCAAATCGGCCCATAGTCATGCGCAACGCCAAACGCGTACCTGGAGTCCGTATAGATATTAGCAGTGACTCCCCGGGCTAACTTGCAGGCCTCGGTCAGAGCGCACAGCTCCGCTTCCTGTGCTGACATATGTGGGGGCAAGGCGCGGCCCATCAGTACTTCATTCATTGATACTACAGCAAACCCTGTCACAAATCTGCCCATCTCATTCTGGTATCGTGATCCATCCACAAACATTTCAAGGTGGGGGTTCAGGAGTGGCTTATCTGTGACATGAGCAAATCCAGCTGTCTCCTGCTCCATCAGAGCAGCACAGTCATGCTGGTGCTCGGTGTCAAAAGCTTCCTCTTCGCCTAGGGAATTGACAAAAAGTTGATCCCCTGTGCTTACTCCCCCATTTGAATCAGTGTCACCTAATGGCAGTAAGGTGGCCGGATTCAAAGTTGTGCAACGTTGAAATGAGACATTGGATGAAGAGTGTACTGCAAGTTCCATTTTGACCTGTCTAGCAAGAGACAGATGTCTACGGCTCACCTGTGTCAGAATTCCATGTACGTCATGGGGCATGAGGACCACAAGAGGGTAGTCTAGGACCACCTCAGAAGCTTTCTCAAGTAGTGCTTGTACAGCCAGAACTGCTCTTACACAGGAGGGTGAACCCCTGGCTACTGCGTCAAGATGTGCACTGTAGTATGCTACAGGGCGCTTTTTGTCACCATGCTCTTGTGTGAGGACGGCAGTAGCATGTCCCGCCATCTCAGTCACGAACATCTGGAAGGGTTTATCATAGTCTGGCAGACCTAGTGCCGGAGCACTGGTGATCTGTATTTTCAGCTGGTGAAAAGCTGACTCGGCTTCCGGAGACAAAGCAAATGGCTTTGAGCTCAGGCAGTCGTACAGAGGCTGCATGGTCATGGAGGCAGAGCGAATCCACGGCCGACAATATGAAACTAACCCCAGAAATGTCCGCAACTGAGCATGGGAGGTAGGGAGTGGCATGTCCTCCACCACCTTGGTACGTTCTGGCGTGAGGTGTTTTGTACCAGGACCTAGGCAGTGACCAAGAAACACAACATGAGATTTGCAAAACTGTAATTTGTCTTTACTGGCTTTACACCCGCTGTCTGCAAGAAAACAAAGGAGGCTGAGTGAGGCCGCAACGCAGGTAGGTTTGTCCGGTGCACAGAGTAGGAGATCATCAACATACTGAAGCAGAGCCACACCTGGTGGGACCGTCCATGCATCAAGTACAAGCATCATACATCGGGTGAATTGATTTGGGCTGTTTTGTGCCCCTTGTGGTAGGACAGTCCAGCAGTACTGTTTTCCTCGGAACGTGAAGGCAAACCGGTACTGGCAATCGGGGTGTAGCGGGACGGACATGAATGCATTGGCAAGATCGACCAGAGTGTACCAACAGGTTCCGGAGGGTATGGTGGACAACAGAGTGTAGGGGTTGGGGACCAAAGGTGTCTCTAGGATGGTCACCTTATTGATTTCTCTTAGATCGTGAACCATCCGGTAGGTATCAGGTTCGCCTTTCTTGCCTTTCTTTTTAACCGGGAAGAGTGGCGTGTTAGCGGGTGAGACGCAAGGTTTTAAAGCATTCAAGGCACATAACTCTGTAATAGTGGAGGCTATTGCGTCTTCCTGTGCCATGGCTAGGGGATACTGGCGAATCATGGGGGCTTTTTCCCCATCTTTGAGATATACCATGACTGGGGGTACGTGGAGACGGCCCAAGTCTGTCTTCCCTTTTGCCCATAGGGTCTCTGGCACTGCTGAGAGAACCTGTGTATCTTCTGGGGTCAACACATATACAGTACAAGAAGGAGGCGGAGTGACCAAGTCTGCTGCCATGAGACAGAATACCTTGTGGTCGGCCGCAGAGGTACTGACATGAGCCTCACCGGAAGGATGGAGCTAAATGCAGCACCCCAGGGGTCCCATCACATCGGTTCCCATGATGCAATCCCCAGCGGGTGACACCAGGAAGTGAGTGAGGACTCGTGACCCTTGAAAGGAGACTTCTATGGGCTCGGTCTCACGCATGGGTGTTGGTTCACCGGACACTCCAACGGCTATGGCTATGGAGTCTGAGAGAGGAATACTAAGGTCATTGACTTGTGAGGTACTGACACATGATTTAGTGGCCCCTGTGTCAATTAAAAAGGGCACCTCCTTCCCCTGGATTTTTAGAGGCTGAAAAATTTGTGGCCCACATGCGTCAGTAACTATAAGGGACACGGGGGAAGGAGTGCCAGACCTTCATTGGTAATTGGTATACCCGTTGTTTCCCTGTGGGCGGGATGATGTGGTATTGGCCGTACTTCCCTGTTGCCCCCTTTCGTCTGACATGTTCTGTCTAGGGCGTTTAGGGGCCCTACAATTACGGGCCAAGTGTCCAGTCTTCCCGCAGTTATAACACTTATGGGTCTCCCGCCTGGGGTCGTTAAGTCGGGCTGTGTCCCCCTCCATGGTGTAATGTTTAACCATAACACCCTTTGCGTGGTCTTCTGTGTCCATGACAAATCCTACAGCTTTCTTATATAGATCACGCGGTTTGGCCTGTCGCCAATCGGGGGTACATGCTTTAACGCGGTCAGACAGGCGCTTATCTATTCCTTGCATAAAGGCTTCACAAAAAGCAGCATTACGTATGGCTTTTGGACAATCATACAAGCCCAGATCTCTGCCTACTTCCTCTAAACGGCCAAAGTAACATTCAATAGACTCGCCCTTGTTCTGTCTACACTGGGTTAGGGCTGTACGTCTCTCTTGGGCTTTATCCTTAAACCAGGCCTTAACCTTGTCCACATATTGAGTACCACTAAGTAATGTCTGGGGGTCATCTGGGCGATCTTCAAGACCACAAAATTGGGCAATACTATTGTAAAGGCCCAGAGGACATTTTACATTCATAAGACATTCCATGTCTGTCCAAGTGGCAGAGTAGTTTTTCTGTATGACTTCCAACTTTCTATGGAAAGCTGCTGGCTCTGTCTGGGGATCGGGCAGTTGCTGACACAGTGCCATCTGGTCTGTGGCGCTCCAGGGTCGCCATGTAGTGACTGTAGACCCGGGAGTTGGTCTATGTGCGTCCGTGGGTCTGTCATTAGAAGACGATGGTCCGCCGGTGTCCTCTTGTCTGACCGTGCCCAATGGTGGACTCGGTCTGTTTGGTTCTCTATAATGGGTAGTGGAGGTTGTAACGGGGAACAAGGGAACCGGTTGTCTACACTGGTCCCTGGGACGTGGAGTCCCACATACCGTACAGAGTTCTCTAAAACAGGCATTCTGTTGACCACAACGTGGACAGTCCCAAGCCGGACCTCTATTTACTTCAGGGCCCGGGGATCCTGATTGAGGGCTGTAGGGAGGTGTATCCATCTGGGCAGTAGCCTGTGGATACATAGGAGGCAGGGGTGGCAAATTGGGATACAGAGAATTAAAGGGATTATTTGGAGACATTGGTGGAGCGGCCGGGACGACAGGAGGGACTAATGGAACCGTAGGGGTTTCCATGGGAACGTCTATTGGTGGCCGGGCCATAGGACAATAAACTAAAATGCCCTCGCCTCGGGACTCGGAGTCCCAGTGTTCGTCTTCTGCTGTTTTAGAGCAGTCCAGGATGGCCTTCATGCCTTTTTCCAAGCCCTTATTTCTTATTTCCTTTCTATGCTTATCCTCATATTGTGACCAAAATTCATAATTGAATGTTCCCGCCTTCTTGAGGCCTATACGTTTGTAAACTTTATAGGCTTGTCTGCAAATGTCCTCCCCTTCTCTATCTTTAATTATCTCAATAGGAGTCTGATATATCTTAGATTGTTCAGACCCCATGCTTGACCACTTCCAACTATTCTTCACTAAGTATACAGGACGTATATTTCACACAGTAAACTAAGATAATCACTGAGATTATCTGGGAACACACAGTTCCCTGTCCCGGAATAGATTTACAGAACTAAAACGTGGTCAACTTCAAACACTAGGATTCAGGGGAGACCAGACTTCGCCTCTTAGGGAACTTTTAGTAATATTATAACAGATCCAGAGTAACAATATGACTGCCAGAAATGAGACTATAACAATAACAATTATTTCAATCTCCAATACAGACAACATGACTCTTTAAGTCCCAATGAGTGAGTTCTTCCGTCTAGGACAGTTAAATGAACTTATTCACTCTAAAATATGGACGGGGCAGAAAATATAGGAAACAGGCAACAACCAACCTCTAGTCCGTTAGAGACACACAGATCTCAAGAATCCAGACTGTATAATAGTAAGACAAGCTCTTACCTTTACACCGGTGTTTTCAGTCTGGGGTCTCAGGATCCAGTATCCACGTCAACGGGCCAGGAGTTTGTTTCAGTCTACTGGTTGCGATGTCCCGTAAAGATAAGCCCCGCCCCACGTTGGGCGCCAAAAACTGTCGAGGGTTAGCCTGCACAAACAGACTGGTCAGTGATGTTGTCCGGTTCCAAATTGACCTAGGTATCAGATTGAGCGCTCTTGAGAGTCAAAGTATTGACCATTACACACGGTATATGGTTGAGACAATGAACTCTGTTTATTGTCTGTATCTCTTAGCTTTTATAGCCAGTCCCCCTCGTGGCTAAACAAGGAAAAACTCGTGATTTTACATACATCTTAAACTTGTGATTTCACATGACTTTTAGACAAACACATTAATTTTAGAGAGAGCTGACAACTTCTTTGTGGTTAAGCCATCTCTTGCTAAATTTATGAACATCTGTTCGGGTAAACTTCCTGATTCCACTAGGTCAGACGTAGACCTTAAGAGAGAAACCACAGGCCTGTTTCTCAATAGTCATGAGTTCTGTTACACATATATATTTGCAATATATTCATTTTGATAAGCAACATATATTAACTCCTTCAGCCCCTCTTGGCCCCTATCATACCTAAGCGGCTTTTATATTGCTTTTATTCATGGAGGTGTTCTTCCATGTGATCTTTGTCGCTCCTTTCTGACTGGAGGGTGAATTCACACATGGCAAATTTGTTGCACAAATGACTGCCGCTGTTCCGTTCAGTTGAATGCGTCTTGTCGTAAGCTACAAGCTTGCTTCCAGAAGAACCCCATTCAGATGAATGGATCTGTCTCTTTCTGTAACGTGTGACTGTACCCTAATAGTGTGTAGTAATAATATATGTTATTTTATACACATATTTCCAGATCAAGCAGATAATAAGAAACTACATAACGAGACAGGAAACCATAAACTTGGCCGTGGTTCCCTGTAATGTGGATATCGCAACAACCGAAGTTCTGGAAATGGCTCGAGAGGTGGATCCAACCGGAGAACGTACTATAGGTAACACATGGTTGCAGATTAGTTAAGGAAGGATGAGCACATTAAAAAGGATTGTCTGGTTATTAACTAGTGATGGCCTATCTTCAAGATAGGCCATCAATAGTACATTGGCGGGGTTGTGCCACCATTGTTCATCAGCTGCTTACTGGGCTAGCATGGTATTGCACTGAACCAATTTCTGCAGGAAGCAGACAGCTCCGTTACCACTGCAGTGGCCAAGCTTAGTATTAGGAGCAAAGTTCCCTCTGAAGTGAATGGAAGCATTGCCTGCAATACCAAGCCAGGCCACTGCAGTGAAAACAGAGCTATCTGCTTCCTGCAGAAATCATCTCAGTCACAAGTGCATCAACCAAGAGAGCAGCTGACCAGTGGGGGTTCCGGGAGGCAGACCTCCACCAATCTACTGCTGATGGACTATCCTGAGGATTGGCAATCAATAGGTTACAACTGGACAATCCCTTTAAGACAACGGGAAATAGGGGTCAATGGTATGTTTCTCACCTTACTGCAGCCTGTAGTTCCCCTTTCCCTGCAAACTCTCTGGAAATATTAACGAACCTCCACAGTTACTAAACAATCCAACTAGTGTAAAGCAGTTATAAAGGAGACAGATAAGGGGGATGCAGCTGCAGAACACCCAAAATCTGCAGGTTAGGCTGCTTGTACACCTTGTCTTTGGCTCCACCCTCTTTTCATCTCGAGTTTTCATTTTCTATGCAGAAATCTTAATAGGGATGGAAACCAGGACGGAACCAGAGGGTTTAGTGAGTGAGGTAAAGACAAATAATAGGTTACGCTGCTAGTGGAAAATAGATATTCTTTTGCCTGTGGCGTTTTGAATGTGGAGACCGCTTTGGTCTCCGCTTCACTAGGTTTCCATCCTGGTCAACTGGATAGAAGTGTCGTCCACAGTGCTTGTCTATCCAGCTAGAAAAGCTGACAGGAATGGAAACCTAGTGAAATGGAGGTCAAAGTGATTTCTGGCCGCAACGGCATAGTTGTGCATGAACGGGTTTTTAGTCTTCTTTCTCCGGCTGTTCAAACTCCGCCATAACGCAGGAGTTTAAAAAAAATAAATAAAAACGGGGAACGATAGGTTCTGACCTAGGTTTTAGGGGTATTGATGGATTTCCAGTTCTGTTTTCAAGTAATTTGGAACAAATCAAACTTTTTGCTGAAATTTAGCAAAGTGGCTGAACTAAACTTTTCATAAGTTCGCTCATGGTTATTTAAGACATAATTCCTATTATACAATGTATCAGTAACTGTATATTTGTGTTGCACTTTTCATATAGGAGTCCTGACTAAACCAGACCTGATTGATGTAGGGGCTGAAGCTGAGGTTGTACGAGTAGTTCAAAACCGAGTGTACAGCCTTAAGAAGGGTTACATGATGGTCAAGTGTCGGGGGCAGATGGAGATCCAGAATAAGACCCCCTTGGAAAAAGCCATGCACAATGAGAAGGCTTTCTTTCAAAATCATGAGCACTTCAGGTAAAAAGTCTCTTCTATATACGTTCTTTCACGTGGTGCAAAATGTTCCTCAATCTCTAGTAACGACCAGAACTAAGTGGTGCGGATTTGACCCCTATGGGTTTATAGTATAATTGCTGTGGGCGTTCTGTTGCGGAATGCCTGCAGCAATTTCACCACATACAAAGCCTTCAGGTCTTCCATGACTTCTGGTGTAAAAGAATAGTAATAATATACTGCAGTACTGAAGTACTGCACTGTATTACATGAGTGATCATGACATCGCAGGTTAAAGTTCCCCACGGACTCTCTCACACTGGCAAGAAAATCACAGCAAAATCGCGTATTTGTTCCCACGATTTTTGAGCGTCAGCGATGCTTTTTCCTGAGAATAATTTCACATCACTTCGCTGCCGCCCACCATTTTATTGCACAAAAGTCAATAGTAATTTCTAATGTTAAAAATGCATCGCATGAAAATCGCAAGTTCGTGATCCAAAAAAGGCTTCATAGGTAAACATGGGAGATAAAAAAAAATTTAAACTCAGAAAACGCAGAAAAATGGGGCATGCTGCAATTTTTTTTCACTCCACATCGCATGAGTGAAAACATCGCAAATGTGATTGGAACCATTGAACATGATTGCGTTTTTCACTCACTCTCGCATTGCGTGAAAATCGCGCAAATTTTTTTTTTATAGTGAGTGTGAAGGCACCCCTAAAGGCACATAAAAAGCTCGAAAAAAATAAATAGTAAAACAATTTCACAAAAAGTTAAAAAAAACTTCTTTTTTTGCGCAATTATGCCTATTATTGTTTTTAAAAAGAAAATAAGCCCCATGTTGTTTGATATCACCGCATTCATAACAACCCGTACAATAAATGGAAAACACTTTTCATCCTTCACAGCAAATGCTATGAAAAAAGCAAAAGGAAACTAAGTCAAAATGCTTTTTTCTTGTCTTTCAAAAAACTCAATAAAAGTGATCAAAAAGTCACATTTTCCAAAATAGTATTAATAAAAATTAAAGCTTGATATATAGAAATATACAGAAAAAAATTCCTGACACTGTGGCATACATGGAAAAAATAAAAGAATTATGGGTCATTGAATGCAACAATGAGAATTAATTTTTTTTGGAAAAGGATTTTATTGTAAAGTAAGTGGAAAAACTTAAAAAAAATAAAATGTAAAAAAAAAAGGATATATATAAATTAGGCATCATCTTAATTGCACCAACCCGCAGAAAAAAAAAGTGATCACGTCATTTATAACACATAGCGAATGCCGTAAACAGTTTTCTCACCCTTTCCCCCCAAAAAAAGATTTTAAAAAATTATGCAGTCCCTTATATGTACCCCAAAACATTGCCAATAAATACCACATCTCCCCACGCCTCGTACGGCTTCGTTGAGGGTTAAAAAGTTATGACTTTTGAAAAGCAGAGATGAAAAAAAAAAGTTGAATCCTTAGGTCCAAAAACGACCACCTCCTTAAAGGGTTAAACATGTGGATAGGTTTTTCGAAACCTCCCTCGCGTATAGCAGGAAAATCCAACATTTTTACATTTGTGGCAGGTGTTTCCTTGTACTTAATTATCAGAGATTTAGCAGAGTGAATTTCATGCTTTGTAATGCTCGGGGGAGATCAGCGGCAAAACTGTCCATAATATTCCATGTGTGGTCTGACCAATGACTTGTAAAGAGGGAGAACAATGTTCTCATCATGTGCCCCTAGACCTCTTCTGATGCACCTCATGATCGTATTTGCTTGGCAGCAGCTGCCTGACACTAGTTGCTCCAGTTAAGTTTACAATGAACTAAAACCCCCAAGTCCTTCCCCATGTCAGTGTCCCCACCGTTTCCCATTTAGGGCGCCTACCCACTGGCGATTTTTTTTCCTGAGATGCTAAATTGCGTTTTTTCTGAAGAGCAATTAGTATAGAATGTGTTCTTGTCCATTTGGGTTTTTTTTTTCGGTCCGTTGCAATTTTTCACATAGGACCTGTCAGTTGCATATGTGTCCTTATTTTTCTCTTAATGCACCCATGAATGTCAATGGAAATTAACGAAAAAGACGCGAAAAACGCGCGGAAAATGCTGTGTTTTTCACGCACGAAAATCGGCAACGCCAGTGGGTAGGCGCCCTTAGTGTGTAATGGTGATGTGTATTTCCTCTGCCCGTGTGCAGAACCTTACATTCATCAGTCTTACACCTCATTGCCACTTTTCTGCCCCCAATTTATCTAGATTCTCTTGCAATTCCCTTGTATCTTCTCTTGTGTTCATTTCTTCACATAGTTTTGTATCATCTGCAAATATTGATATTTTACTGCACAATCCTTCTACCAGGTCATTAATAAATGTATTAGAAAGATTAGGGCACAAAACCGACCCCTGTGGTACCCCACTACTAACGGTGACCCCTCCAATACTGTCCCCTGTGGTACCCCACTACTAACGGTGACCCCTCCAATACTGTCCCCTGTGGTACCCCACTACTAACGGTGACCCCTCCAATACTGTCCCCTGTGGTACCCCACTACTAACGGTGACCCCTCCAATACTGTCCCCTGTGGTACCCCACTACTAACGGTGACCCCTCCAATACTGTCCCCTGTGGTACCCCACTACTAACGGTGACCCCTCCAATACTGTCCCCTGTGGTACCCCACTACTAACGGTGACCCCTCCAATACTGTCCCCTGTGGTACCCCACTACTAACGGTGACCCCTCCAATACTGTCCCCTGTGGTACCCCACTACTAACGGTGACCCCTCCAATACTGTCCCCTGTGGTACCCCATTAGTAACGACAACCCAATCAGAGTTGTTCAAACTTACCTCCTTGTAGAAGCTGATCAGGTTGGTGTGCCAGGATCAGTCTCTCATAAACCCATGCTGATACGGATTTTTACAACTATTTTCCTTGAGGTCCTCCAGGATGGCATCTCGTAGAAACCCTTCAAACATTTTACCCAGACTAGAAGTAAAACTTACCAGCCTGTAGTTTGTAGGTTCGCTTTTTGACCCCTTTTTGAATATCGGCACCACATTGGCTACGCACCAATCCAGTTGAACAGACCTGTCACTATAAAGTCCTTAAATATAAGAAGCAAGGGTCTATCACATTACTTAATTCCCTTAAAACCCGGGGTGTATGCCATAGGGACCTGTCAATTTGTCTATTTAATCTTTTTAAGACGGTTCTGCACTTCTTCCTGGGATAGACTGGTGACATTTGGTGCTCAGTTTGGCCACCTGCACACAGGTGGATTTGAATTGCGGAATCCGGAGTGTGCGTCCGCCTCCAGTTTCACAGCAAATACCGTCCATAGCATGCTATGGAAAAGTGATTCTTCCTGCACACGGGCAGAAACCAATTGCGGTTTCCACTCACGGAGGAAAATTCCAACATGCTCCATTTGTTCGCGATTCCGCGCAAGCAGTTTCCATTGAAATCAATACAGACTACCCTTGACATTGCAGAAAGTTTGCAGATTCTGCGTCATCGCTAGGTGATGATCCGGGAAAAGCAGGAGTTTAAAAATAATCTGCACTGTGCATGTCCAACTGTGAGCCGTTCAGACCATCCTCAGTACAAATGAAGAGAAAAGAAATCGGGTATGCACTGACACTGTTGCTGCAGAATCCGAACCGCCCATGTGCAGGCGGCCTTTACATTATCATCTCTGCATCTCATGTGACATTTCATTTTCCTTTGTGAATTCTATGGAGAAAAAGCTATTTAATTTGTTTTCTCCTCATCACCCTCTACACTTTCTCCTACATTATTTCTTAAAGGGCCAACACTTTCAGTATTAATCTTTTTACTATTTTTATAGTTAAAGAACAGTTTAGGGTTAGGTTTACTCTCTTTGGCAATAAGTGTCTTTGTCTCCATCTTTGCTGCTTTTATCTGATTTTTACATAATTTATTTTTTTCCCTATAGGTTTTTAGTGCTTCTTCGCTGCCTTCTTGTTTTAGTAGCTTAAATGGTTTCTTTTTACTGTTTATTGCCCCGTTTGCATATTTACTGCGCCACATTGGTTTTCTCCTATCCCCAAGTCTTTTATCCCTGTAAGGTATGACCCTCTCACAGTAAGTAATTAGGATGTTTTATTTTAACTTATGGCATGGGGTTAAAGTAAAATAAAAAATGAGGGCCTCATCAATGTTCTGACTGTCTGTACTGTTTTACATATAGAGTTCTTCTGAACCGCGGACAGGCCACCATACCTCACGTGGCAGAAAGACTCACCAAGGAACTAGTCTACCATATCTCAGTAAGTGTATTAGTTGTAACAAACCACGAATATAGGAAGACGGGTGCTTCTTAAAGTAAGGTTCACTGGAATGTGCCTTTTAATAAATTTGGCGCATCTTGGACTTTACCAAAGACAGAAAATAAAATCTGTGCCTGCTATCAGCAAAGAGAGGTTTACAAAACCATTTGTGCCATTTTCTGTCTGTAAGGCCTGTGTTATACACAAGGATGTGGGCATGCAAAATTTTCGTACACAATACGCAGTGAATAAAACCCATTGATATTAATAGGTTCGACACATGCGCATATATTTCCTGTGCATTTCAGCCGCCAAAAAAAAAAGAATTCAATGGGGATGAGCAAATGCACGCAAAATATGCCAGGAGATGCAAGTCACACTATGTAACTACGCAGGAAAAAACACACCTAGCACTTATTAAAATGATTATCCATTTCAATCAGTAAAGAAAAAAACACTAATGCGAGCGCAAAAAAGCATAGTTCATTCCTCAAAAACGCCATGCTCATGTGATACTGGCCTTAGAATAAGTTTGTCAGAATCTTGCTGGTCAGACTTTTCCTAGGTTACCTGACTTACTGTCACATTTGAGCTCTTGGGACTCATAGTTGGGTTTCCAGGGGCATACTTCCACAGATGCCGGATGATTGAGCTGGCTGGGTATGTATTGCTCCAGCCAGCCATTCACCACCAGTCTGCTGCACATAAATACCAGCATATCGCACTAGAGCGTGCTGGTCATTTATCCATTACCTCTTAGAACTCGGGTGCTTTGAGTCATGCATGTTCTGCTTTAGGGTGCATTCACACGAACGTATATCGGCTCGGTTTTCACGCCGAACCGATATACGTCGTCCTCATGTGCAGGGGGGGGGGGGAGGATGGAAGAGCCAGGAGCAGGAACTGAGCTCCCGCCCCTCTCTGCCTCATCTCTGCCCCTCTGCACTATTTGCAATGGGGAGAGGCGGGACGGTGGGGGGGGCTAATTCGGGGAATTTAGCCCCGCCCTGTCCCACCTCCTTTCATTGCAAATAGGGCAGAGGGGCAGAGAGAGGGTGGAGAGGAGGCAGAGAGGGGGCGGGAGCTCAGTTCCTGCTCCTGGCTCTTCCAACCCCCCCCCCCCCCCACTGCACATGAGGATGACGTATATCGGCTCGGCGTGAAAACCAAGCCGATATACGTTCGTGTGAATGCACCCTTAGGGTTAGTGGCATGCATGAGGTTCTGGATGGGATTCTCTTGTTTGTCTATTGGTGTAAACATTTTAAGATATCAGGTGTAAATTGTCCTGTTCGGTTGTGTATGTTGTTTTTCCCTTGCCTCATTTTTCTGCCGATTACCATCTACGGCGAGCCAGGTCCCTACGTTCCAGCGTTGGGCCATCTCTATTGGGACGATCCTCCCCCTGTTTGTAGGCAGGACTCCCATTTGGGGTTTTATTGTCTTGTGAGGCCCTACTCTAACAAGACCCTGGACGTGGGCTTAAATGGGTTCTGTCATTAGAAAAAAAAAATCTATACTTACCTATTGCTCCTCAGGCAGTCTTCTTACCAGATCTTCACCTTACCTATCATCCTATCGTCTCCTGGCTCCTCCAGTCCCCTATGTCACATCACCGCAAGCCGGACGGATCTTCTTCTTCCTGTGATGTAGCATCCACCAGCTACATTCTGCTTTCTGTAGTGGCGTAGCGTTCATTGCCTAGCAGGAAATGCCGAATCCTCGGCAGCCTGTTTTGGGGCGGAGTCTCACCGCAACTGCGCATGCTCTCTGTCTTGCCGCGAGTGTTTATATACTATATGAACAGTCACGGTGAGAATAACGGCCCGCCGATATACGCTCGTGGGAAAGACCCATCAGGCAGCAGATAACCATAAAAAATAGCAAAACTAATTAAGATCCCTTTAGCTATATCCATCTCTGATCTCTTTGTCTCTGTTCACATCTGCATTGGGATTATGTTCTCCTGCTCCGTAATTGCAGAGCTGTTCCGTTTATGACAGAATTGAGTGGCACCAAACAGAAGCCAATAACTATAATGAGGTCTGTTTCGTGTCCAGCACTCATACCTGATCTGTACCGTAGGCTTAAAACAAAGCCTTAAGTGCAGATGTGAACAGAGCTTTACTAAATACTGCATTTGCTTGAAGAAGCTGCTGGGGATTGAGCTCACCCGTAGACTGCACTTGGCTTGAAAGGGGCTTACTGGGAATTTTCAAAAAGTTAGTAAGTAGAGATGAGCGAGCACCCAAATGCTCGGGTCCGCGTTATTCGAGTCGAGCTTTTCGTAAAATTCGAGAGCTCTACTTGAGTAACGAACCCCATTGACTACAATGGGAGACTTGAGCATTTTTGTATGTGGGACGCCGGGAGCCGAGCTTTTTTTTCCCTTGGTTCTTGTTCTCGTTCTCTCTCTTTCATTTGCCAATGACGCGCGCTGTGGCGGGGAGGGGCCAAAACAGGCACGTCACAGTGGGGAGGAGCCAAAAACTGGGGCGGGGTCGAACACGATTTGATGCTCATTCGAGTAACGAGCACCATCAGTACACTAATACTCGAACGAGCATCAAGATTGGTAGAGTATGTTTGCTCAACTCTATTAGTAAGGGCAGGAAATCGACCAGAATACAGAAAAAAACAAAAAAACAAATAGTACTTGCCTATTAAATGTGCCTGCCACTCCAGTCCTGGAAGCTTTTGCTGTGGTCATTCATCATTCACATGACCGCTGCAGCTAATCACTGGGCTCAGTGGTCACATGCTGTTTATGCACACATGACTACTGAGCCGGTGATTGGCTGAAGTGCTCACTTGAATGATTAATGTCACTGGAGGACTGCAGGAGTGTGTAGGAACAGAGGAGGAGGGGGCTTCTAACTGGTCAGTCCTTCTTTGCTTTTTAGCTTAAAACATTCTTTATAGCACAAGGCATTACTTCTTACCATGAACCAAGTTTATAGCCTAGTGTGACTACTTGATCGACAGCAGCAGTGATTCCTAAATATTCCTGCAACGCAAACTGCCCTCCATGGGTCTAAGCATAAAAAATGAACAAGGAGCAAATCAGGGGTTGTAAAGTTCTAATCCAACTTTGAGCCCTTTGATGTAGTTGCACCTCATTGTTCTGAAGGTTACATGAAGAAGTCTCAAAGGGATTGTCTAACCTCTTTTCCAGATAAAGGCCAGTGCAGCTATCAGTTGACTGCCACTGGACCAGCTGTCAGCAATTGGAGGCTGGGGGGCATTTGCCTGGGTGCTGGGTCTCAAGGGGTGCTCTCAAGTCATTTTGACTGGGCCAGGGTATTTAGATACAGGACTAGTTGAGCAAACCAAATCTTTTCCATTTAAGGAAAGCCTAGTCATGACTCTGGTTGTGTCTGACTTCACTATCCGCCAGTCAGATGTCTGACATTGCATTTCCCTTCCATGCCCTTCGATTGGGTAATTGATAGATGGACCAGGTTTGCCAGAGTGGCTCTTCATTCTTGCTCATAGAAAGTGATTCAGTGTGGAGGCCTCTTCCCCAACTCTGATGTCCATATGCCCTAACACTGCTGTAGTCCAGAGCTGTATTCACAATTCTGCTGGATGCTGCTGAAAACACTGAGCACTTTGACAGACAGACCCCTGACAGTATAGCTGAGCTCTTATAATGTAATGCTTTATTATCTGCTATATTCTAGAAGAGATAGTTCTTTATACATAAGAGTGTTATACAGTATCTGGTTCTGCACAGACACTGAACAAGCAGGGGATCCACAGAGATATGCGATCTCAGTTCATAGGCCAGAACCAATCATCTTTAGCTCTATAGTCCAATTGTTATTAATCGTTGTAAAGCTGTTTTGATTATGAACACATATTTTCGGTTCCTTTTCACATGTGACCTTTTTAACCTCTTTTCGACCAAAACATTTACCCTTCTAGAAAACATTACCAAATATTGATCAGCAGATCCGAAGTAAGCTCAGAGAGGCAGAAGAGCAACTAAGACGAATCGGCAGAGGCGTGCCTGACACAGAAGAAGAGAAAACTCATTTTCTTGTATCAGTAAGTACATATGAAAGGGGAGGTCTGGTGTATAAAACTGTTTTTTAATACCCTATGAAGGTATTCTGAGTTAATAAAGGGGGTCCTACATTCAGGACTCTAATGTATAAGTGAAACCAATGAGCAGCTTCAAGAACATCCCTAGAGACAGCAAGTTCATTTACAAGGACAGCTGATTTGAATAGGAATTGTGGGTCAGAAACACTCTTTTCTCCTTAGGAAGAGCAACTATATACTATAAACTAAGTGAGGAGACTCAAATGGCCACGCACGCTCCTCTGGGTAATATGCAAATAAGGGAGATGGAATAAATCCTCCACAGTGCCACCTATTGAAAGGCAGCGTTCCTTCAAGTCAAAGTCAGACTTTTTATACAAGCCTTGTTACAATGACTGGGAATTAAAAGCAAAGCCAGACTCCATATACATACAGCTGTTTCCGGGTTATTGCCCTTCATCTCCCTTATTTGCATATTACCCAGAGGAGCGTGCTTGGCCATTTGAGTCTCCTCACTTAGTTTATAGTATATAGTTGCTCTCCCCGTCCCAGGCCTCTCACTAGCAAAAAGCCAGACTCCTACTGTACACTGATGAAGGGCAATAACCCGGAAACAGCTGTATGTACATGGGGTCTGGCTTTGCTTTTAATTCCCAGTCATTGTAACAAGGCTTGTGTAAAAGGTCTGACTTTGACTTGAAGGAATGCTGCCTTTCAATAGGTGGCACTGTGGAGGATTTATTCCATCTCCCTTATTTGCAATAGGAATTGTGTAATGCTTAATTTCCCCTGTGGTGGCGCTGCAGGAATATTGAACACTTGCTGCCAGGTGACTCCAGAAATTACTTAATACTTATGAATATTGAGAGATTCAACTAGCAAAGTGATTTTTTCTTTCTTGTTTTATTTTGGCAGAAAATCAGAGATTTTGATGACGGAATCCTGAAAGTAGTAAATGGCGATGAAGAAGGAAAGGGCGAAGACTTAAAACTTTTCAAAAACTTAAGAAACCTTTTTGAGTCCTGGGAAATGGAAATCAAGAATTCATGTGTAAAATGTAAGCGACTTCTGAAATGGCACTCTTAAAGGGCCACTACAGCGAAAATACACTTTGCCATCCCTGCACCCCTCACTTAATTGTCATAGGATAGGTCATCAATAGTATTTGTCTGGAGTACTCCTTTTATGTAGGGGTCTGAATATTTTTAGTCATGCCCTTTATATGCCCCTCATATAAAGGGCATATAAAGGGCATGACTAAAAATAGGGCATAAAAAAATTTAATGGTATTTTTTCAGCCTAACAGATTGTTACTATGACCCTCCAGTTCACTCTAATACTCCCCAATGTTGATCCAGATGAAGGCAAAAAAAAAACTAATGAGGTAGAAGCCAATTTTCCCCAATTTCAGGGTGCATTCACACGAACGTATATCGGCTCGGTTTTCATGCCGAGCTGATATACGTTGCTCTCGTGTGCAGGGGGGGGGGGAGGATGGAAGAGACAGAAGCAGGAACTGAGCTCCCGCCTCCTCTCTGCCTCCTCTCCGCCCCTCTGCACTATTTGCAATGAGAGAAGGTGGGACGGGGGCGGGGCTAAATTCTGAGAATTAGCCCCGCCCCGCATCTCCCCATTGCAAATAGTGCAGAGGGGCGGAGAGGAGGCAGAGAGGGGGCGGGAGCTCAGTTCCTGCTCCTGGCTCTTCCAGCCTTCACCCCCTGCACAAGAGGATGACGTATATCGGCTCGGCGTAAAAACCGAGCCAATATACGTTCGTGTGAATGCACCCTATGGGGAAAAAAATCCATCCTGACTCCAATCTGGCAATCACAATTATCCATGCAAACGAACACACCCTGATTGAAATGGTTATTTAATAGAGATGAGCGAGCACCAAAATGCTCGGGTGCTCGTTACTCGGGACGAACTTTTCGCGATGCTCGAGGGTTCGTTTCGAATAACGAACCCCATTGAAGTCAATGGGCGACCCGAGCATTTTTGTATTTCGCCGATGCTCGCTAAGGTTTTCATGTGTGAAAATCTGGGCAATTCAAGAAAGTGATGGGAACGACACAGCAACGGATAGGGCAGGCGAGGGGCTACATGTTTGGCTGCATCTCAAGTTCACAGGTCCCACTATTAAGCCACAATAGCGGCAAGAGTGGGGCCCCCCCCCCTCCCAAAAACTTTTACTTCTGAAAAGCCCTCATTAGCAATGCATACCTTTGCTAAGCACCACACTAGCTACAACAAAGCACAATCACTGCCTGGATGACACTCCGCTGCCACTTCTCCTGGGTTACATGCTGACCAACCGCCCCCCCTCCCCCCCACAGCGCACACCAAAGTGTCCCTGCGCAGCCTTCAGCTGCCCTCATGCTACACCACCCTCATGTCTATTTAGAAGTGCGTCTGCCATGAGGAGGAACCGCAGGCACACACTGCAGAGGGTTGGCACGGCTAGGCAGCGACCCTCTTTAATAGGGGCGGGGCGATAGCCCACAATGCTGTACAGAAGCAATGAGAAATAGAATCCTGTGCCACCGCCATCAGGAGCTGCACACGTAGGCATAGCAATGGGGAACCTATGTGCCACACACTATTCATTCTGTCAAGGTGTCTGCATGCCCCAGTCAGACTGGTAATATGTACCTTAACAGTAACCGCGTTGGTGGTAATGTGGTGGTGACTGCGGACCTAGTAGCGCGGTTTTATTTTGTTGGTTTTCGGAATGTGGCCAGGATTAAGTGGGCCGTGGCGGGGGGATGGTGGGGGGGCTCTCTTGTAGTGTCGGTAAAGGTGAAATTCTTGGACTGCCACCAGACGAACCAATGCAAAGGCATTTGCCAAGAATGTTTTCCCTGTTGGAGGAGGAGGGGGATGTTTTTGAGGCACTACGTGTCCTCTCCACGTGTCCGTGGTTATATGCACCTTAACAGTAACCGCGTTGGTGGGAAATGGCCTCGCCGCCATCATGTCTTTGGGAAGCCTCTGTTTCCACACCCCAGAGACATACCATTAGCAGCGGTATAGGCAGAGCCCATAATTCGTAACATTTCAGCCGTAGCATTAGGACAGGCCCCACTAACATATCACTAGCAGCATTATAGCGGGAGCGCAGTCTTCGTTCCATGTCAGCAATAGTAGCACTCAAGACAGGCCCCAGTAACAATTCCGAAGCAGCAGTATAGCGGGAGCGCAGTCTTCGTTCCATGTCAGCAATAGTAGCACTCAAGACAGGCCCCAGTAGCAATTCCGAAGCAGCAGTATAGCGGGAGCGCAGTCTTCGTTCCATGTCAGCAATAGTAGCACTCAAGACAGGCCCCAGTAACAATTCCAAAGCAGCAGTATAGCGGGAGCGCAGTCTTCGTTCCATGTCAGCAATAGTAGCACTCAAGACAGGCCCCAGTAACAATTCCGAAGCAGCAGTATAGCGGGAGCGCAGTCTTCGTTCCATGTCAGTAATAGTAGCACTCAAGACAGGCCCCAGTAACAATTCCGAAGCAGCAGTATAGCGGGAGCGCAGTCTTCGTTCCATGTCAGCAATAGTAGCACTCAAGACAGGCCCCAGTAACAATTCCGAAGCAGCAGTATAGCGGGAGCGCAGTCTTCGTTCCATGTCAGCAATAGTAGCACTCAAGACAGGCCCCAGTAACAATTCCAAAGCAGCAGTATAGCGGGAGCGCAGTCTTCGTTCCATGTCAGCAATAGTAGCACTCAAGACAGGCCCCAGTAACAATTCCGAAGCAGCAGTATAGCGGGAGCGCAGTCTTCGTTCCATGTCAGTAATAGTAGCACTCAAGACAGGCCCCAGTAACAATTCCGAAGCAGCAGTATAGCGGGAGCGCAGTCTTCGTTCCATGTCAGCAATAGTAGCACTCAAGACAGGCCCCAGTAACAATTCCGAAGCAGCAGTATAGCGGGAGCGCAGTCTTCGTTCCATGTCAGCAATAGTAGCACTCAAGACAGGCCCCAGTAACAATTCCGAAGCAGCAGTATAGTGGGAGCGCAGTCTTAGTTCCATTTCAGTAGCTGCAGTATAGCCAAGGCCCAAGTTACATTTATGTAGCTAAAGTATAGGCCAACCCCACACACACTTCTGTACCATGAGTGCAGGCGAAGAACATACAAATTGCTATGATTACACTGTAGGTGAGGGCCCAAAAAAATTGGTGTACCAACAGTACTAATGTACCTCAGTAAAAATTGGCCATGCCCAACCAAGATGGCAGGTGAAACCCATTAATCGCTTTGGTTAATGTGGCTTAAGTGGTAACTAGGCCTGGAGGCAGCCCAGTTTAACGAAAAATTGGTTCAAGTTAAAGTTTCAATGCTTTTAAGAGCATTGAAACATATAAAAATTGTTTAGAAAAATTAGATGAGTGAGCCTTGTGGCCCTAAGAAAAATTGTCCGTTCAGCGTGATTACGTGAGGTTTCAGGAGGAGGAGCAGGAGGAGGAGGAGGAATATTAGACACAGATTGATGAAGCAGAAATGTCCCCGTTTTGGATGGTGAGAAAGAACGTAGCTTCCATCCGCGGGTGCAGCCTACGTATTGCTTACGTATCGCTGCTGTCCGCTGGTGGAGAAGAGAAGTCTGGGGAAATCCAGGCTTTGTTCATCTTGATGAGTGTAAGCCTGTCGGCACTGTCGGTTGACAGGCGGGTACGCTTATCTGTGATGATTCCCCCAGACGCACTAAACACCCTCTCCGACAAGACGCTAGCCGCAGGACAAGCAAGCACCTCCAGGGCATACAGCGCGAGTTCAGGCCACGTGTCCAGCTTCGACACCCAGTAGTTGTAGGTGGCAGAGGCGTCACGGAGGACCGTCGTGCGATCGGCTACGTACTCCCTCACCATCCTTTTACAGTGCTCCCGCCGACTCAGCCTTGACTGGGGAGCGGTGACAAAGTCTTGCTGGGGAGCCATAAAGCTGTCCAGGCCCTTAAAGACTATTGCACTGCCTGGGCTGTACATGCTGCTCGATCTCCGCACCTCCCCTGCTACCTGGCCCTCGGAACTGCGCCTTCTGCCACTAGCGCTGTCGGATGGGAATTTTACCATCAGCTTGTCCGCCAGGGTCCTGTGGTATAGCAACACTCTCGAACCCCTTTCCTCTTCGGGAATGAGACTGGGAAGGTTCTCCTTATAGCGTGGGTCGAGCAGTGTGTACACCCAGTAATCCGTAGTGGCCAGAATGCGTGCAACGCGAGGGTCACGAGAAAGGCATCCTAACATGAAGTCAGCCATGTGTGCCAGGGTACCCGTACGCAACACATGGCTGTCTTCACTAGGAAGATCACTTTCAGGATCCTCCTCCTCCTCATCCTCCTCAGGCCATACACGTTGAAAGGATGACAGGCAAGCAGCAGGGGCACCGTCAGCAGTGGGGCAAGCTGTCTCTTCCCCCTCCTCCTCATCCTCCTCATGCTCCTCCTCCTCCTCCTCCTGAATGCGCTGAGATATAGACAGGAGGGTGCTCTGACTATCCAGCGACATACTGTCTTCCCCCGCCTCCGTTTCCGAGCGCAAAGTGGCTGCCTTTATGGTTTGCAGGGAACTTCTCAAGATGCATAGCAGAGGAATGGTGACGCTAATGATTGCAGCATCGCCGCTCACCACCTGGGTAGACTGCTCAAAGTTTCCAAGGACCTGGCAGATGTCTGCCAACCAGGCCCACTCTTCTGAAAAGAATTGAGGAGGCTGACTCCCACTGCGCCGCCCATGTTGGAGTTGGTATTCCACGATAGCTCTACGCTGCTCATATAGCCTGGCCAACATGTGGAGCGTAGAGTTCCACCGTGTGGGCACGTCGCACAGCAGTCGGTGCACTGGCAGATTAAAGCGATGTTGCACTGTGCGCACGGTGGCAGCGTCCGTGTGGGACTTGCGGAAATGTGCGCAGAGCCGGCGCACCTTTCCGAGCAGGTCTGACAAGCGTGGGTAGCTTTTCAGAAAGCGCTGAACCACCAAATTAAAGACGTGGGCCAGGCATGGCACGTGCGTGAGGCTGCCGAGCTGCAGAGCCGCCACCAGGTTACGGCCGTTGTCACACACGACCATGCCCGGTTGGAGGCTCAGCGGCGCAAGCCAGCGGTCGGTCTGCTCTGTCAGACCCTGCAGCAGTTCGTGGGCCGTGTGCCTCCTATCTCCTAAGCTGAGTAGTTTCAGCAAGGCCTGCTGACGCTTGCCCACTGCTGTGCTGCCACGCTGCGTGACACCGACTGCTGGTGATGTCCTGCTGCTGCTGACACATCTAGATTGCGAGACAGAGGTTGAGGAGGAGGAGGAGGAGGGTGCTTTAGTGGAGGAAGCATACACCGCCGAACATACCACCACCGAGCTGTGGCCCGCAATTCTGGGGGTGGGCAGGACGTGAGCGGTCCCAGGCTCTGACTCTGTCCCAGCCTCCACTAAATTCACCCAATGTGCCGTCAGGGAGATGTAGTGGCCCTACGTGAGGGCGCGTACAATGTTGCGGGAGACGTGGTCGTGCAGGGCTGGGACGGCACATCGGGAAAAGTAGTGGCGACTGGGAACTGAGTAGCGCGGGGCCGCCGCCGCCATCATAGCTTTGAAAGCCTCCGTTTCCACAACCCTATACGGCAGCATTTCAAGGCTGATAAATTTGGCTATGTGGACGGTTAACGATTGAGCGTGCGGGTGCGTGGCGGCGTACTTGCGCTTGCGCTCCAACACTTGCGCTAGCGACGGCTGGACTGTGCGGTGCGAGACATTGGTGGATGGGGCCGAGGACAGCGGAGGTGAGGGTGTGGGTGCAGGCCAGGAGACGGTAGTGCCTGTGTCCTGAGAGGGGGGTTGGATCTCAGTGGCAGGTTGGGGCACAGGGGGAGAGGCAGTGGTGCAAACCGGAGGCGGTGAACGGCCTTCGTCCCACCTTGTGGGGTGCTTGGCCATCATATGTCTGCGCATGCTGGTGGTGGTGAGGCTGTTGGTGGTGGCTGCCCGGCTGATCTTGGCGCGACAAAGGTTGCACACCACTGTTCGTCGGTCGTCAGGCGTCTCGGTGAAAAACTGCCAGACCTTAGAGCACCTCGGCCTCTGCAGGGTGGCATGGCGCGAGGGTGCGGTTTGGGAAACAGTTGATGGATTATTCGGTCTGGCCCTGCCTCTACCCCTGGCCACCGCACTGCCTCTTGCAACCTGCCCTGCTGCTGCCCGTGCCTCCCCCTCTGAAGACCTGTCCTGTGTAGGCGTTGCACACCAGGTGGGGTCAGTCACCTCATCGTCCTGCTGCTCTTCCTCCGAATCCTCTGTGCGCTCCTCCCTCGGACTTACTGCCCTTACTACTACCTCACTGCAAGACAACTGTGTCTCATCGTCATCGTCCTCCTCACCCACAGAAAGTTCTTGAGACAGTTGGCGGAAGTCCCCAGCCTCATCCCCCGGACCCCGGGAACTTTCCAATGGTTGTGCATCAGTGACGATAAACTCCTCTGGTGGGAGAGGAACCACTGCTGCCCAATCTGAGCAGGGGCCCGAGAACAGTTCCTGGGAGTGTTCCCGCTCCTGAGCATGTGTCATTGTAGTGGAGTGAGGAGGCTGGGAGGAAGAAGGAGCAGCAGACAGAGGATTCGGATTTGCAGCAGTGGACGGCGCAGAACTGTGGCTGGACGATAGGTTGCTCGAAGCACTTTCTGCCATCCAGGACAGGACCTGCTCACACTGCTCATTTTCTAATAAAGGTCTCCCACGTGGACCCATTAATTGGGCGATGAATGTGGGGACGCCAGAAACGTGCCTCTCTCCTAATCGCGCAGCAGTCGGCTGCGACACACCTGGATCAGGAGCTCGGCCTGTGCCCACACCCTCACTTGGGCCTACGCGTCCTCGGCCGCGTCCACGTCCTCTAGGCCTACCCCTACCCCTCAGCATGCTGTATTACCAGTGATTTGATTTCACAGGCAGGAAAGAAATTGGCGCAAGCCTGAAGGCCAAATATAATTTTTTAACTTTTTTTTTAAAAAGGAAAGGCCCACTGCCTCTAGTGAATGAATAATAAGTTTAATAACTGTGTTGCGGCCCTGCAAAAGTGTCACAGAACTTTACTGTTGCAGAGTTATTAACTGTGGCAGAGCAGGTATTTCCCAGGCAGGAAAGAAATTGGCGCAAGGCTGCACTCAACCGTAGCTGGTTGCGTCTGATTTTTTTTGGTTCTCCACGCAGCACACACTTACCCAGAGCCCTTAGGACTGACAGAGGCAGGGCAAATATACTTTTTTCCCTTTTGTTTAAAAGGATAGGCCCACTGTGTCTATTCACTGAATAATAAGTTTAATAACTGACACTGTGTTGCGGCCCTGCAAAAGTGTCACAGAACTTTACTGTTGCAGAGTTATTAACTGTGGCAGAGCAGGTATTTCCCAGGCAGGAAAGAAATTGGCGCAAGGCTGCACTCAACCGTAGCTGGTTGCGTCTGATTTTTTTAGGTTCTCCACGCAGCACACACGTACCCAGAGCCCTTAGGACTGACAGAGGCAGGGCAAATATACTTTTTTCCCTTTTGTTAAAAAAGAAAAGGCCCACTGCGTCTATTCAATGACTAATATAACTGTGTTGCGGCCCTGCAAAAGTGTCACAGAACTTTACTGTTGCAGAGTTATTAACTGTGGCAGAGCAGGTATTTCCCAGGCAGGAAAGAAATTGGCGCAAGGCTGCACTCAACCGTAGCTGGTTGCGTCTGATTTTTTTAGGTTCTCCACGCAGCACACACGTACCCAGAGCCCTTAGGACTGACAGAGGCAGGGCAAATATACTTTTTTCCCTTTTGTTAAAAAAGAAAAGGCCCACTGCGTCTATTCAATGACTAATATAACTGTGTTGCGGCCCTGCAAAAGTGTCACGGAACTTTACTGTTGCAGAGTTATTAACTGTGGCAGAGCAGGTATTTCCCAGGCAGGAAAGAAATTGGCGCAAGGCTGCACTCAACCGTAGCTGGTTGCGTCTGATTTTTTTAGGTTCTCCACGCAGCACACACGTACCCAGAGCCCTTAGGACTGACAGAGGCAGGGCAAATATACTTTTTTCCCTTTTGTTTAAAAGGATAGGCCCACTGCGTCTATTCACTGAATAATAAGTTTAATAACTGACACTGTGTTGCGGCCCTGCAAAAGTGTCACAGAACTTTACTGTTGCAGAGTTATTAACTGTGGCAGAGCAGGTATTTCCCAGGCAGGAAAGAAATTGACGCAAGGCTGCACTCAACTGTAGCTGGTTGCGTCTGATTTTTTTAGGTTCTCCACGCAGCACACACGTACCCAGAGCCCTTAGGACTGACAGAGGCAGGGCAAATATACTTTTTTCCCTTTTGTTAAAAAAGAAAAGGCCCACTGCGTCTATTCAATGACTAATATAACTGTGTTGCGGCCCTGCAAAAGTGTCACAGAACTTTACTGTTGCAGAGTTATTAACTGTGGCAGAGCAGGTATTTCCCAGGCAGGAAAGAAATTGGCGCAAGGCTGCACTCAACCGTAGCTGGTTGCGTCTGATTTTTTTAGGTTCTCCACGCAGCACACACGTACCCAGAGCCCTTAGGACTGACAGAGGCAGGGCAAATATACTTTTTTCCCTTTTGTTTAAAAGGATAGGCCCACTGCGTCTATTCACTGAATAATAAGTTTAATAACTGACACTGTGTTGCGGCCCTGCAAAAGTCTCACAGAACTTTACTGTTGCAGAGTTATTAACTGTGGCAGAGCAGGTATTTCCCAGGCAGGAAAGAAATTGACGCAAGGCTGCACTCAACTGTAGCTGGTTGCGTCTGATTTTTTTAGGTTCTCCACGCAGCACACACGTACCCAGAGCCCTTAGGACTGACAGAGGCAGGGCAAATATACTTTTTTCCCTTTTGTTAAAAAAGAAAAGGCCCACTGCGTCTATTCAATGACTAATATAACTGTGTTGCGGCCCTGCAAAAGTGTCACAGAACTTTACTGTTGCAGAGTTATTAGCTGTGGCAGAGCAGGTATTTCCCAGGCAGGAAAGAAATTGGCGCAAGGCTGCACACAACCGTAGCTGGTTGCGTCTGATTTTTTTAGGTTCTCCACGCAGCACACACGTACCCAGAGCCCTTAGGACTGACAAAGGCAGGGCAAATATACTTTTTTCCCTTTTGTTAAAAAAGAAAAGGCCCACTGCATCTATTCAATGACTAATATAACTGTGTTGCGGCCCTGCAAAAGTGTCACAGAACTTTACTGTTGCAGAGTTATTAACTGTGGCAGAGCAGGTATTTCCCAGGCAGGAAAGAAATTGGCGCAAGGCTGCACTCAACCGTAGCTGGTTGCGTCTGATTTTTTTAGGTTCTCCACGCAGCACACACGTACCCAGAGCCCTTAGGACTGACAGAGGCAGGGCAAATATACTTTTTTCCCTTTTGTTAAAAAAGAAAAGGCCCACTGCGTCTATTCAATGACTAATATAACTGTGTTGCGGCCCTGCAAAAGTGTCACAGAACTTTACTGTTGCAGAGTTATTAGCTGTGGCAGAGCAGGTATTTCCCAGGCAGGAAAGAAATTGGCGCAAGGCTGCACACAACCGTAGCTGGTTGCGTCTGATTTTTTTAGGTTCTCCACGCAGCACACACGTACCCAGAGCCCTTAGGACTGACAAAGGCAGGGCAAATATACTTTTTTCCCTTTTGTTAAAAAAGAAAAGGCCCACTGCATCTATTCAATGACTAATATAACTGTGTTGCGGCCCTGCAAAAGTGTCACAGAACTTTACTGTTGCAGAGTTATTAACTGTGGCAGAGCAGGTATTTCCCAGGCAGGAAAGAAATTGGCGCAAGGCTGCACTCAACCGTAGCTGGTTGCGTCTGATTTTTTTAGGTTCTCCACGCAGCACACACGTACCCAGAGCCCTTAGGACTGACAGAGGCAGGGCAAATATACTTTTTTCCCTTTTGTTAAAAAAGAAAAGGCCCACTGCGTCTATTCAATGACTAATAACTGTGTTGTCGCCCTGCCTACACAATTCTGTGCCTGTAGTATCAATGCAGGGTGCAATGCTCTGCACCGCCGATTTTGAGAAAAAAAAAAAAAAGCAACATAGCTAACAGCAGCCTGCACAGTACTCCACACAGTTAAATGTGGCCCTAGAAAGGACCGTTGAGGTTCTTGAAGGCTACACTCACTCCTAACACTCTCCCTGCCTAAGCACCACTTCTGTCCCTAATGCCGGGTGCAATGCTCTGCACTGCCGATTTTGAGAAAAAAAAAAAATTTCTCCACTGCTAACAGCAGCCTGCACACACGTAGATGTGGCCCTAAGAAGGACCGTTGGGGTTCTTGAAGCCTACACTCACTACAAATACTCTCCCTACAGCAACTCCAATAGAACAGCACTTTCCCTCAGCTAACTCACACGGCATCTGAGGCGAGCCGCGGGAGGGGCCGACTTTTATACTCGGGTGACATCTGATCGCCCCAGCCACTCACAGCAGGGGGGTGGTATAGGGCTTGAACGTCACAGGGGGAAGTTGTAATGCCTTCCCTGTCTTTCAATTGGCCAGAAAAGCGCGCTAACGTCTCAGAGAGGAAACTGAAAGTAACCGGAACACCGCGTGGTACTCGTTACGAGTAACGAGCATCCCGAACACCCTAATATTCGCACGAATATCAAGCTCGGACGAGTACGTTCGCTCATCTCTATTATTTAACTTAGTGAGTTTTTTTCACAAAATTGCACAACGTATTGCACATCTGTGGGCGCATTGCGCGCCTATTTGCACACCTCCCATAGACTTCTATGGGGACCTTTTGGTGCGCAAATGCACACAAAATAGGGTAAGTTCTATTTTTATGTACACGCAAAACCTGAAAATGTGTAAAAACTCATTGATATCAATGGGTTCTATTCCCTGCATATTGCACACAAATTGTGGGTGCGCGCAAATACGCCCCTTTTGAAGGAGCCCTTATGTGCAGATTTGGTCATTGCAGATTTGATGCATCTTTACTGCGGATTTTCTGCTGTGGAGCGCCCACAGTGAATTTGCAATCTATGAAGGTACCGTAAGAGTATAAATAGTAGTCAGAAGCAAAACTAAGCCCAAGTTCTGTGCACAAGTTCTCAGCCCCGATGTTTAGGAATAATATAATAGCACAAATTCTTTACATTCCAGTTGTGAACGAGATGAGAGAAGAAAGTGACGTCTACGAGAATCAGTATCGAGGCCGCGAGCTCATCGGATTCATCAACTATAACAAATTCGAGAACATTATGAGGAAACATATAGCAACATTCCAAGACCCGGCTATACGTCTGCTGCATGCCGTCGCTGGTAAGATACATCTGTGGTGGAGTTACTTGGTACATTACATCACACCCGTTAATGCCATAAATGGTTTGTAGACTTTTTGAAATAACTTTTTTGTTACCTTTCAAAAACAAGTGATGCAACTGTGCAAATAGTCGAGGTTAAAAAAAATCTATCGTTTTATGTATACAGCTACAGTGCAGACCTAGAGTGATTCTGCAGTCCTGTTACCTCACCTTCTGCCCCCTGTAGCTTAGCAATTAGGGGGCAGGTAGAGTAAGGGCCCTTTTACACGGGACAACACATTGTTCAGATTCCTGCGATCAGCGCAGCACAAATGCGCTCATAAATACGCAATACGTTTGTGTGACGCAAGCCGCAAGAGAGTCCTCCAGAGCTTTCATAATGACTACATATTGCTTATTTGTAGGTTGATGTGAGTCTTCCATGCAGGGAAGTGAAGTCTATGGAAAGCAGTGTGTAATTGTTTATTCTATTCACTCCAAGTAGTAAAAAAAAGTTTAAAAAAAAAAACTACTGGAGCGAGAAAACTACTATTGCAGAGGGCTGTATGACAGCGTTGGGGTTTTCTAAGCATCTCACCAGTTCCCATGCCCTATCTATCATCCTGCACCTTGTGGTACTACTGTCTTGTTATGCTCTGCTCTTTAGCCAGATCATCTGCCCTGCCCCCCACCCACAGGTTAAAGTCATCTCCCACCACCTTATCATTTGATTTATAGATAGCATTGTATTGTAATCAACTTCTTCCACTAATCTATTCCCCTCTAGTAAATAGAAAGTGAAATAGATAACGATATATTGTAACTGTGCAGTATTGAGTGGGTGTGGTTATGCTACACAGCCTCAAAAATAAAAGAGGGAAGGGGGAACTGAGCTTGTGCATCTTCACAAGAGAAAACAGTTGATCAATTGAGAAATTTGATCAGTTGAGAAATTTGAATGTAGCAAACCAAGTATGAGGCTTTCTAAATGCATAAGAAGGAAAACACAATGCAAAAAAAAACAACATTTTTTTTTCTGCAGGGGCTTAGTAACATAAGTGTGTATTTATTTTTCATACAGAAAGGTTTCCATAGCCTTTAAATACTGTAGAGTCAAAATATCAGGAATGAGCAAATGTAAAACCTCACAACAGTAATAGCAGTGCTCTAATATATAGCAAAATTGCTGTCTGCTCTGAAAATAGGATGCATTATTATTAATTTCTAATTGTCCTTTTTCTCTAGAACTCATTCAGAAATGTTTTGTTGACGTAGCTTCGAAATGCTTTGGTCAGTTTTTCAGGCTTTATGAAGCGGCCACGGTAAGGTTCATAAGCAAAGTCTTTATTCTTTCAAAATAATTTGGCCAGTTTATAAAACCCATTTATATGTTTATCCTATTAGAAAATTCAGAGTTAATAGAAGGGAGTCCATTGTTCAAAATCCTATACTCTTGGCCAAAATGAAGAATAGTAACAAAGAGTGTCTTCATCTCTGGAGGATCTGTTCTGTCCTGCATTACATGGACATCCAATTGATGAGAATGTGCACAATGTAATACTAAGTTTCTCCTGTGGAGGCACTGCTGGAAAATTGAACTATTACAGCCAGGTTTCATCACAGATTACAGCTGATTGTTGGGGGTAGCGAGGGGGGGGGGACAGTTTGTCATCTACTTAATGTCACTGAACAGTTCTGACAAAGGATTGTCCAAAGCAGAGAACCTCTTTAAGTATTACCTCTGTATTAAAGCAACCCTCTGGTTCTGGGTCAAATTTCTGTCCTGGGGCCAGAGGGTTGGGGGTTATATTATCTGCTATTCCGATGTCCCTCCAATCCACTATTTGGGATCCTGTTTTAAGTCATCCAAGATGACAGCTGTAATTTTCTAACTACCTAATGCACACTGTGGCCTGCTCTCTAATTGACCAGCACTGATCATGTGAGTAATGCAGGCCAATCAGAGAGCAGGTAATGTGCATTGGTAGTCTAACACTACCAATACACTATTAGTTTGTCTGAAGATTGTATTGGCTATCTTGAATGGCTAAACATGGGACCCAAGACAAGTGGATCAGAGAAGCATCAACACAATAGACCAACGGCAGGTAGTATAAATGTCTCTTCTGGTCCCGGGACAAAATGTTGTCCAGAAATTGGAAAGTTGCTTTAAGTATTTATGTCTGATGATGGTCTACTTCAATCAATTGCTGTGTGTCACAAACAATAGTGTTTTCTTCTATTTGTATTAATCCAGCATATAGCTGTGTTGGACATCGCTGTATAGAAGTCAACAGTCCTCAATGTCCGGCTGATGTGCATTTCAAATAATTTACTGTTGTTGAGTATCCAACTATATACCGTGTTTCCCCGATAATAAGCCCTTCCCTGATAATAAGCCCTTCCCTGATTTTCAGAAGGGGGGGGGGGGGGGGGTTTAAAAAATAAGCCCTCCCCCGAAAATACGCTCTAGCTACACCACATGAAAAAAAAAAAATACTCACCTAATAGCCGGCGTGTGGGTCCCCAGCTTGGGGGACCTGAACGCCAGCTACTAGGTGAGTGTTACAAGACACCCCAAAAAATAAGACACTGTCTTATATTATTTTTCCTCCAAAAGAGGCACAGTGTCTTATTTTCGGGGAAACACGGTAGCTGCTTCAAGACATGGTAGTCTTGGGAAGGGGAGGGTGCTTTTTCTCCTTCTGGAGATCACAGAGTAGGCATAGAGAGACTTATAATGAAATCCTCCTCTGTGAGAAGTGTATGCAAATAAGCTCTCCACCTTTCTGGAAATATTAGGCAATTCTTCTTCTCTCCCTTGTGCCAAAATCTAATCCTTGTTTATGTCTCAATCACGATAGGCTAGGGGCCGAAGCATGCTAGTGTTAGCTACAGGTATATTCTTGTGCGACTAATGCCGAAGGGTTGAGTTCAGGCTCTTGAAGAATCATAGACTGTTCATACAGCATTTGTGTTATACATATACATTTCAAACCTGTAATTGGCAGCTATTAGCAATCATCAGTAATTAGTTATTTAAGGCCTACATGAAAGATAGAAACTCAATGTGTTCTATGAAAATACATTGTCCATGCGTTATGAAGAGAGCGATATATCAATAGTAAGAACTAATATCTTGTTTATTGAACAGCTTTATATTTTCTTAAATGAAGACCAATTTCTGCTCCGTTGTTCTTCACCCCCACCAGGGGATAGGGAGTTTTTTCAGCTGCAGTTCATCCTTGTGTAGGCAGAAGGGAAAATACATAATTAACAGGCTCTTATCTGTGACTTCATCCGACTCTCGTGATGTTATGGCAGAGAGCCCGGCTGGTTCCTATGGCAACAGGATGCCAGATACTGGCGTCCTGTATTGCCATTGCCTATGATCACTGTAATAAGCGATAAGGCATTGCAGGAGAGAAGTCCTGCAATGCCTTATCGTAGCGATCATCGGTGCTACAGTGCAAGTCTCCCAGAGGGACAAAAATGATGTATAAAAAAAAAATCTAAATAATGTACAAAAAATAAAAATGTAAAAAAAATGCAAAAAAACACCCCTTTTTATGCTTTTTATCACATTAGCATAAAAAATTTAAAAAAATCCCACATATTTGGTATTGTTGTGTCCGTAAAAACCCTTACAAAAAAAAAAAAATCGAACACGCTTTTTATCCTGCACGGCAAAAAGCGTAAAAAAACACTAAAAAACTGAGGCAAAATGCAAATTTTTAGCATTTTGCCTTCCAAAAAAACGCAATAAAAATGATTTAAAAAAATGTACGTACTCCAAAACGGTACCAATAAAAACCACAGCTCGTCTTGCAAAAAATAAGCCCTCATAGAGCTCCATCCATGGAAAAGTAAAAAAGTTATAGCACTTCGAACGCAACGATTTAGAAAAAAAAAGATTTCCAAAAAAAGGGTTTTTATTGCAGAAAAGTGGAAAAACCTAAAAAAACATAAGAATTTTGATATCGTTGTATCCATACCAGCCTGAAGAAAAAAATGTAGTGTGTCATTTTTGCTGCATAAAAAAAAAAAAAAAAATCTATGGCAGAATTGATGCGTTTTCTCTCCCTACGATCATAAAAAAAATAATAAAAGCTTTAAAATATAGTCTATGTACCCAAAAGTGGCACAAATAGAAACTACAGTTTGCCACGCAAAAAACAAGCCCTTATACAGCCGCGTCAACGGAAAACTAAAAAAAGTTATGGTCCTCAACGACAAAATAGATGGCCATGTACTTAAAGGGGTGGTCTCGCGAAACAAAGTGGGGTTATACACTTCCGTATGGCCATATTAATGCACTTTGTAATATACATCGTGCATTAAATATGAGCCATACAGAAGTTATTCCACTTACCTGCTCCATTGCTAGCGTCCTCGTCTCCATGGTTCCGTCTAAATTCGCCGGCAGCTTGCTTTTTTAGACGCGCTTGCGCAGTCCGGTCTTCTCCATTCAGCACGAGCCGCTTCAGTGTGCTCCCCGCTACAGCTCTTCTGCGCATGCGCAGACGAGCTGTCACTGCTCGGGAGCGCGCTGGAGCGGCCATTCTGTACCTTCCTCTGTTAGAGGAAGGTGCAGAGCTGCCGAGCTGTCCGGAGAAGCCGCCCAGCTGTCCCGCCGTCCAGCTGTCCTGGTAAGTGATGGGCCGGGGGGGGGGCTGCCGCTGCGATGGGGGGGGCTGTCGCTAGGCCGGGGGGGCTGCCGCTGCGATGGGGGGGCTGTCGCTAGGCCGGGGGGGCTGCCGCTGCGATGGGGGGGCTGTCGCTAGGCCGGGGGGGCTGCCGCTGCGATGGGGGGGGCTGTCGCTAGGCCGGGGGGGCTGCCGCTGCGATGGGGGGGGCTGCCGCTAGGCCGGGGGGGCTGCCGCTGCGCCGGGGGAACTAGCGCTGGGTCGGGGGGGGGGGGCTGTCGCTGGGCCGGGGGGGCTGTGATGGGGGGGGACTGCGCCGGTTACCTTGTGCCTGGCGGTGGGTGACAGGTCGGCGGTGTTCACTCCAGGGGTCCGGTCGGCGGCTGCGGGGCGTCTGGTTGCCATGGAGACACAGCTGGTAGCGTCTCGGGAGCGCGCACGTCGGGCTACAGCAAGCGACGGGAAAAGAGCTGGTGGCCATCTTGGGAAAAAGTTTTATAAGTTGCTGAAACGCTGGAACGGTAAGTAGAAACCAGCTAGGAAAGTAATTTACAGGGGTAATTAGTAATATATGTTTAATTAGGGGGACTGGGCAAAAAAAAAAATTCACTGCTTCCTCGAGACATCTCCTTTAAGGGGTTAATATTGTTAGAGCAGTATGAGAAAACATGGGGTAGACTCTAGAGATGAGCGAACGTACTCGGATAGGCACTACTCGTCCGAGTAATGTGCCTTATCCGAGTACCTCCCCGCTCGTGTTGAAAGGTTCGGGAGCTGCCGCTGCTGACAGGTGAGTCGCAGCGGGGAGCGGGGCAGAGCCGGCGGGAGAGAAGGAGAGAAAGATCTCCCCTCCGTTCCTCCCCGCTCTCCCCTGCAGCTATAGCATTACATCATACTGCAGGAGCGAACAAAGCATCACAAGTTCTTGTCCCCTATGGGGACTAAAAAAAAAAAGTAAAAATAAATTTAAAAAGCTTTGAGTAATTAGTAAAAAAAAATAAAAAGGTAATAAGTTTAAAAAAAACTTTTTGCCATAATTATAATAGAATAATCTAAATAATAAAACAAAAATACATATTTGGTATTGCTGCATCGGTTAAAGTCCGATCTATCAAAGTAACACATTATTTACACTCTACGGTGTATGGTGTCAGAAAAAAATAAAGAAAGCCAGAATTGCACTTTTTTGGTCACCAAGTCTCCAAGAAAAAAATGCAATAAAAAGTGATCAAAAAAGCTGCATGTATTCCAAAATGGTACTAATAGAAACTACAGAATGTCCTGCAAAAAATGAGCCCTTGCACAACTACGTCAATGGAAAAATAAAAGTTATGCCCGTCAGAAGATTGAAACAGAAAATAATTTTAAAAAATTTAAATATCTTTGAAAAAAGAAATAAAAGTAGTACAGAAAAAAAAAAAACTATATAAATTTGGTATCATAATAATCGTACTAACCCACAGAATAAAGTTCTGTCATTTTTGTGGCAGTGTGTACTTCGCAGAAACAAGATGCAACCAAAGATGGTGGAATTTCGTTTTTTTTTTCATTTCACTCCACTTAGAAATGTAAACCTTTTTTCAGTATATTATATGGTATATTAAATAGTACCGTTGAAAAATACAACTCGTCCCGCAAAAAACAAGCCCTCATACAGTTAGATTGATGAATAAATAAAAGAGTTATGATTAGAGATGAGCGAATATACTCGTTTCGAATAATTACTCGATCGAGCACCGCGATTTTCGAGTACTTCCGTCGTATTCGGGTGAAAAGATTCTGGGGGCGACTGGGGGAGGCGTGGCGGAGCGGGGGGTAGCAGCGGGGAACAGGGGGGAGCCCTCTCTCTCTCCCCCCCCCCCCCCACTCCCCGCTGCAACCCCCCACTCACCCACGGCGCCCCCCGAATCTTTTCGCCCAAGTACGGAAGTACTCGAAAATCGTGGCGCTCGGCGAAAAAGGGGCGTGGCCGAGTAGGTTCGCTCGTCTCTAGTTATGATTTTTTAAAGGTAAAGCCGAAAACGGGGGAAAAAGGGTCGCTTCCTTTAGGAGTTAATCCAGTTTTTGTGAACACACTGACGAACTGCAGGTGATATTTCTTCAGAGCACTGTAGGATTCGCTGCTTCAGGTGAACCATATTGCATATATTTTCCGCATACCCAAGGGACTTGAAATGGCCGCGGAGATAAAACTCCAAAGGCGTTAAGTCCAGTGACCTCAGCAGCCATTCTACCAGACCTCTACGCCCAATCCAGAGGGCAGGATATTGCACATCCAGCCATCCTGTTGGAAGTAATGTGGGAACTCCCTGTTGTCATTGAGCGCAGATGAGAATACAGTATCCTGTAACATCTGGTGGTACTTCTCACCGTTGTTGCCTTTGGACTTTTATCTCCGGAGTCATTTAAAGTCCCTTGTGAATGCGGAAATAGACAACATGGTTCACCTGAAACAGCGAATCCTACAGTGCTGTTTAACCATGTGTATCCGGCAGAGGGGTGAACACATTGAACGCTTTGTGAAACTTTGCCCTCGCTTAACTCCTAAACAATTAAAGATGGGGAAAGAATGACGCTTATAGTGTGTTTCTGAGAAAACTCTAGCCAAGATTGATGTATCCTATGACCCATTTGAAAAACCTGAGGTGAAATCAATATGGCGGATTTCAAAATGGCAGCCCAAGACATCACCTCCAACAAAAAATGCATTTTCACTTCAAATTAATACTATCAAACATTGGAGGTCAATTTTCGCCTACTTATACCATATTGTATTTATTAAATTAGATGTCCTTATATGTGTTTAATATTTGTATTCTGTTATTATTTTGTGATCCAAGGACAACATTGATGATATTTCTCACAAGCAAGAGGAGGAGGCTGGGAGTCTGATCACTTTACAGTTCAAAATGGAGAAGATCATTCATTGTCAGGACAGTGTGTACTGTGAAGTATTATCAGCTGTAAGAGCTGCAGAGACTGGAATTGTGCGGGACCAGAAAAAGCTGTCAATGAATGATCTGGCCTGTCATCTGCAGGCATATTTTCAGGTGAGTCACCTGTATACATAATGAATATAACAGAAAAGGGTAAAGACACATAATTCCAGCAGTAGTATCCACAATGGGTGTCAGGACTCGAACCCGGGACCTCTTGTACTCTAGCCAGCGGTTCTAAGTTCCTGCTAGTTTAGTTTCTACCTCCCTGTCCTGGCCCCGCCACTAAGGAAGCTTTCCCTGTCCCCTCATTCATTGTGTGATTACCGTGCTTCAAGCCTTGATCAAGTTCTGCTTCTGCCTGCTTCTCTGTGATCCTACTGAGACCTACTGTTGCTGACCCCTGGCTTCCCTTCTGACTACGCTACCCACCTCATCCATCTGTAGTGCAAACTGAGATCTCCTGTTGCTGACTCCTGGCTCTTCCCTGACTGTTCTCGAGACCTGCAGCTATTACACTTGAGGTTCCAAACCAATGCTAAACCGCTACAATGGGACTCTTCTAGCATAAATGTGAATCATGAGGAAAGCCCTTTAAAAAAGGAACGATACGATCTCCTGTGTGGCGTAGTATACAGAGGAGCTGTTGGCTCTCCTGCGTGGAGGAGTATATAGAGGATCTGTCGGCTCTCCTGTGTGGTGTAGTGTATAGAGGAGCCGTGAGATCGCACTCGTCTGTGTGAAGTTATTCTAAGTGAAAAGCTGCAGCTTCATCTCCCTCCTCTCCCCACCCTCCCTGTCTACTAATTAGTATTTTACACTAGATGGGGACTAAGATGTTTTGCCAGCAGGCGGGTGAGGGCCTCTGATGGCAGGTGGAGGATAGTAGATAACTATTATAACAATTGGTATTTCTCCGTCTTCCAGAACACCACCAGTCGTTTGTCTAACCAAGTCCCTCTGATTATTCAGCATTACATGCTCTACGAGTTTAAGGACCATCTACAATATCAAATGATTCGTCTGTTGGAAGAACGGAACAAGACCGACTTGCTTGAAGAAAGAGACGGCCTGTCTGGGGAGAGACAGAAGCTGAAGGATCAGATTCAGCGGCTCAGGCTCGCCCGGGAACGTTTACAAAAATTTTAAAAAATGTATCTTACATGAAGATATTCTCATAATTGTTTAAATATAACTTTTCTTTTCGGGGAGTGATGGGCACACAGCTGTATGAGGCCTTCATCCCTCCACCCTTGGTGCACGTCTCCATTTGTATACTGTACTCTATGTACAGTTGCTATATGTGCTCCCTGCTGCATCGGTGTTACCACATTTTTTATAGTTTTATCTTCTTCTACTTTTGTGACGTTGCAATTAAGGACCCCATAACATCTTCAGCTTTCATCAATGTCGCTCTGTGAGGGCTTGCTTTTTGCAGGATAACTTAGTTCTCAGCATCCGACTTTTGATTTAGATTTCTAGCAGACGGTATAAACAAATACAGTAATTTTAGCATTGTTTTTTAGATTTTCACTATGCAGGCTAAGGCCGAATGCCCATGGCCGACCCAGTTTCCGGCCAGTTACTCCTGCAGACCTGTCCACAGTGTCCTCATCTGTATGGCACATGCACAGTGCAGATGACGCCACACCGTGGCTAGGCGATGACACAGATTCCGCCGCCCATATGCAGTGACAGTTGCTTACAGGTCACGGATCGGACAGCTTCCATTGACTTCAATGGAAGTTGTCCACGTTGAAATCGCGCTAAAATAGGACATGCTGCGACTTTCCCTCCGCGAGTAGAAAATCGCTATTGATTTCCGCTTGTGGACATGGAAAAGCATTTTTGCATAGCATCTCTATGGACAGTATTTGCTGCAGAATCCGGAGGCGGACGCCCGCTCTGGATTCCGCAATGCCAATAAGCCTGTGTGCATTGGGTCTAAATGTGTACATTTTATTGTATGCGTTATTTCAAAGGTTATACCACTTATGTATAAGTTCCCTTGAACCTGAAATGGTGCGGGCACGGCTCCTGAGCCCACTCCGTCCCTGTGGCGTAATAATATGCTATGGTACCGTTCATAAGGGGTTAATTTTGTATCCATTTTACTATTAAGATTTCTTTCATGTCAACAGAAGTCCCATTATTAATTGGATTTCTTTACATCGCTGCTTCCTTCTTATTATTTTAAGTAATTATACTGTGAATCAAATAAATAAACTGATCAGCCACAACATTACATGTCTAATATTGTATGTTACATGTGGGGGCACAAAAGGGGATCATTACTGCATTGGAGTTCAAAGGGGGAATATTACTACTCTATAGGGGGAATATTAATACTGTGTAGTGCATAGATGGGGTGATTACTTCTGTATGGGGCATAAATGGAGACATAACTACTGTATGAGGGCACAAAGGGGGAATATCACTAGTGTGGTGGAGCATAAAGGGAGGCGTTGCTACTGTGTAAGGGCACAAAGATGGACATTAGTGCCGTATGGGGGAAATAATGAGGTATTACTACTGTACCAGGGAGCAGTAATTCTATGGTCAGGCACAAAGGGGAAAATTACTACACTGTGGGGGAACAAAGGGAGCCATTACAACTGGGTGGGAGAACAAAGGGGTAATATTACTTCTGTGGGGGTGGGGGGTACAAAGGAAGTTGTTGAAGAGACTATGGGGAGAATATGTAAAGATATATCAGGAAATGAGCCGATGTGTGGCTGGAGCCACATGGGAGGCTGTGGCCCCCTGTTACGGAAGAGAGATAAGAACTAGTTGGGCAGTGTAAAGTCTGTAAAGAGTGCTGCAGCTGCACATGTTAGTGATGGAGTGGCTATGGCATGCTTCATCTCAGTCCTTGTGAGAGGTGTCTGAAGAGATGGGAGACTGAGGTGCATCTTACAATGTATGTATGTGCAGTGTCCGAGGAACGGGCTCTAGCCTAGAAGACAACGGGGTAGAGTTCGGGCTTTGTCACGGTGGCCCAACCGTCTCCCACCCGGAGGGTAACCTGGAACACGTCCAAGGGGTTGAGTGCAGGTTAAACCTATGAGCGGTTTACCCTAGTCTTTTTGTCACTCGTGACGCCATCATTCCGTCCTCTGCAGTGAATTCAGTTGTTCGGAATAAAGAGTCCACACACAGAGATTTAACTTTCAGAGCCAAATGGGAACGGTCAGTGAAGCTCGTTTACTTGAAAACAAGTTCCGTAATACACGCCAGCAGGAAAGTAGTACAAAAGACAAAGTGTAGTGACAGAGAGAATTCACGGGTGGACAGGAGAAACCACAATCCTGTTATCTGTGGGTCCTGATCCCGGCAACGGCAACACACTTTCTTCTCTCTCTACGGCTCTCTACCGGTCATCACTCACATTTGGAAAAAGAGGTAAGCTGCATGGAAGCTCCTCATTCTCTCTCTCTCAGTGTTCAGGGGCAACACTGGCATCTCCTGGTTAGAACAGGCCCAAGCAGTCCTTGAATTTCTCCTTAAGACTCTACCATTCTAGACCCCACAGAGCGGATAGCCTTTGTGTGCCTCACTTGTAGAACAGCACTCTCTAGCTTTTCTCTCTTGCAAGCCTAGGACAGAACCCTCTTGCAACCACATATAGATAGCATGATCACATGACTAACAAAAGATACATTTCCAGCCATAACCCAAACAGTAACCTATTCAGTGCTGCAGCTAAGCAATAAACATCAAATTCATACACATAGAAGACACTGACAATACACTAAGCACGGGACAAATACATTTACACTGATTGAGGGACCCCACTATCTCTGGGCCACTACATGTGTCACTGTGTGAGAATTTTTGTTGGTGTTGTGATTCCAGTGCCTTGTAGATGTATCGTGTGCATGTCATGTACAGCATATATGCTTGTTGTGCTCTGAATTGTCTGTACACCTTGAAGTCAGATTTCATATAACGCCGGGATGCAACCATGTCCTGTCATGGTGGCCAAGGGTAGGAATGTTAGTTTTCTGATTGCCAGCCGACCAAAACAGATGCCAGTATTATTGTGGGTCTAGGAAGAGCCTAGTGCTGATGTGAGTGTGCGCTACAATGCTGCTAAAAGGAGACAGAGAAATGTATTCAGGAGAGTGGTTTGGGCACCAAGGTGAGGTGCTTAGACCATATGAGGTGCCCGGTGTGTTGTTGGCCTGTTGCCCATTATGAAAAGGCCCGTGTACACGCAAAAATAATCTTTCAAACGACTGAAGGATTTTGCAATCTTTTTGGATAAAGTGTTAATGACTAGAGATGAGCGAGCACCAAAATGCTCGGGTGCTCGTTACTCGAGTCGAACTTTCAGTGATGCTCGAGAGTTCGTTTCGAGTAACGAACCCCATTGAAGTCAATGGGTGACTTGAGCATTTTTGTATATCGTCGATGCTCGCTAAGGTTTTCATTTGTGAAAATCTGCAAAACACAAGAAAGTGATGGAAACGACACAGAAACGAATAGGGCAGGCGAGGAGCTACATTTTGGGCTGTATCTCAAGTTCCCAGGTCCCACTATTAAGCCACAATAGCGGCAAGAGTGAGACACACCCCCCCCCCCCCCCCCACTGTCAGCATAACCATCGTTCTCCTCTGCACAGCTGTAACAGCTGTGGCAGAGAAGAACGATGTTAGCCCATTGAATTCAATGGAGCCCTCAATACAGCCGACTCCATTGAAAGCAATGGGATGCCGGCGATCGCGGGATGAATTGTCGGAAAGGGGTTAAATATATAAGCCCTTCCCTGCAATTCATCCAGAAATGTGTAAAAATAAAAAATATATATATATACTTACCTGGTCCCGGCAGAGCGATGTTAGCCCATTGAATTCAATGGAGCCGTCAATACAGCCGACTCCATTGAAAGCAATGGGCTGCCGGCGATCGCGGGATGAATTGTCAGGAAAGGGTTAAATATATAAGCCCTTCCCTGCAATTCATCCAGAAATGTGTAAAAATAAAAAATATATATATACTCACCTGGTGCCGGCAGAGGGAGTTCAGCGCGGCAGGCTGCAGTTCTCCTGAACTGCTCTGAACAGCTGTGAGTAGTATTCAGCAGCCGGGGATTTAAAATCCCCGCCTGCTGAATAAGATGCCTCTGATTGGTCACAGCCTGACCAATCAGAGGCCAGCCCTCACTCACACCCATTCATGAATTCATGAATGGGTGAGTGAGGGCTGCCTCTGATTGGCTCAGGGGCAGCTCTCATGAATTCATGAATGGGTGTGAGTGAGGGCTGGCCTCTGATTGGTCAGGCTGTGACCAATCAGAGGCATCTTATTCAGCAGGCGGGGATTTTAAATCCCCGGCTGCTGAATACTACTAACAGCTGTTCAGAGCAGTTCAGGAGAACTGCAGCCTGCCGCGCTGAACTCTGTCTGCCGGCACCAGGTGAGTATATATATATATTTTATTTTTACACATTTCTGGATGAATTGCAGGGAAGGGCTTATATATTTAACCCTTTCCTGACAATTCATCCCGCGATCGCCGGCAGCCCATTGCTTTCAATGGAGTCGGATGTATTGCGGCTCCATTGAATTCAATGGGCTAACATCGTTCTGCCGGAACAAGGTAAGTATATATATATTTTTTATTTTTACACATTTCTAGATGAATTGCAGGGAAGGGCTTATATATTTAAGTCCTTCCCGACAATTCATCCCGCGTACGCAGGCAGCCCATTGCTTTCAATGGAGTCGGCTGTATTGCCGGCTCCATTGAATTCAATGGTCAGTGCTCGTTTAATCGAGACGAGTATCACATGGTGCTCGTCTCGAGTAACGAGCATCTCGAGCACCCTAATACTCAAACGAGCATCAAGCTCGGACGAGTATGCTCGCTCATCTCTATTAATGACCATTAACACTATCATCTTCATTTGCATGTAAAAGGACCTCCAGGAGCTGTTTGCAGTGCCCATCCTGTGAATAATCACACGCCCAGCTGTGCACACAGCTGTATTGTTCTTCTCGAGGCTGCCAGTAGATTACAATGTAATCTGCCTTCTCTTCTGGATTAGCATTCGGTCTATTGATAGATAAATGTGTTTGCTTTACCCGTCAGTAGCTGAACAATGGATTTTAAGTTCACCTTAAAATCATCGTTCAAACAAAAAGTGCACAATGTGTGCATTTACGTGTAACGATTATTGCTCATTTGTGGTCCTTTGAACGAATTTTAAATGATAATCTTTATGTGTAAAAGGGCCTAAAGAGTTAGAGGGATAAAGACCAGAGTGTGTGATGTTCTACATGACAAAACACGTACTGGCTCAACTAGAGTTCAGTGGGGACTACAAACATTGGAATGGCCATTGGTGTGCCACATAGCAAGCCTGAAGTACAGTATGGTCCCCGGAGCACTGATGGAGAGCTGATAGAGGGAATAAAGGCTGGTCTATGGCTGCTTCCCTTTATAATTTTTTGTTTTAGTCAGCAGCGCCCGGCCAAGCATTGTGTCAGGAAGTGCAGTCACTTTCAAATGTATGACATTAGTTGCAGTTCCCCGCAGGACTGCATGGCCAGGAGTAATGTTGCTCGTCGAGATCCGCCAGGCAATAAAATCGGGCCAAATTTTACTAAATTGGATCCTATCGTCTCTATCTGTTTGTTTTTTTTATAGCAAAAATCACTAAAATATTGCCTCTCCTTTGAGCTGAAGGCACAGGTGAGTTGGCTTAACACGGCTGCCTTGCAATGTTGGAGTACTAGGTTTACATCTAACCTTGATAGTGCGAACCACTGAGCTGCCACCACCGCTATTGTCCAAGGAGGCCAAACTAGAGAACCCGATTTGTATTGTTATTGATTTAAATGCAAGTTGGAATCAGGAGAACCGATTGAGTTTTTTCTTAAAATCACACCTGACCTGAGTATTTCAATAATCGTTCTAGCCAGGAGCTCCTCGATCTGGGATCAGACTCCTGCCCTTTGACATAAAGCTTTTTTAACTTATAAAAAATATTCAATTTTTCAGTTTATTTGGAAGATCACCGCTTGCTCTCATTGAATAGAGACATTATTCCTCACATCCAGATGCCAAAAAACCTGCAAGGACCTAATACTTAACCCTGGTGGCTGTTAAGAGGCTTTATTCTGCATCAAAAGACAGCACTGCATCAGAAGCCTGGCATGATTCTTCCATTCCGTTGCTCTAACACCAGGGACCGAAGAAACCTTGGCTCGCTAGTGTTTAAAAAAAAAAAAAAAAATCAATACTGGCCTATTTTTCTTCCCAGGCAGTCTTCTTAATGCATCTTCCCCTCGCTGATCTTCTCCAGTCTCCTAGGTCACTTTATCGCAAGCCGGACGGATCCTCCTCCTCTTGTTATGGAGCGTCGCTTCCCTGCATTTTTCTTCCGGCAAGTCAGTGAAAGTTACGTTACTAGTGACATAACGTTCACTGCCTAGGAAGGAATGCTGAGCTATTGTTGTGCATGCATGCGGTCTCGCTGTGAGAGTTCACCTACTATTGCACAGAGACAGAGCGCATGTGCAGTCTCAGCAATAGCTCGGCACTCCCTGCTAGGCTGTGAATACTAGCTGACTATTGATGTAGCGTACATTGGCCTGCAGGAAGGAGAATTCCTGCAATGGACACTTCGTCACCGGAAGATGAAGAATGGGCCGCCTGGAGGTGGAGTGACCTGTGGGGTAAGGGGGGGGGGGGGGGGCGCAGGAGACAGAAGATCGGCGGGTTGAAGATGCGGTAAGAAGACTGACGGGAGTTTGCCAGCTACGGTGGCCTTTGAGGCTTAGCCTCTGGCTGAGTTTCATGGGCTATTTCACTACTATACTTAAGTAAATGCAGAAAAATGATAAAAGATGCTGATAATCAAGTCCCGCAGCAGGACAAAGGTAAATAGCTGAAGTAGAAAAAAATAATAAAAATGTCAAAACCTTACTTTTCCCACTTTAGGCCTTGCTCACACGAGCGTGTATTTGTGCGGTTTTGAGCGTACATTTTAGAACCATTGTTTTCCTATGATGTGGTCACATGTCTGACTTTTACAGGCGTGCAAATTCACGAACCTGCAAAAGATAGGACATCTGCATGCCGGGAAGGTATGAAAACAATGACAGAAACTCTGCGATCCTCCGCCGCGGCTGTTCGCTTTATCCCCAAAGTGATGTGAGGCAGCTTTGACGTAAATGCCTTGAATTCGCAGGAATTGACATGGTGGGGAGTGCGATATAGGGGGGAGATTCACGGACCCATATGATACTTGCCCGTGTGAAGTTAGACTAACTGGATTTTGATGTGGAATTCCCGGTAGGAGTTCTGCCCACACATCTGCAGTACTTACAGCACAAGACGACCGGTGACTCCACAAGACAGGAGAGTCAATACAGCATTTCTAGCATTAAAGGAACAGCTCATTCAGAAAGATCCAAAATGGAGCAGCTCAACCCCCTAAAGGACACGGCCTATTTTGGCCATGAGGATGTGACAATTTTTGCGGGGTTTTTACCTCCACTTTTCAAGTACCCAAACCTTTTTTTGTGTTTCCGTCAGCACGGCCGTGTGAGGGCTTGTTGTTTGCATGGAAAACTGTAGTTTTTATTGGTACCATTTTAGGATATATAAAGTATTATAAATAGAGATGAGCGAGTATACTCACTAAAGGCAATTGCTCGAGCGAGCATTGCCTTTAGCGAGTATCTCCCCCACTCGAGACAGAAGGTTCGGGTGCTGGTGCGGGGGAGCGGTGAGTAGCGGCTGTCATCAGCAGGAGGGAGCGGGGGGGGGGAGAGAGAGATCTCCCCTCCGTTCCGCCCCGCTCTCCCCCGCAGCTCCCTCCCCGTTGCCGGCACCCGAACCTTCAGTCTCGAACGGGCAGGTACTCGCTAAAGGCAATGCTCGCTCGAGCAATTGCCTTTAGCGAGTATACTCGCTCATCTATAATTATAAAACTTTTATAAAGTTTTTTATGAAGGACAGCATTAGGCCGCCTGCACGCGGGCATAGTTGGATTGCAGAATCCACGGCAGGCGTCTGCTGAAACTACCATCCATAGCGCTATGGAAAAGCGCTTTTTCCTGGACATGAGCGGAAGTCAATTGCAATTTTCCGCTCACAGAGGAACAATCGTAGAATGCTTTTGTTTTTGCGCGGCTTCCACTGAAGTCAATGAAGCCATCCAACCTGCGGCCCTTCTACAAATAACATTGCGTAAAGGTTGCTGTACCCGCGTTATCGCCTAGCGACGTTGCGGGACAATCTGTGCTGCGAATGTGCGACGGCGAGCCGTCCGGACTGTCCGCAGTACAGACAAAGAAGAAAGAAGACAGCTACATGGGGACACCGGCCGGGCACAGGGTCAGATTCCGTTCGTGTGCAGGCGGCCTTAATCATGCAGCATAAATGACATGATATTTTTTTTTCTGCAGATCGGTACGATTACGATGAAACCATAATTTTTTCATTTTTTCCCCACTTTTGCACAATATAAAACCTTTTTGTGGATTTTTTAAAATAGATCATTGCATTCAAAGTCTCATAACTTATTTGATACAAATCTGCATCGCAATTTCACAAGACATTCTTAATTCCGCAGCAGAAAGTTGTTCCCCTGCGGAATGTAAATTTGCGGTTTTGCAGTAGAGATGCGCAGATTTTAACAGGTCCCATAGGGATAACATTGTGACGCAGAAATGTCCACATGAACTACTTCCATCCTGTGTAAAAGGTCCCCTAGGCTAGGGTCACACGGGGCGGATTTCCAGCGGAATTCCCGCAGTTTAGCAGTACCAAAAAACCAGGGAAATTCCGCCAGAAAAGTGCAGCTTCAAAACCCGCGGCATTTCGCTGCGGATTTTGGAGCGGTTTAGCCGCCAGGATTCTGCGGCGGTTTTCTCTCCCCATAGAGAGGAGCGTTAACACTGTTTTTTCACTTAAAGGGGTTGTCCAGTAACTGAAAAGTATTGCCCCTCTAGTGTCAAAGGTGTTAAAATAGGAAGTGCAGTACTTACCTGTCCTCTGCCATGGTCAGAGCTGAAGCTCCGCCGTCATCGTCCTAACGTTCGTTATGTAAACACTCCCTGCTCAACGCTTCACGTAGAAGATGGAGCTCTGAGCAAGAAGACGGCGATCCAGCGGTGAACTCTGCACACCTAAACGCTCTGCACAGGCGCTCGTACAGCCGTTCAGATGACTGGCGTCCCATATAAAAAGAACATATGGGTCCTTTAACACTGGAGATTGTCGGGCAGTTGAGCGATAATAGTCGTCCTGCTTATCAACGCTAGTGTGCTTTCACACAGGATTGATAATGGTTCAGTGAAGGAGGCAGAGTGACTCGAAGGGCTCTACTGGCCCATCCGCCTCCATTCACAGTGAACAGGCAGTCGTTCATAGATGGACTGTTTACACAGGCAGATCGTCATTTAAATTACACTGTAACTAGATTTTGTTTAAGTGGATTTTTTTTTTGGGGGGGGGGGGGGGGTTCTGATTCATTAGGTCACCTATAAGATTGTTTTTAGAGTCAGGAGATAAGACTTTTAAAAATTTGAGAAAATTATTTTCACAGTTCAAATTGGATTGCAGCGTTGTATAAAAGTATTAACCGACAATAAAATTCCTGAAACTTTCCTGAACATGTAAAATGTGCATCAGGACATGAAAAAGAGGAATATTCTCAGATTTTAAAAAGTCGATCTCCTGACTCTAGGAACAATCTCGTATAGGTAACATTTGGGATGTTTTTATGGTTTGGTGACCTAATGAATCAGAAATCCCCCCAAAAATGCCAGTTCCACGACCAAAATGTCATTTTTGGATACACAGCGTTATCATTCCTCGTTCAGACGCTGGCCGTGTTTACACTGAATGATTACCGATGCTGCAGTGTGTACAGCAAGACACCCCCTACCCCCAAAGATGACAGAGTTGTGCTTACTTTTTCTATTTCATCCAACTTAATAAAAAACACTCAAACTTTTTCAGTCCATTAACCCCTTAATGACGCGGTCAATTTTCTTTTTCCATTTTCGTTTTTTCCTCCCCCCTTTAAAAAAATCGTAACTCTTTTATTTATTCATCGACGTCGCTGTATGAGGGCTTGTTTTTTGCGGGACGAGTTGTATTTTTCAATGGTAGTATTTAATGTACCATATAATGTACTGAAAAACTTTTAAAAAATTCTAAGTGGAGTAAAATGAAAAGAACCCGACATTTTGCCATCTTTTAGTGCGTCTTGCTTCTACGGCGCACAAAAGGCAACAAAAACGACATGATAACTTTATTCTATGGGTCGGTACGATTACTACGATACCAAACTTGTATAGTTTTTTTTTACTATACTCCTCTTTTTTTTTTCAAAGTCATTAAATTTTTTTCAATTATTTTCTGTCGTCATTTTGTGCGCGCAATAACTTTTTTATTTTTCCGTCTTCGTAGTTGAGCAAGGGCTCATTTTTTGCGGGATGTTCTGTAGTTTCGAATAGTACCATTTTGGAATACAAACGACTTTTTGATCGCTTTTTATTGCGTTTTTTCTGGGAGACAGGGTAACTAAAAAAGTGCATTTCTGGCGTTCTTTTTTTTTTTTTTTCGGACGACGTTCACCGTGCGGGAAAAATAATGCGCTACTTTGATAGTTTGGACTTTTACGGACGCGGCGATACCAAATACATATTTTTAATTTATTATTTAGATTTTTAAATAATAGATATGGCAAAAGAAGGGTGATTTAAACTTTTACAACTTTTTTTTTTTTTCAACTAAAAAAAACTTTATTGATTTTTTTTTTACATTACTTTGAAGTCCCCCCGGGGGACTTTAAGATGCGATGCTTTGATCGCTCCTGCAGTATGACGTAATGCTATAGCATTACGTCATACTGCTTTTTGACAGGCAGTCTATCAAGCCACCCTGTGTGGATGGCTTGATAGGCAGTCTGTTAAGGCAGCCCTGGGGCCTTTCATTAGGCCCCCGGCTGCCATGACACCTGCATGGCTCCCCCGATCTCACCGCTCCCCCGATCTCACCGTACCGGTACGTCCCTGGTCGTGAAGGGGTTAAATTGTACCATTGAAAAATACAACTTTCCCTGCAAAAAACAGAGCAGCCGCGTCGATGGAGAAAAAAGTTATATTGTTTTTAAAAGTAGGGAGGAAAATACAAAACAATAAGGGGGGGGGGGTTTGTGTCACTGAGGGATCAAACAACCTGACAACCAACATGGCCACCATTATACTCCCGCATGGGTTGCTTTCCAGTTCCTTGAGGTCCTGCATGGCAAATCTGTCTCATGTTGTAGTCAAGTAGCCATCAACAGTCAATGGCAGCCTTATTATCATCGCCCAGCTTTTCCTAAACCGATGAGTTGAATTTTAGCAGAAGAGGACGACTCGCAGACTTGTCCTTACGTGCGTTGTCTTTAGTTTATTAGCAATAACCCAATTAGTAAAATCCATCGGACCTACCTACACTTTTTTTGCATGCGTGCAAAACACAAAAAAGACCAAATATCTTGAAATGTGTGCAGTTTTGGTCTGTGAAAATGCTACATATTTCACGGAACTGCACCCACCGTGCGTGAATGAGCCTTTAGGCTGCCTTCGCGACTGTAAGAAAATCGTGCGAATGCACCGTGATGCGAGTGAGAGAAGTAGAATTATGAAACCCCCGCTTGGTTTCATTCACTCCTGCGATGTTGCAAGATTCAAAAAATCCGTGCAGGTACCATCTTCTGCCTTTTTTTTTTCTATATGGAACCCTGGTTTTATCGCATTATACGAACTTGCGATGCCCGTGGAGCTAGGGAGAAGGGATGAGAAAAAATAAATTTTCCCTTCACCCTCCTGAACTGACACAGTTTAGGAGGGTCAGGTGGCACCCAGCGGTCACATGATTGCCGGGCCGGGAGGCAGAAGGGAGAATGTTGAAGTGTTACTTTCGGATTCCCCCCACGGTGCAGGCTCCTGACTCGGCGTTCATGTGACCGCTGGGGGTCAGGTAACACCGGCGGTCACATGATCGCCGCCCGGAATCTCTCTGCATTACATAGCGCTAATTGAGCGCTATGTAATGTGTAAAGGAGAAGGCAGAAAGGGTTAAAACCCTTTCTACCTTCTCCTCGGGGGTCCTTGATGAGGATCAGTGCAGGAGTGCATCTGCACCCGATGTGTCTGATGATTGGGTGCAGATGCACTCCTGCACTGCAGTGTGGGGCCTGCCCCGACATCAGAGCTGTGGAGGGAAAGGATGATGTCGGGGCAGGCCCGACATTGGATTGGAGAGGGTTAATGGGTTAAAGTGGTATACTCCTGCACTGTAATGCTAGGAGGGAGGCTCCAGGCTCCTGGGCCCTAATGCAAAATCTCTACCAGGGCCCCAACACTTATTGTATTGCCGGAAGCGCAGCAGCCTGGAAAAGACTACCACCCCTCCCCCATCCTTACCATCATACATTATCCTGTAGTACTCCATAGATGCCTCCATGGTGCCTGTTAGCGCAAAATTCGCTATCTTAGATATACTGTGCGTTTCCAAATTAAGATAATATGTACAGGCCTGGAGAGCCTTTCAAAGAAACACACGGCTACATCATGTGCCCCAAAAAAGCAAACTCTGTCTTTATTCAGCGCGGGTCAAAACTTAAATAATTTTTCAACACAGGAAGTCAGGCAATTTAGCAGTTACAGTGAGCTGATAGGCCATTTCTCAGAGGGAGGTATTTGTGAGGTAGCTTGTGATGTCATCCATCAGGGAGGAACTTCAGTGAGCACGCTCAGTTCATTCTTGAATTGGGTCTCATGAGGAGTACATCCTGTTCTCCTCTCTGTTGTCCAAGACAAAGAACTCCTACTTAGGTTTGGCCAGTTAGAACTGGTTTTTCCAGTTCTTGGGACAATAGGCACTGCTCCTTAAAATCTTGTGGAGGTGGGGGGGTGTGATCTTCACTTCCCCCAGAGTTTCAGACCATTATAGACAAAATACAGTATATTCACAGTTGATAACAGAAAATACATACAGAATGGTGAACATATAGGATATCTCCCACAGTGCCCATCCACAGCGACTGGGAGATGGGCGCAGGCGCCAGCAGGATGATTCCTTGGGTGCGGTTCTTCGTCAGCATATCAAACTCCACGTGTTGCATGCAGGATTCTGCCATGTACGGGCAGCGGTCCACACCGAAAACATCTCCATCTTGTGACCTACAAGAGAAGAAATGGTTACCACCACGTATCCAATTCAACATTCCCATAAATGGCTGCGTAGATCTGGTAGCGAGCGCGGCCGCGTCTTCAGCCCTCCGTGAGTGTTGGCACCAGGCTCCCTGGCCAACCGGACGGCACCTGAAGCTTTTACTGCGGGTCTCAGTCGCGGACGGCTCACGCAGACTTCCATTAAAACCTATGGAAGCCGTCCGGGTCTTGCAGCACCCGTGCTGCGCGGTGGGAACGTGGGAAACCAGGAGTTTGAAAAAAAATTTTGAGGGGGAAAAAAAGCACAGCGTGCTCTATTTCGCCGCGGTCTCTGCGCAGGCAGACGGCCTCCACTGAAGTCAATGTAGGCCATCTGACCCACAGCCCACACACAATGAACATTGCAGATGGGAGGTGGGTACCGGTGCCATTGCTAAGTGACGGCGCAGGAAATACAATCCTTAAAAAAAAATTTTTTTAATTTGTACTGCGCCTGACGGACAGCGAGCCGCTGCGGCCATTCACAATACAGCAAGATGAGGTATGCAGGATGGCCAGTCAGGCTCACAAGCGGAATGATCCCGGTGTAATCCGTGTGATCGGCGTTTCTAATGGCGCTCTCAGCGAGGGCTGCAAAAATATGGAGTCTCTTTAAATTCGGTGCCGTAGGTCCGTTTCGTAAGCGATCTCGGCTATGTAGTCACATGGCAAGTGGATCTGAATGGGGATAATCAGGCGGGAGTTTCTTTTTACGCGGATGGTAAAAGGTAAAAAAAAAAGCATTCCCATTTGTTCTGTCCTCCCTATGAGTGGAGCATAAGTAGACAGGCAGATAACCTTCCCTGCAACACAATGACGATGGAGCAATGTCCGCTTTCAACTTTATTGCAAGGTAGAGGTAAAACTGTAGAACAAAGAAAATGATGCACTTAGCAATGTACACTAACATAGCAGTACATAGAATACATTACATACATGTGAGAAGACAGGAAGCATGTAATACAGCCATGAGGGATGGTAAGTGTGCATGCGCATACACTAGGACACATGCTATGCTATCTGAATAACACACATAGGACTAGAAACTATAGAAGTGGTATAATCATGGAACTGGGAACATATATACACAGGATGCTAAGAGTAGGACATCAGGTAGAAGTTATCACATACCGACGATGCCACTGTGAGCCTGGATAATAAAGGTTTGCAGAGGGTCTCTAGAGCAGTCCAGACATGGAGGGAATGTGCCAGAAAATGGCTACTGTGGGCTGAGCTGATGATGTCACTGAGGTCATGGGTAAAAGGTACAGCATCCCTCAGAGGACAAAATACACTGAGGCTCAGTATGTGAATGCACACTAGATGGAGCCCTAACAGAAAGTCCATCTAATAATGCCAGAAATAAAGCAATATCATATACCTTATACAGTACAGACAATTTTACTGAACAGAGACTGCCAAAGGCATGACACTCCCCGTCTGGTAACCCAAGGTTACCACATTAAGACCTCTTCGTTGTGAGTAATAAAATTAGTTCTGTAACAGGTCTGAAGAAGAGTTTAGGCTCATTTTGTTTGCACAATTTGACTTCCACCTTTCTGACTTTCCCGTCTTCACTAGGAAAAACCTTGGTTATGAGTCCCATAGGCCATTCGTTTCTTTTTGACTGAGAGTCCTTGACAAGAACAACATTGCCAACTTCCATGTTGGGTTTACTGGAATGCCACTTATTCCTAGTCTGTAAAGTTGAGATGTATTGTTTCCTCCACTTTTCTCAAAACACATTTGCCAAGCTTTGTACCCGTCTCCATTGACACTTGTACAAGTCTTTAGAATCAAACTCACCAGCAGGAGCTGTAATTGCATCAAACTTTTGCGTGAGTAGAGTGGAAGGAGTTAGCAAAGGAGGGTCATCTGGATCTCTGGATATTGGCATTAATGGTCTCGCATTTATGATAGCTACTACTTCAGCCATAAGAGTTGTGAGGGTCTCATGGGTGAGTCTTGAAGTGCCCTCGTGGAGGAATATCGAATCAAGGATCCTACGTGCTATGCCGATCATACGCTCCCATGAGCCGCCCATGTGAGAAGAATGTGGAGGGTTAAATGACCATGTGCAACCTTGGTTCGCAAGATATCTTCTTACATGGTCGTTGTCAATGTTTGAGGGAATATTCAACTCTTTACACGCTCCAATGAAATTGGTACCTCTATCAGAACGGATTTGCTTGACTGGACCTCTTATAGAAATGAAGCGTCTTAATGCATTTATGAAGCTGGATGTGTCCAAAGACTCAATAACTTCTATGTGCACTGCCCTGATGCTCATACAAGTGAATAGGACAGCCCAGCGTTTGCTGTTTGCTTCGCCTCCTCTAGTGCGCCGCGTGGTGACGGACCATGGGCCAAACACGTCGAGCCCAACATTTGTGAACGGTGGTTCAGTGCTGAGTCGGTCAGCAGGGAGGCTAGCCATTTTCTGCGACTGAAACGTACCACGGAGTTTCCGGCATGTAACACATCTGAAAATGACATTACTCACAAGTCTTTTGGCTCCAACTATCCAAAATCCAGCTGTACATAGAGCTCCCTCAGTGAACAAACGTCCCTGGTGTTTAGTCTGTTCATGGTAATGCCGCACAAGTAGAGACGCAACATGATCGTTAGGGAGTATTACAGGATGGCACTTGTTACTATCAAGCTGTGCATTTGAGACACGTCCTCCAACTCTCAACAGTCCATTAGCATCTATATATGGGTCAAGTTTCCTGAGGGAACTATCTTTAGGCACATTCTTTTGATTTTGGAGTGATTCTAGTTCTCTTGCGTAAACCTCTTGTTGCACACAATGGATGACAACGTCCTTGGCCTGTGTAAGTTCATCCACTGTATAGCCCTTTGGACAGCGGTGCCAACCTCTGCAATGACTTGATCTTGCTGGCGTGGCTCTGAAGGTTCTGGCGATATGAATTAAGCAACTTACAGCGCGGTTTAGTGACTTCCAAGTTGAGAACCTGTTAAAACGTTTAGATCCCAGCTGTTTGCTAGAAAGTGTCGTAATGAGCGTGGAAACTTGAGGGCGAACCTCTGCATCGGAATCTGGGTCTAGCAGTTCATAGGTGCTTTTCTTGTGAGTATCCAGTACTGGTTTATAAAGGAAAGTTGGCCCTGTGAGCCATGTGGTATCTTTAAGGAGTGGTGCTGGTACAGCTCTTGTAGCATGGTCTGCTGGGTTGTGATCAGTCGGTACATAGCGCCACTGAGTAGGTTTTGATGACTTTCTAATCCTATGGACTCTGTTATGCACATACACATAGAATCTCCTAGACTCATTGTAAATGTAGCCCAGCACTACTTTGCTATCTGTATGAAATTCTGTGTCATCAAGTGTCATATCTATTTCTGTCACAATGAGTTCAGCTAGTTCTACTGCCAGAACGGCAGCACAAAGCTCCAGCCTCGGTATGGTAGGCTCAGGAGATGGTGCCAGTTTTGCCTTTCCAATCACAAACCCAATATGTGTCTGGCCCTTAATGTCAATCGTTTTGAGGTAGGCAACTGCAGCAATTGCTTTCACTGAGGCATCACAAAATACACACAGCTCTTTAGACTTGACCTCTGCAATAGGCACGTGTGCATACGGCCTAGGAACGTGTAGGTCGGATAATGCTACCAGGGAGTCTCTCCACTTTACCCACAATGTCTCCTTCTCTGGGGAAAGTGGGGAGTCCCAATCGCATGTATCTGCAGTCAAGTCTCTGAGCAGCATCTTACCTTGAATGGTCACGGGAGCTGCAAACCCAAGCGGGTCGTAGATGCTGTTGATCGTAGATAGGACACCGCGTCGTGTGAATGGTTTTGGCTTTTGATCCACCTGAAAGGTAAAGGTGTCGTTGTTGAGGTCCCAGTTGAGCCCTAGGCTGCGCTGCAAGGGTATTGTGGCCGTTGCCAAGTCTAGATCCTTCAGGTCATTGGCGTGATCTTGAGTGGGAAAGGCTTTCATGACAGCCTTGCTGTTTGAAGCTATCTTATGGAGTTTGAGGTTCGAACAAGCAAGCATACTTTGAGTTCTTTTGAGTAGGTCGATTGCTGCATCTGGTGATGGAAGTGATTTCAGGCCATCGTCCACATAAAAGTCTCTTTCTACAAACTGCCTGACATCTTGTCCATATTCTTCTTCACCTTCTCGGGCAGACCTTTTGAGTCCATAGATGGCGACTGCAGGAGATGGGCTGTTGCCAAAAACATGTACTTTCATTCGGTATTCCATTATGTCTTTGGTTTGGTCGTTGTCTTTAAACCAGAAGAATCTCAAGAAGTTCCTATGTTCTTCTTTCACTAGAAAACAATGAAACATCTGCTGTATGTCGGCAACAATGGAAATTAATCCTTTACGGAACCTAATGAGCACTCCTAATAGTGTGTTATTGAGGTCTGGTCCGGTCATGAGAGCATCATTGAGGGAGACTCCTTCATACTGTGAACTGAAGTCAAATACTACCCGGATCTGTCCTGGCTTCTTAGGGTGGTAGACACCAAAGATTGGCAGGTACCAGTGTTCCTCCTTTTCTCTTAGAGGTGGAGCAACTTCCGCATGACCGTTTCCAAATATCTTCCCCATGAATGTGAAGAAATGTTCACTCATATCTGGCCTTCTTAGAAGGTTGCGTCTGAGTGAGAAAAAGCGCTTCAGTGCTTGATCTCTGTTGTCGGGGAGATGGCGTCTCTGAGTTTTGAAAGGAAGTGGTGCCACCCAATTGTTTGCTTCATCTTTGAAAAAGCCTTGTTCCATTATGTCCAAGAAGGCTTCGTCTTCAATAGAGGGGGCGATTTTGTGGTCGTCCTTTGTCCTCTGGAACACTGTGCACCCTAAGTGGTCTCTGTCTTCGTCACAGAAATGGGTCCCGATTTCCGTAGAGTCAGAGTATGAAATACTGCTAGGTGTGTCTCTTATAAGGAACCTGTTAGGACAAGGCTGAAAGAAGGATGGACGTCCATTTTCCAGTGTATTAGTGCAATAGGAATTTACCGTGGATGGTTTGTGGACATTTCCTAGGCAGACGTCACCTACAATGACCCATCCTAGGTCTAGTTTCTGTGCAAATGGAGAATTGTGAGGGCCATTTACCTGTTTTCTGACCTTGTGGACTCTTATGATGTCCCTTCCAAGCAGAAGCACTATTTGAGCCTTAGGATCTAAGGCAGGGATGAGATGGGCCATGGTCTTCAAGTGCTTATGTGGTAATGCTGCTTCAGGCGTTGGAATCTCCTCTCTGTTGTTTGGAATTTGATTACATTCTATCAGTTTAGGTAGAGGCAGGGATGTTTCACCATCCATGGATTCTATTTGAAAACCAGTAGCTCTTCTTCCGGCTTCTTCAGTCACACCTGTGCAAGTCTTAAGTGAATATGGAGAGCTATGTCCTTCAATGTTGAAGATGTCGAAGAAAGTAGAGCTGGCAAGGGACCTGTTGCTTTGATCGTCAAGAATGGTATACAACCTTACAGCCATTTCTTTGTGTCCAATTGGATAAACTTTAACAAGACAAATCTTAGAGCAGGATTTACCTCTGAGGCCCTCTCCACAGACTTGGGTACACTGGGGTGACACTTCAGGAAGTACTGAGACTTTCTCCTCCCCGCCATGCTCTGTAGCCTGGTCTGAAGGCGTGAGAGTCCATGGGGCGGGCTCAGGATGTAAGGCCGTGGTATGCTCCTTACTATGACATTCTGAACACTCGATGTTTGCTGTACAGTCCTTCGCCCTATGAGATGTTGAGGCACAACACTTGTAGCAAATTTGGTTTTCCTTGAGAAAGGCTTTCCGGTCCTTAAGAGGTTTTTCCCTGAATCCTCTACATTTCTGCAATGGGTGAGGCTTCTTATGTAGAGGGCAGTCTTTGCAAGGGTCTCTTGTTGAGGGATGCACAGCAGATATGCTGGTTTTGTGTACTGCAACAGGTGTAGCTTTCGGGTTACGAAGTGAAGCAGGTTTGTTAGTTCTGGTGTAAGCGGTTTCAAATGTTGAGAAGTCAAAACTTGGGTCGTTCCTAGTCTTTGATTGTTGGCGTATGAAATCCACAAAAAAGGAGAATGGAGGGAATGAGACGTTGTGCTGTTGTTTGTACTTGGAGCCTTGAGTAATCCACTTTTCTTGTAGACTGTAAGGTAATTTCTGTACAATGGGGTTGACACCACGTGCTGTGTCTAAAAATGCGAGACCTTGCAAGTCTCCCTCACCTTTAGCAACTTCGAGTTCCATCAGCAGGTCACTTAATTCTCTTAGCTTCTGAAATCCTTTATTGGGAATCTTAGGAAAATCCTCAATCCTTTTGAAGAGTGCATTTTATACCACTTCTGGTGAGCCATAACACTCCTCCAGTCTTTCCCATATCATTTTTAGTCCTCTGCTTGGGTAGTTAATGTTGATGTCTCTAATTCGCTTTGCATGTTCTGCTGACTCGTTGCCTAACCATTTGACTAGGAGGTCAACTTCTTCACTTACAGACAGGTCGAGATCTTTGATCATGTTTCTGAATGACGAACGCCATGCTCTATAGACTTCAGGTCTGTCATTAAACTTTGTGAGTCCTTTAGTTATTAGCTCACGTCGTGCAAAGAATTTGACGAGGTCTGTCATACCTTGATCTCTGCATGGTAGATCTGAAGGTAAGTTGCTTTGTGCAGGTCCTATTGAGTTACAGCGATTCTTTGACATGCTGCTATGATAATAGTCACAGTCTAAAGGTTCATTCTTATTGGTGGCGACCGTGGTCCTCCAAACATTTGTTGGTTCAAGCTTAGGTTGTACTGAGGGCCGACTGAATATCAAACTGCTATCTAATTTGATGTTGGGCATTTGGTGTGCTGAGGTCACTTTCTGTGTTACCGGTTGCTGGCGGAGCTCTTTTTGGAGGTTTGACTCCTCTCCCGGATCTGAGCACAAGTCGTCACCCGACTTGGCATGTAGCTGAACATAGTCTGAAGTACGCTGGAGATTGTCTTGGTGACCAGAACTGCGCCTAGACATGTTGCTGAATCTCTCACTTGCGTAAATCGCTGCTTCTTCCAAAGCCTCTGCTTCGGCCACAGCAGCTGCAGCTTCTTTCTCTACTGATAGTTTTTCCAGTGCTGCTTCCATGCGTGCTTTCTCTACTTTTAATTGCCTTTCTTGCTCAGCATAATGCACTCGCATTTTGGCGGCTTCCGCTTTTGCACGAGCAATGGCTACTGTAGAGCTACTCACTGACCCTTTTGAGCTTCTGGAGCTAGCTGAGATGTGAGACCTTGTCTCATACAGTCCAGTCTCTAACGTTGACATGGTGACGCTCCGGACGACCTTACGTGCTTACCGCTGTAGTGGGCGTCCTGTAGCAGTATCTCTGCGTATAGCACAAAACGTGGTTTAGTATCCTGCTGTCTAGACTGCTGGTGCCCTGTGTCCAGCCTGTGAGAAGTCCCTGTTTCTCTATCCAGCCTGCGAAGGGGCCGTCGTTTTACTGGTGTCCAGTCTGTAAGTGGCCGTCGTTTTACTGTTCTGTCCTCCCTATGAGTGGAGCATAAGTAGACAGGCATGAGGAGTACATCCTGTTCTCCTCTCTGTTGTCCAAGACAAAGAACTCCTACTTAGGTTTGGCCAGTTAGAACTGTTTTTTCCAGTTCTTGGGACAATAGGCACTGCTCCTTAAAATCTTGTGGAGGTGGGGGGGTGTGATCTTCACTTCCCCCAGAGTTTCAGACCATTATAGACAAAATACAGTATATTCACAGTTGATAACAGAAAATACATACAGAATGGTGAACATATAGGATATCTCCCACAGTGCCCATCCACAGCGACTGGGAGATGGGCGCAGGCGCCAGCAGGATGATTCCTTGGGTGCGGTTCTTCGTCAGCATATCAAACTCCACGTGTTGCATGCAGGATTCTGCCATGTACGGGCAGCGGTCCACACCGAAAACATCTCCATCTTGTGACCTACAAGAGAAGAAATGGTTACCACCACGTATCCAATTCAACATTCCCATAAATGGCTGCGTAGATCTGGTAGCGAGCGCGGCCGCGTCTTCAGCCCTCCGTGAGTGTTGGCACCAGGCTCCCTGGCCAACCGGACGGCACCTGAAGCTTTTACTGCGGGTCTCAGTCGCGGACGGCTCACGCAGACTTCCATTAAAACCTATGGAAGCCGTCCGGGTCTTGCAGCACCCGTGCTGCGCGGTGGGAACGTGGGAAACCAGGAGTTTGAAAAAAAATTTTGAGGGGGAAAAAAAGCACAGCGTGCTCTATTTCGCCGCGGTCTCTGCGCAGGCAGACGGCCTCCACTGAAGTCAATGTAGGCCATCTGACCCACAGCCCACACACAATGAACATTGCAGATGGGAGGTGGGTACCGGTGCCATTGCTAAGTGACGGCGCAGGAAATACAATCCTTAAAAAAAAATTTTTTTAATTTGTACTGCGCCTGACGGACAGCGAGCCGCTGCGGCCATTCACAATACAGCAAGATGAGGTATGCAGGATGGCCAGTCAGGCTCACAAGCGGAATGATCCCGGTGTAATCCGTGTGATCGGCGTTTCTAATGGCGCTCTCAGCGAGGGCTGCAAAAATATGGAGTCTCTTTAAATTCGGTGCCGTAGGTCCGTTTCGTAAGCGATCTCGGCTATGTAGTCACATGGCAAGTGGATCTGAATGGGGATAATCAGGCGGGAGTTTCTTTTTACGCGGATGGTAAAAGGTAAAAAAAAAAGCATTCCCATTTGTTCTGTCCTCCCTATGAGTGGAGCATAAGTAGACAGGCAGATAACCTTCCCTGCAACACAATGACGATGGAGCAATGTCCGCTTTCAACTTTATTGCAAGGTAGAGGTAAAACTGTAGAACAAAGAAAATGATGCACTTAGCAATGTACACTAACATAGCAGTACATAGAATACATTACATACATGTGAGAAGACAGGAAGCATGTAATACAGCCATGAGGGATGGTAAGTGTGCATGCGCATACACTAGGACACATGCTATGCTATCTGAATAACACACATAGGACTAGAAACTATAGAAGTGGTATAATCTTGGAACTAGAAACATATATACACAGGATGCTAAGAGTAGGACATCAGGTAGAAGTTATCACATACCGACGATGCCACTGTGAGCCTGGATAATAAAGGTTTGCAGAGGGTCTCTAGAGCAGTCCAGACATGGAGGGAATGTGCCAGAAAATGGCTACTGTGGGCTGAGCTGATGATGTCACTGAGGTCATGGGTAAAAGGTACAGCATCCCTCAGAGGACAAAATACACTGAGGCTCAGTATGTGAATGCACACTAGATGGAGCCCTAACAGAAAGTCCATCTAATAATGCCAGAAATAAAGCAATATCATATACCTTATACAGTACAGACAATTTTACTGAACAGAGACTGCCAAAGGCATGACACCATTATCATTCTTACCTCACGCTAATAGACACGCCACACACAACCACACGCTAACAGGCACCCCACCCTAGACACACACAACCGCACGCTAACAGGCACCCCACCTGAGACACACATAACCACACCCTCATATGCACCCCGCACGCTAATATGCAGTGTGCAGAAACATGTGGACAAACATGCATGCTAATGTGCGCACTAATGTACACACGCTAAAGGGCGTGCACACACACAGAAATATGTGCCATATTCACACAGCACACAGCATACGTACTGCACTTGCACACCCCATACACAGCCTACACATGCTTCAACGTACTGAATACACACAAGCACATGCTAGCACACCACACATACCGCATACACACGACCACACATACACAGAGAGCCACACGCTTACAGGCTCTGGCTACACCACACACCAGTATGTACCACACACACACGAGCACAGCACATGTACTGTATAAAAACACTAGCGCAACACATACACGCTAACTATGAACTGGATTATGATTTTCTCCAGCAGGCTTTTGGGGTATTTTGTCGCTTTCCTAATTGTATCGTGTGCACACATCATCGTGGAGCAAATTAGACACAAGCTATCAGCCTCATATCCAAAATGGCTCTCTGCCCAGAAACAGCCAGACAGGGCCTTTTATTGTACAGACACACAATGGGCGTGCAACAGGTTACATCAGTAACATATAGGATTCTCATTTGTCGGATCATATAGAATCCCCCGCCTCCCCTTCTCCCCACCTCTCTCAAGTAGAAGCCTTTGTCTTTAACATGTGTCCAAATCTGAAAGTGAAAGTAGATATCCCTTTGTTCAAGAAGATTCTGTGTGTGGGGGATGGGGAGGACTGGGAAAACACTCAAGCAATAACATATAACACTGTGATTTAACTCTTTCCTTATGCAGCAGAGTTCCACATTAGGCTGAAGTCATTACAATAGCATAATACATTTGGGTTATACAAAGCGATAGACATTTTATAAATAATCATCATGTCTATCACAATCCCCCCTTAAAATGTCTATCCTCTAATTCTTTATCTAATTTTCACAGTCTTCTGCGCATGAGCCTATAACTGGAGCGCGTTGAAGGTTCGTTTTAGGGTCTTCAAGGGGGTGTAGGACTTGTCCACTCCTTCTGGGGATGCATCCAGCAAACTCATGGTGGGAGCGGCTTTTCCAGCATCAGTTTCACAGGTCTCTCTGACACAGGGGATAACACAGCAGACTAGAACAGAAAAGATAACCATCAGTTCACATACAACAGCGACGCCCGTCTGTGCCAGGATCCTTTACCACCCGCTCATCCATGGCGAGTGCTGGTCCCAAAAGTTAGCTCTTTTTAGTTAGTGCGGTCAGCTTCTTAATGGCAACTGCGTCTTTACCCGCGGGTCACGTGTCGTCTAGGATGTAGGTATGACAAGTCTCCCCTATCATCTTTCAGACACTCCCCTTTTTAGCTAAAGTCGTCTCTAAGGCCATTCTATTTTTAAAAAAGTCATAGTCGAGGTAGGTCCTATTGGTCGACTAGTCCCTATAAGGCGTCTCTAGTATAATTTATAAACCACTGCTAATTATAATAAACATAATTAATCCAGTCAACATTTATTTACCCTAATGATCAGGAAAGTGGACTCGAATCTAGTTTTAACTTGGTCTCTAATTTTTAAAACTTGTCAGGTACCCCCCTTGGCTATCCTATGACGTCAATGTACACGTGTAGATCAAAACTACCACCAGGGGTCTCTCTTCTCGCTCTAGCATAATGTTACAATACTAGTAGCGTACACAGGTACGCACGGCGTGGGACTCCCTAATCTTCACCCACACCAGTGTCCCTCCTGGAGATAGTCCTAATGGTGAACACGTCCAAGTCGCCTCACCCTTGCGTCAGGGTTTTCCCACTGCCCGTAAGTCCCTACTCCTAGGAGGGGGGGGATCCCTACCTCACCTCAGAGGGAGGCCATGGATTCCCTGGGCTCATTTCCGGGCATCCATACCCTCTATCTGTACAAGTTAACACCCCACAGGGTGTGCCCTCGCCGGAACCTAAGGTCTTCTGCACTATCCCTAGGCAAATGGGAATTCCACTGACAAATTCATCTTAGGAGATCGGGGCAGGCACAGTACTAGTACATTTCTCCTTTTTCTTTGGTAGCGCATGTGGTTGGCATTATCGGAACTGGCTCTTCATCTTTTTCAAACAAGGGAAACGTTGGTGTCTGACAGGATGTGGAGGAGCATAAGGGCTTTACTAAGGCACACTCCCCTGTCCAATTACCCTCCAGGCGGGTCCTCTACCTCATGTCTCCACAAAGCCAGTAAACGTCTCCTAAGGACTGGACCTGATTCTGCATCTATTCCCCTCCTATCATACTGTAGGAGGAGCAATACCCGTTGGTGAGTTCCCCAAAAATCTCCCTCCACCCTGCCTATTTGCCTGGCAGGTGTAGTTTCCAGGGTAGTCAGTAATACTCTCTCCGGTGCAAACACTTAAGTAGTTATAGAGTATTCCTTCTTTCATTTCTCACGGACAGTGAAATTAGCGGAAATGTTCGTGAAGAGACTAATAAACCACTCTTCAGCATCTACAGGGAGATTTAGGGGGACCATCCCCGAGTGTAGTCGGGCACTACCGCACACGCAACAGTTAGACTTGTTGCTCCTGTTAGCATTGTACCTCATCAACTCCAACCAGAGATTCTGGTCAGAGTAGCCAGTCGCTACTGTCAAGGTGTCCTCAAAAGGTAGGGTCGGCTATGATCATCATGTTCGTCAAGGTCTTTATCTTACGGCGGAGGGGGTTAATTATGGGCACGGGACTAAGTGAAGGCTTCCATTCGGCTGCATCTACCATATCCCTTATTTTAAACTTCCCTAAGGGATCTATCCTCCCGTACCGGTATGTCCCCAGACTATAAGTCTCCCCCGTCCCCCGGGCTTGGATCTCCCATGGTTAGTGTAACAACCGCATTAAAACCAAGCAGCATACTAAGTTCAGCCTTCCAATACCTGCTGTCCTTATTATTCTCAAGGAGGGTTATACGACTAATTAGGGATTTCCCGCTCCTATTTTTCTTATTTAAGGCACTTCGCGGTTTATAGGACTAGTCTGTTCCTGCGTTCCATCCCACTAATCCCCAATAACGGCAGTCTTCTCCCCAGACGTTATCAGTGGCGCAAGCATATTGTATTCCCCGGGTATATAAGTCATATAACCAGCTGGACTGAGCTAAATCTGGCCTGCGGTGGGATCTTGCGCCTAGACACGGGACCACAGTACAATAGTCGAAGGAATATGCGGCTACTTGAGCATTGGACGAGTTATACTAGAAGGTAACCATACCCCCATATTCTTCCGACTAAGGATTCCAGTTGCTACCTTCCTCTCTCACTAGCTCTAACCAGAGTAATGTCTTTGGCACAACTAAGACTGGTCTCCCGGATCTGAAGCTTTCTTACAGTATGAAGCGTTGATCCATGTAAGTCTTTCGGCTAGTTTCACAGCTGTGGCAGTAGTCAGAAGCACCTGGTAGGGGCCATCAAATCGGGGCTCAGGAGGGTGCTTCCTGGGGAACTTCTTGATGCACACCCAATCCCCAGGCTGCAAGATATGTGTCCCAGTGTCTGCCTCTGAGTCTGGAAGAGAACACCTGTGCATAGGCTTTGGTTAGTTCTTTAACAACGGAAATCACATACTCAGTCAACACATCAGATTGTAATTGTAACTACTGAGGATAGTAACGACCTAGTCTTGGGGCTAGCCCAAACAATCTCGTAGGGAGATAATGTATAATCCCCCCTGGGTTCATATCTAACACTGTATAAGGCTATTGGATGACAGTCTTTCCAAAGTGGCGTCATTTTTAAGTATCTTACTTTTAGCGTGCCACTACGTCTCTCCACCTTTCCACTACACTAAAGGTGGTACAGTATGTAAAAGGCCTGGGATACACCCAGAGCAGACATGACATGTTACATTCACCTGCGAAGTTTATACCTCTGTCTGACTCTGAATCACCTCTGGTACCCCATATTCACAGTTTACCTCGTTCATGAGCTTCTTTGCGGTTACCTACTTGTTTACCTTGGTAACAGGGTCGGCCTCCAACCTGCAAAGACATCAACAACAACAAGCACGTATTCATACTTCCCAACAAGTGGGAGCTGAACGTAGTCAATTTGCAATCCCTGAAATGGGTAGAGTGGTCCCGGCAAGTGTGGTGTTGCAAATTTACTTCTGCCCTGACTTACCCATGGCATAGATCATGCTAAACCGGACAAATGATGCAGCAGCTACAGAGAACCTAGAAGTCGCCCAACCTCTTTCAAGCGTCGTCGTCATTACTGCTTTACTAGGTGGGTCTTTGCGTCCATCAGCTGGGCCATCATGGGATACAGGAACTGTGGTGGGCAAGTGCTGTTGACTGTTCACCACACGCTGTCCTGTTTCTGCTGCTCCCATATTAGTCCATTTATTCTTTCCTTCCTTGCTGGCTGGTAACTGTAAAAGTCTTTAGCATATCAAAGTCCAAATTTTTGTCAATGTCCAAAGTTTTTTTTAACACTGACTCATGCTGTCAGTATCTTTCTTCTTTCTTCCACGGCTTGAGGGCCGCTGCCTTTGCTGCGCTGTCAGCGAGGGTGTCGTCTCTCGCCTCTCCAGTGTAGGAATCGGTGCGAACTCTCAACTTTGTCAGGTAGAAGTAGGGCCTCCATGCGACTCTGTACCGTTGCACCATTCTCAATTGGTTGTCCTGCTAAGGTAAAAAACTGTCTGGCCTTCCATATTGGGCCGTAATCATGAGCTATGCCAAATGCATACCAGGAGTCAGTGTAAAGGATTGCCGGTCTTACCTCTCGCCACTCTACACGCCTCAGTGAGGGCCTTCCATTCCGCTTATTGTACTGTGACATGCGGAGGCAGAGCTTCTGCTTCTAGGACATCTTGTTGTGTGACCACTGCATATCCGATGTGGAGTCATCAATCCTCACCCTGGTACCATCTGCAAAAAGCTCAACATATGCATTATCAACAGAGGTTCTGATAACTGTTTGCATATCTGCAGTTTCTTACTGAATTAGTACTAAATAATCGTTCTGATGTTCTATTTCACATGGCTCGGAATCTTGTAGCACAAAATCATTTATTTATTTTTTTTCCAAACCCAATAGCTGATCTACAACACCTAGATCATCTATGACCCAGATCACCTATGCCTCCCCCCTTTTGAACCGCAATACTCAATGGAAAAAGAGTCATTGCGTTCAAACTAGTAAACCAAGAGGCACAAAAACAAGCACTTTGTAGGTCAAGGTGACATTGTATGCAGCGAAGTCTGAGCAAAAATCTCCTTAAAAAAAAATTTATTTTTTTTTTTTTATTTCAGGTCGCAGTTAGCATTTTTTAACACAAGGGGGCGCAACACAAGTAAAATTTTACGTCACCCAGTGTAATAGTATTTCAGGGTATGGCCAGCGTTTAGCTTTTACTCTCCTGTCGGAATATAATTATAGCTTCAGTGTAGACTGACACTAGAATATACAAAAGACTTAAAAAAAACTAAAGAATACGGATGAATTAACATCCTACTCTGGGCAATTCAGTCCCTCTTTCTTCACATAAAAAGTAAAATTAATTCACCAAATTGCATGAAAAAGTTTGCTGGGTGACTATAGGGAAATTATTCCATCTGTAGGAGCCTTCCATAACATCATCTGTCTGAGTATCCATTGGAGAAGCGGGCAGTGGAAAACAGAGCCCCTGGGAACATGAGAGAGCGTCCCCTGTCATGTATTCCCGGCCTCTGCCCCCCATGCATCAACTCCAATCTTCCATGCACTATAAACCAGCTTAGTCATCTACCATGTCCCAAGCTGCATCTCCACAAAGGTTTGTTTCCCTGAACTTATCACACATCCAAAGTGGCCACATCTTGGAGCGTAACAAAGTCTGGCCAAACAAAACCTTACTTCAGACAATCATGATGTTAGCACTGGATACAGTGGCATTGGGGAATATAGGCCTCCCAAATGCAGCAAAATGACCGCCAGAGGCAGAAAGGGGCGGGGCTACAAATCTCCCAAGTGAGGCAAAATGGCTGCCGGAGGAACGGGCGGGGCCAGGGGCAGCAGCACTTCCAGGTGAGGCAAGATGGCTGCTGGAGGAGGAAGGGGCGGGGCCAGGTCCTGCCCCGGATGGGGAGGGACCGGAAGTAACATCACACACCCTGAAAGTGAGCACATGGGGGGAAGTAACTTCAGGGTGGGGGCAGGCCTCACTACATTTACTGCAGAGTCACACCATGTTGGATTGTAAACATTGCAAGCACGGCCGCCATTACAGGGAGGGGCCGCAGTCAACACAAAGACATTACATTGTTCATTAGCAATACACATACCCCCCTACATGCTTTCCCCTCTTCAATCTCTTAACTACATTATACCTCCTTCTAGCAATCTAAAAACACATTTCTTTCTGCTAGGCTTCCTGCTCATCTTCTGAAAACTTTCTACAACCTATCTTACCTGTCCATGACCTAGCATTTCTGCTTATCTGTCCATGACCTAACATTCCTTTCTGCAACTTTTCCTGAGCCTTCTCTTTGTATAACATTTCTACATGTTTTGCATATTCCAAAACATCCTGTACTGATCCCTCATTCTATTCTGCCTGCTTATTCTATTCTATTCAAAGTTTCTGCACACAGTACTGTTTCTTTTGTAAAATCTGCTTTCTTCAAATCCTTCCCATATAACCCTTCTTTCCCACTCAGATTACAATACGCATTAATTCTATAAAACACAGGGAAAGACAAAGTAAACAGAAAGGGTTAATTGAGAAGTGCTCTTAGTGGCTTAACTTCAGTCCACTCTCTTACCAGCACCCCTCCCCCAATAATCAACACTGCACATTGTTTCTATAATAGCAGACAGACGGGATTACTGGAGAATACCCACAACGGCTCAAGGTATATATATATATCCACCTTTATATCAACCCAAGGTATATATCTCATCTACCTTTATAACAGCCCACCGTATACTAGTAATCCCCAAGAGCACTCCTTGTACACGATCTAGACAGGACATTTAGCTATACACAGAGACTGACGATTATTTTCAATGACCAAAACCTCAATAATATTCTGGAGAAATCAGCCGTCACACCACGGCTATATTCACCCGTAAATACCTTTCCACATATGAGAACATAACACGCTCAATCATATGGTAAGTATTCGTATCATAAATCTTCCTAACCTCACACTAGTTTTACCTAGGAGCACGTGTCACTGGCGTGTTCCCTCAGACTTAAACAGCCGAGTCCGCCCTCCCGACACATTAACCCTCACAGAATTTATCTCTTGGTCTTGTATACACAATTTTTAACCGTCTCAGACATAACAGACACAGCATACAAAATACCCCTTAAGCAGGTTAAAACGGGGGTCTTTTCCGAGTAAGAAAGAACTATATTACCTGCCTTTCATTGATTTATCACTCTGGATCAGGTACAGGCAGAAAAGCAGTCAGAACCCAGATCACATCGGTAGATTTACATAAAGCAATCTTACCGTGTTCTGTAGATTTTCGGGCCCCTGAGTTCTGCGTGCCATCCGCCGATCTCTGTATTTTTCCAGAATGAAAGAAATCAAAATCTCTTAACTCGGCCCACCCAGGGACGCCACTGAACTGGATTATGATTTTCTCCAGCAGGCTTTTGGGGTATTTTGTCGCTTTCCTAATTGTATCGTGTGCACACATCATCGTGGAGCAAATTAGACACAAGCTATCAGCCTCATATCCAAAATGGCTCTCTGCCCAGAAACAGCCAGACAGGGCCTTTTATTGTACAGACACACAATGGGCGTGCAACAGGTTACATCAGTAACATATAGGATTCTCATTTGTCGGATCATATAGAATCCCCCGCCTCCCCTTCTCCCCACCTCTCTCAAGTAGAAGCCTTTGTCTTTAACATGTGTCCAAATCTGAAAGTGAAAGTAGATATCCCTTTGTTCAAGAAGATTCTGTGTGTGGGGGATGGGGAGGACTGGGAAAACACTCAAGCAATAACATATAACACTGTGATTTAACTCTTTCCTTATGCAGCAGAGTTCCACATTAGGCTGAAGTCATTACAATAGCATAATACATTTGGGTTATACAAAGCGATAGACATTTTATAAATAATCATCATGTCTATCACAACTACATACACCCACATGCTAGCACACCACCATGCAGTAGCGTAACACACATACCAATGCATAATGTGCACCACCTGTACCGCATACACTAATATGCGCCATATAACACACCACGTGCTAATATGCACCATATTGATACAACACACCATATGCATTGCATAACCATGAGCACATGGCTCCCTCTCCAGCTTATCTCAGCAGGTGCTTCTCCTGCACAGCTCTCTGTAACTGTATCCTACTCCACAAACTGTATCCTCATGCACATCTCACAAGGGGGGAGGGGGTCTGCCCAACTACCAATGAGGTTGCTGGAATTGCTCGATGCTGCTGAGTAAATGGAATCTTGGCTTGCAGTTTTCTATTCCTGTATTTGCAGACGTTTCGGTTTCGTTTCTCCATCAGAGGATCTCCCTCCTCCCATCACTACACCCTGCTGGACCAGAAGCTGATTCATTCAGTGCTGCGCAGAGACCGAGCCGGCAGGTGAGACCGCACTAATGCCATACAAGAGAAACATGGACAGGGTAGAGATAAAGGGGGACAAGAGTTGTAAGAGTTGACTTTGTATGATGGGTCTGGGGGTAAGCTCCTGCTTGTGGGGTGGGAATGTTATGATGGAGGCAGCACTTCTATTTTTTATACAAATAACTTCGCCTAACAAAATTGTTTTTGTTCCTTAACCCTTTCATGGCCGAGGATCATTGCTGCGCCTGCATCCGGGTCACATTCCCAGTACCCTCACTTTCATAAAAAAAAATGATACGTTTTTAATTTTTTTAAATGACAGATCCGCATGAGGATTTCCTTTTTTCGAACGAGTTTTTTTTTTTTTATGTTTAAAGTATAAGATGATTTATTTGACGTTTTAAAGAAAATTCCTAAGTAAGGCGAAGTGGGGGCAAAAAAAACACAATTAAACCATTTAAAATGTTTTTTTACAGTGTTGAGTGTGCAGTCAGGGTGGATTCACTCGGGTGTATTTGCGTGCGAATAGAACCCATTCATTTCAATGGCTTTGCTTACATTGCGCGCATTTCACACACATTGAAAAAAAAAACGCAGCGTGCTCTACTGTTGTGTTCATCTGCACATCAGCAGTCCCCATAGAAGTCTATAGGGGGTGCGCAATAGGTTCACAGTTTCACAGTACAGTAAAATACGCCGATATGCGCGCTAAAAAGACTTGCTTATGGCGTAAATATGTTGCGCCGAGACATGCGCAAATGCGCATAGAACCACTGACATGCAATCTGGTTTCACATGGGCATATGCTGAATTGCACACGCCACAGCGCAATCCGTTTTTTACATCTCTGTGTATTTCACTGTTACTTTTCCTGCATGTTTTTTGCGCGCCGGACACGAGCCGCTTCCTGATTTAAATGACTATTTAGCCTAAAAAGTTCCAAATGTGTTCTTTTTCCTGTGAATTGCGCAGCGTATTGCGCATCATTTGTGTATTTTGCACGCATTTCCACACCCCACATTGACTTCTACGGGGACCTTTGGTGCGCAAAAAAGCAGAGTATGCCTTGTTTTTTTCGTGCGCACTGAAAAAGGATATGTGAATGAACCCATTACAATTAGTTTGTTCTATTATCTGCATATTGTGCGCGCAGATTTTGCACACGCAATACGCCCGTGTGAAGCTGCCCTTAGGGTTCAGTCACACGGGCTTGTTAAAAACGCGTCGAAAGTTGGTGCTTTGCGAATTTTGTGCGGTGCGTTTTTAACATCAGAAAGTCCCGATGACAATTGCATTAGAAAAATCGCAGCGATATCGCAGCGTTAAAAAATGCAAGTGGGTAAGAGCCCTCAGGAACGTGTGATTTTCCCCGCGGATGCGAGGCGTTTTTGTGTCAAAAAATCCTTGCACAACTTCAGGGAGGATCGGCAAGTGTTCTTACGTTGTTTTCAATGGGAAACCTTGCATCACACATGCGCGCACCTCGCACGCCGGGCGGTTTTTGCCAGCCCCATTGAAAGCAATGGGCGATGCATTCCAAGAAAACGCCGACACATAGGACATGCCGTGATTTTTTTCCCACACCGCGATGCAGGAAAAAACAACAAAAACACTCGTATGTATGACCGCATTCAAAAGAATGGGGTTCATCTCGCAATGCAGAAATTTTGTGCAATTTTCTGGGCTGTGTGAGAGCGGCCTAATAACGTGATATCTAGAAAATGACGGACCTAAAATTAGCCCTCACTGCATCAAATAAAAAGAAAAAAACAATCCATTACCTAACAGGCACTGTCCGCCGCACTTCTCCGCATCTCCAGCACACTTGCTTGTAGTCTTCAGCGCTTTCTGGTCAGAAAGTTCAAAAATCCCGGCTCCAGGAAGCGCTGGCTCTGATTGGTCCTCGAGTGCTGCTGCTCAGCCAATCACTGCAGCGCTCGATGAACCAATCACAGCCATTGCATTGAATGGCTTTTTACAGCGCTCATCCAGTTGTCCTCCATCACTTAGGGCTCTGGTCTTGACCTGTCTCTTGCTGGTATACGCCGACCGGTCCCATAGACTCCTATGAGAGCTGCTAGAAAAGGAAGGTGGGAGGGAGTTTAGCAGCGGCTCTGCTCGACAGCGCATGTGCGGGGGCTTGCCATCGTGCCCGCCCACATCCACGGAGGAAAAGACTGACGACCCGCGCAGCCACGCAGAGGATCCGGAATGGTAAGTAATGTCCCCATGCTGCGGGCAGGGTGGTAATCCGCGGCGGAGCTCCCGCTGTGACTATCCTTGGATCCTTGGTCTGGATATCCCATTGAGTGTGCATTCTCTCAAGCTTCCCCTATAAGGTTTGCTATTCTGTGCTGCGGACTTATTTATTGCTGTAGCTGGACTGTAGTCACACATCACAACATTGTCCTAATAGAACCGAAATAAAAACCATCCAAGGAATAAGATCCGAGGAAACAACTAGCAGCTGCGGGTACCGACATGCACGTCAATTCTGAGCTCCGGGCTGGAGGGCTGTTTTAGTCACTACAAGTCATACAATGAAATCGGCATATAGATGAAAGTTAAAATACCGTGTAAAAGAAAAAAACTATAAAAGTTAAAATCCTGAAAAAAAAACAAACAGAAAACCTTTGGTGTATTTTTGCTATTAAGCATGATTGATGCTATACAGAGAGACATTTTCCCATAAAACACACACATATATATATATATATATATATATATATATATATATACTGCATTTTTATGCCTACAGAATGTCGAACTACTTATACGACACTTATGAGGAGAAGATCCGTCCATGTATTGATCTCATTGACTCCCTGAGGTCATTGGGGGTGGAGAAGGATCTGGCATTACCAGCGATCGCCGTCATTGGGGATCAAAGTTCTGGCAAAAGTTCTGTTCTGGAGGCTCTGTCCGGAATCACACTCCCCAGAGGCAGCGGTGAGCAAAGCTTATGATTCTAGAAGAGGCGATGTGGGCAGCAACTTCTAGAGATTTGGCTTTATCTTTGTTAGCCAGTACCACCACATGGCACTATGTTACAAGAAGGGGTAGTAATTTGGTGGGGTGGTGGATGGGGGGGCGGGTGATTTTTTTTGAGGCACTGTATATACTGTATATTTATTATTTAGGTATTATATGGCGGTATTATTTAGGCACTTAATGTATTATGTGGGCATATTTTAGTTGGGGTAAAATATCATATGGGTCTGTTTTACAGTATAAATATAGTTTAAAGACTGGTTGTAATAGTTGTGAGGCTGGGGGCCCTATTTTACCATCTAGGGCCCCATTTTCCATAAAACTTGTTCGGTCATTATGGCATGCTGTATTTGATTCCATTTTACAGAGGCAGCATTGTGTATTGTATATAAGTCATGCAGTATTGAAATACTAGCATATGGTGCCCAAATAATACTGCCACATGGGGCCTACACAAGATTGCCATCCAATCTCCTAACAAAACCGCCATTCAAAGTCCAACTAACACCATCATAAAATATTATAAAGTCCCAGGTGGTTCAGGACAGTGAAGCTTCACATACTCCAATGTCAGGTTGCTTCTAAGAGTCTAGTCCTTAGGGGGCCCAAGTAAAATAGAGTTTTGGAAAATTGCCTGGTTTGCCCCCCCTCCACCGCAAATCCAGTCCTGTAAATACTAATTCGGCCTGACCCCAGACTAGTGACTTTTTGACTACCCTTGCTTTGCAGGTATTGTCACCCGCTGTCCATTAGAGCTGAAACTTATCAAAGGTAAAAGGAATTCTGAATGGAGAGGAAAGATAAGTTACCTAACAATCAGCCAAGAGCTGGAAAACCCCATGGAGGTGGAGAAGGAGATCATGAAAGGTGAGTGATCAGAATGGCCCTAAGGCCCCCGATATTTGCAAGGAGATTGGTTCTAGTAACATGATGGGCTGGTGATTCCTTTCTATGTGCTCACTGAATGGGTCATACTAAGGCTGGAGCTATATGGTGACTAGTTTTGGCCGTGTGACCTGTGTTGTGGCCAAAACTGCTGCGTAGCACTAATCTAAAGGGCTGGAAAGAAGAAAGAGACGTGCAGCAACCTCGTGGTGGTGTTTTTTGGTCAGCTGGGACCCAGATGTCCACGGTATAGCATCCCTCACACTCCACCTCGCCATACCATGCACATCTCCAGACCCTTTACCTACTGTCTCCATCAACTGATTACTACATGTAACCGTGGCTTTTGTATTTTTGTACGTTTGCCTTTTTGTATCTTCCTGTTTTTGTAAGCGCTGCAGAATATAAATAAATATTATTATTATTATTTGTGGTTAACGTTCGTGTACGGAGGTGCTGCCAAGCAGTCAAACATGTGTAACAGGTTGTGCGGAGTGTGAGAAGTAGCTAAAGATCTGCTACAACTCTCCAAAAATGGCTCAACTAAGAATCCATTCAGTGGCCTGTTGTGTTCTATCTCAGCCAAGCTGAAGAAGAGGCTGTGGCCTCGAAACACATTCTAAGCTTTTATCCAATAAAAAGATACTATTTGCTCTTTAATCGTTACCTCATTTTTGAAGAGTTGCACCTTGTGCCAGATTTTTAGCTACCGTTTATACTCGAGTATTAGCCAACCCGAGTATAAGCCGAGTCAATAAGTTTTACTTGAGTATGTACTAGGTAAAGAAAAAACGCAATACTCACCTCCCAGCCGGCGTCCGTGTCCCCGGTGGTGTGGCAAGCTGCTTGAGAATTCTCCCCACTGTCATCTCCCTGCTCGGCTTTGAATTCCCCCGCCATCAGCGCTGTGTAAGTAAGTGCTGTGATTGGATCGAGCGCCAGCCAATCACAGCCTGCACTCGATAAAGCAGTCATGACCAAAGATGACAGCGAGGAAAATTTTCAAGCACCTCGCTGGACCGCCGGAGGGACCATCTCGCCAGCGACACAGACGCAGGCTGGGAGGTGAGTATTGCGTTTTTTGGAAGTGTTGTGTCATACACAGCCCTGATAGTAGAGCCCTTTGGATTGTAGTCCAAACTCAGGCAGAACTCGGGCACACTTTTGATCTGCTGACAAACGTTTGGAGACCCAATTAGCAGACTCCTTTCTGATGTCCAGATGATCGTGAATTATAGACCCAAGTCTTTCTCTGGAAATGCTCGGTCTTGGCTATTGTCTTAGCAATTGGACAGTTTTTCAGACCATGTCATGGGTGGTGTCTATGGAATGGTCACCACTGGAGGTCTCCCGGAATGCTCTTGAACGTCGGTGACGAAGTGGCAGCTTTTAAATTTGTCAGAAAGGCACTTGAAGCTTAATATTTGCACCAGGTCACTGTGAACGTCTTGGGCCGACATCCATTTCAGAAACAATAACTTCATCACAGCTCTGCTCTCTGCAGTGAAATCTGCTGCAGACCCCGCCATGTTGTCCTCAAACCTTCATAATATAAGATCACACCAAAATGTGCTCACAAAGTATTGCAAAAATTGAGCTTTCAGATGATACAACTTTCATTGATGTGAACACAAAGGATCATACAACCAAGGTCTTACCAGCACCCTCTTGTATTGTGTAATAGATTGCAAGATTTGTCTTCTCATATAGGCCAGGTGGACCTCTTCGGCCTCCCTCACTCAGACGTTTTTGTACAGCATTTAGCGCTGCCTTTTCAGCGCTGCACTAAACCCTTTACAATGCTCCCATTCATTTCAATGGGGCTGTTCACACAAGCATCAAAAGGCACTGTCTTTAACGCTGCGCTTTAATAGCGATGCATGTTCTATCTTTGGACATTTTCAACAACCATTGAAATGCACTACCTAAAGAAAAAAAAAGTAATCCTCACCTAGCTGGCGTCATCCGGGTCCCTGCCGCTTTTCTCCGGAGCTCCGGGCACTTGTCATTACCGACAGAGCATCTTTTGCAAGTGACGGGGTTTGAAGACCCCCGCCTCCGGCAAGAGATTGCTCAGATTGCTTCCTTGAGTGCTGACTGAGCCAATGGAAGCCATCGCTCGATGAACCAATCACAGCCATTCAATGAATGGCTGTAATTGGTGCATCCAGTGTTGGCTCTGATTAGTTGAGCTCTTGACACTCAGCCAATCAGAGCAATCTCTTGCTGGAGGCGGGGCCTTCAAACCCCGTTACTAGCAAAAGATGCTCCATAGGCACTGACAAATGCCTGTAAGGCTGCCCGGAGCCCCAGAGAGCAGTGCCAGGGACCCAGACTAGGTGAATATTGATTTCCTTTTTTTACTGCCTCCTTGGCTGAGTTTTCAGCTGTGCTGAAAACGCTAGCAAAATGTATGTCAACGCTGCGTTTCTGCAAACGTCTGTGTGAGGGAGGCCTTAGCCTCCAGGACCCGGTTGCTACCACAGCCTCTACACTAATCATTCCAAAACATAGTCAAGAAAAATATGTTGGTCCTCCAAAAGACAGATTACATGGGACTCCAGCAGGATACACGTCCCCCGGGGACTCTTCACTGTCACCCCCTGTAGACTGGGAGAGAAGGTGCCATTAGTGAGCATGAATACATGTCACCAGCTCCACCCCGGTGAAATGATTTTCAGTACATGGCCAGATCTCCTCAAAAGTGCGCAGACCTAGCGGGTGGTAACTACTATTGGACAAATTCTGTTACTCTTGTTTTTAGGTCATTTTATAGGTTCTAATGTTACTTTATTTCACTTTCAGCTCAGGATGCCATGGCAGGTCCCGGTCTGGGGATCAGCTCCGAGCTTATAAGTCTTGAGGTGGTTTCTCCTGAAGTTCCTGACCTAACTCTCATAGATCTCCCTGGAATTGCTAGAGTTGCTGTAGGGAACCAGCCTAAAGACATCGGTGACAAGGTGAGACATCAGAGTCACTTCTGGAAAGAGTTCCTTGAAGTAGCTGGAATTGATCATATTGTATTGGATACCAATTGCCGGGTGTAAGTTGTGTCCAGATGTGTGAGAGCTGCATACATGTTTGCCATGGAACAATGCATGTATTTGTTTAACTGGAGACTGAGTTTATCCAATTTATGAAAATTGACACAAAAGGAAAGGGAGTTTTTTTTCTGAGTGATTTTGGTCTTTTTCCCCTAACAGACGCTGTGTGGTGACTCCAAGTGGCTGCCATTACAATGCCGATAAGGGTTGTCATCAGACCTTTTTTGGACGTTTCTGTTGTCAGGCTGCTTTGTGGATTTGCACATCTAGGCCTTTTCATAGATGTTGCATTAATTTTTTAACTTTTAAGACTTTTTGAATCACAAAGATAGCTGAAAATCACTTGACTTGGCAGAGATGTAACTGGGCTTTGTTGCTAAATCTGATACAGAGCCCCAGCCATATCATAATACTTATGTCTTCTCATGTGGCAAAAAGGCTGTTGAGGTTCCTCAAGCCTCTTATAGCACCTATACCCGGGAACAACTGCAGCCTCTGCACTCCTATAGTTACATCCATCCCCTTTGGGTATCTTGCAGTCTGATGGTTCTAAATGGTTCTTTATGGTGTGGGGTGAAGCTTGTGTGTGGAGACAGTGGACAAAGTGTTAGGCTGGGTTCACCAGAATTTCAGCGTTTTTACCGTGGAATCTCTGTGCGGAAATTCCGCAGAAATCCCGCTTGTGCGGCAAAACCGCTGAGAAGTGTAGTTTGCTCTCGCGTTTATTTCTGCACGGAATTTGTGCAGGTAATGACAAGCGTTTAAATCCATGGCACTTTTTAGACTATTTCCAGCATTTTCTAGTGCGGATTTGTCTGCTTACATGGAGGTCGATGGACAAAAAAACGCGGGGGGAAATGTGCAAAGAATTGACGTGCTGCGTATTCAAAAACCGTGCTGCAAGAACATTTCTGCACTGCTGCAGTGCGAAAAAATTCTGCACAGTGAGGACAACATTTTGCCAAAACATTGACTTTGGCTTGCACTGCAAACGCAGCAGTTTGTCCATTCTGCGAATCTGCAATGGCAAATCTGCCGCAATTCCACCCTGTGTGAACCCAGCCTTAATCTTTTTTATTCCCACCCACCCCCCTAAAAAAAATCTGGGGGTCAGAATTTCTATATCTGCAATATGGCAAGAGGGCCATATTTCAAAAATGAACGGTATCATCTCTCTTTAAGGAGAGCAACTAGGAAGTGAGTGAGGAAACTTAATAAGACCATGTTGCTCCTCTGAGAAATATGCAAATAAGGAAGATGGTACAATACCTATTGGGTGGCAGCATTCCTGCAAATCAATGTCCGAAACTTTATACTGGTCTTTATAACAGTGATTGGGAATCGAAAACCAGCCAGAAACCATACACAGACAGCTGTTTCGGGGTTTTTGCCGCTTAGCAGTCTGCAGTAGGTTTCTGGCTTGGCTAGTGAAAGGCCTGTGATGTGGTTTTTGGTCAATTCCCAATCATTGTTATAAAGACCTGTATAAAGGGTCTGACACTGAGTTGCAGTAATGCTGCAACTAATGGTGCTGCTGCAGAAGTATTGTTCCATCTTCCTTATTTGCATATTTCACAGAGGGGCAAACATGGCCTTGTAAGGTTCCTCACTCACCTCCCAGGTGTCTCCACACACCTTCTAGGTACTCTCGTTAAGGAGAGATGATACCACTTCCGACCCACATCATAGTCCTCTCATTAGCAATACCAGGATCCTACTGCACACTAATGAGGGGCAAAACCCCCGAAACAGCTGTATGTGTATGGTTTTCTGGCTTTTGGTTAATTCCCAATCATTGTAATAAAGGCTTGTACAGAAGGTCTGACATTGATTTATTGGAATGCTGCCATCCAATAGGTGGCGCTGTGGAGGTATTGTTCCATCTTCCTTATTTTCAAAAATAAATGAAACTATGTTCCCTGGCTGATGTCTCATGGGATTTATGTATAACCTATATCATTGCAGATCAAAAGGCTCATCAAAAAGTATATTGAGAAGCAAGAAACAATCTGTTTGGTTGTGGTGCCATGTAATGTTGACATTGCCACAACTGAAGCCCTTGAGATGGCACGAGAGGTGGACCCAAATGGAGAGAGAACTTTGGGTGAGTTTGTTATCATCTAGCAACCCACAGATAGAACATAGATGTCTTCGAGAGTTTATGTCCTAGAAAGACTACTTTCGTTGCTGTCTTGGATTCTATGGCATGGATGGAGGGCCCCAGCTCGGATTGGCCCCATTCTATTTACTATTGGTGGTAATAACTAGTGCAGCGTTATAGGAGAATGAAAAGAAAACATAAAGATCACAACACCGTTCTGTCCTACAAAGGATGGGAATGAAAATTGATCAAGAGTTAATCATTCTTTCCCGGGCTGGTGGGCATTTGGTTGAATGAACCAGCACCAGGTATGAAAAATAATTAGATCTTTGCTATGGGGCTCCACATTGACTTATCATGGGCATCTACACTGGTTGGCCACTATACTAACATAGTAACATAGTATGTCAGGCTGAAGACAATGTCCATCTAGTTCAGCCTGTTCAAACCTCCTTGTTGATCCAGAGGAAGGCAAAAAAACTTTCACATTTGGAGCTTCCCTGTATGGAAATTAGAGCTATGATCCTGGAGTCCAGCATAAACTCAAGTGAACAGGTTTTCCATGGATCGGTTTCAGTGTGAACCCAGGCTGGTGGAGATGGTGTAATGGTGGGGACACTGGTGTAACTATAGGGGATGCGATTGCACCCAGGCCCAGGAGCCTTAGGGGGCCCATAAGGCCTCTCTTCTCCATATAGGGAGCCCAGTACTATGAATAAAGCATTATATTTGGGGGCCCTGTTACAGGTTTTGCATTGAGACCCAGAAGCTTCAAGTTATGCCCCTGGGTGGGGAGTGTTTTCTTGGCAGACCTGGTGGTCCTCTTATGCCTGTGGATGGATGCCACAACAAATTGCTGTGATTTTGAATGTCAAAAGAGGTTCAACACTATACTAGATTGGGGGTCTCTAATAAAGTGGTCATACTGTGTACACAATATCCATAGTTCATAATGGTCTGGTCACGTCTGGGTTCCTGTAAGGTAAGACCACCCGATATCATCAAATAAGTATTAGAAATGGCAACAACGAAACAGGTCAGCGGTCTCCAGTATTTAACAGAAATGGTCATTTTCTTTGTCGTAACTGCAGGAATCCTAACTAAGCCTGATCTAATTGACAAGGGAACGGAGGAGAATGTCGTTAATATAGTCAACAGTAATGTCATCCATCTGAAGAAGGGCTACATGATTGTGAAATGCCGGGGGCAGCAGGAGATCCAGGACAAGTTGTTGCTGAAAGAAGCCATTCAGAAGGAGAAGATCTTTTTCGAAGACCATGAGTTCTTTTGGTGAGTCATTAACAAATAGGATAAATCATCAACATTTACAGGAAAGCATCTCATTTTCAGTATGCTGGGGCTAGATATTCTATTATTAAGGGTAGGATCAATGCAACAGATGTTCCCTAGCCAACCTAGATACCTAGGAACATCCATCTGATTTGAAGATGGAGTAGCGTCAGTCCTCACTCCATAGAATGCATCTTCCATTGCTCAACTGTCCAATGACAATGATCCTTGTAGCATTGCAGATCTGCATCTTCCTTGAGAGAACTTGCCATACGTTTTCAGGATGAATGGAGGGAAATACCAGCTGAAGTGTATCCGATGTTAGTAGAAAGTATACCACAGAGAGCATCCGATGTCATTAGGGCCCCACTGAGTATTAACATACAGTATGTAAAGAAATACTAGTTTTGAGTCTTGCCCAAGTGTCCAATTACTTTTGGTAGGATAGTGTAGTGTTTAAGGTTTTTTTTTTACATAAAAATGGAGAATCCTTTTAAATAACTATTTCAACTGTCTTTTTCTAGTTTTACATTTAAAATATCTGACCATGAACTTATTTCAACCAATACAGTGACCTTATGACGGACGAGAAGGCCACCATCCCATGTCTCGCTCAACGCCTCACATCAGAACTTGTGGAGCACATCAATGTAAGTCCCCTCAACAAATCACGAGGATATCATTAGAAATAGATTGTGTTCTTGAAACATCTGCCCTCTAGTGAGCTGTGAAAGATGGGTTAAATGTAAAGGGATTGTCTAGTCTAGCTGGACAAATAATTTTTCTTAGAAGGGTTCTCAGGTCAGCTGATCACAGGGGAACCTGCTGCTTGTAATCCAGGCACAACCTTAGAAATAAAGCATTTCACACAGCCTATTGAACTCAAAGGGCTGTTGGTGGGGGAGGGGTACAAATCAGTAACACCCCTATATTCTACCAACATGCCCTAATATGAGATGCATAGTGATTGCACTTAAAGGGGATGTGCAGAGATATAAAGTTATTCCCTATCCACAGGATTGGTTGAATGAAGTGGCAGTGGCGCTGCTCAACTCTTGACTTTCCCTAGTGGACACATGTTGACTTACCAGTTTGACCAAATTCCCTCACCTCTTGGCCAGATTGGAGAGTGATTATGAAGAGCATTGTTACGCAATGGGTGGATCCACTTTTCCACTGACTAACTTGACTTTGGGCTACTCCTGAGAGCTGCATGTAGGGATACCCTGATCGTCGCCCTTTTGGAGGTATCTGGTCTTTGCTTCTAGGCCATTAGCCCAAGTCTTGGTGCAGTGGCAACTGACACAGACAGTTCAGAAACACCATAGTGAAATACTGGAGGGACAGCAGAGATGTAGTTATGATAGGCCAAGAACAGGGCAAGTACACAAGTTCATGCAAAACGGAGAGACAGGCAAAAGGTCAGAGCAATTTGGTAAATTGTAGTCGAAGAACAAGCTGAGGTCAGGAAAGGCAGAAATTGAGAAAACTGGATGAACAGTTACAACCCAAAAGCAGTGGTGGAGGATGCCTTATAAAACCCAGAAAGTATCAGGATTGGATGGGGGCAGGAAAGCTGGGTGTGCAGGCTGATCCTTTTAAGGGAGGGTCAAGCACGCCTGACTGCATTAGGGGTAGAGTTGGCATTCTAGGGAACAGAGCAGCATCTGTTGCACAAAGGTGGTGGTGGTGGGGGGGTACTGGTGGATAGGAGAGGTGAGGCACTGGCGTTACCAGCAGCCACAACAAGCGTCTCTCGCCTTGGAGGACCTGTCCTATATCTCACACAAGACATTGATTTGAATGGACATTGTAATGTTCTATTTTCCCTATGGGAGCGCTGCAGGAAAATTGAGCATTTATTCTCAAGCGTCTTCACAGATTACGGATGATCACTGGAGGTGCCAGCAGGGAGACACTTTGTGATCAACTTATTGTCAATGTATCCTTCTAACGGGTAGTGCCTGTCCAAAGTGGAGAACTGGAAATAAGTAGAAAAATTACATTTAGACATATCTAAATACCCTAACTTAGGCAGAGGGACACTTTAGCATCACCCCGGCACCCAGCACCCGTGACACACAACCTAGCTATGCCGTTGGTCCCATGTATCTCTTGCAGCCGGTGAATGTTACATAATACTTGCTGGGGGCAGCTACGTGGCATCACAGAAATGGTGGCACCTTGATATCACACAATTTTCTTTCATTGACAGAAATCACTTCCTACGCTAGAAGAACAGATAAAAACCAAACTTCAGATCACAAAAGACGAGCTTGAGAAATGTGGAAAAGGCGTTCCCGAGGATGAGAGCGAGAGACTGTCCTTCCTGGTGGAGGTAAATGATACATATATATATAATAAAGCACGAAAGAGCGTAATAATAATGAACAGATCTGCATGTACTTCCTAATATACTTTGTGCACCAACTCCTCTCCATTCACTGACAGCAAACACTGGAAAAATGGAAACAGGACTGCGTACATCCATAGGATAAAAGCACATGCACACCTAATACTTTGTGCTGAGAGCTGAGGGTTTGCTACAGTTGTATCTAGTCAGGATAATCCTCTGAGAGCCGTACCAATCTCCCTTCTGTCCACTAAGTTTGCAACACTGTAACAGCCTGGAGTTCACAGTTGTTTAGTCTTTACAGAATGTAGCAAACATTCAGATATGAGAAGTCTGGGGTCTCTGAGCTTTCAGTGAGCAAGAAGAATCCCATTCCGCGATGAGCACAATTACAGTGTATCACAGATATCCTTACGTATCGCACGCATTTGTACATCCCCATTGACTTCTATGGGGACCTTTGGCGCGCAAATACGCAGAAAGATAAAGCATGTTCTATTTTTTATTTTTTTTGTGCATTGAAAATGCGCATAAAATACGGAAATATGAATGAACCCATTGAAATAAATGGGTTCTATTCTCTGTATGTGTGAAGCCGGCCTTGGGCTCTGCTCACATCCGTATTCAGAGTCTCTTCTTTTTCTGTTCCATCATGGGAGCAGGAAAGCGGAATCCTTGCTGGGAACAGATCTGTCCTATGTTGGGACTGAACTGTCATGGGGTCCATTTGACTCCCAGCATGCTCTCTGACATTTTCCTGGACAAAATGGTGCCGCATGCTGCGCTACTTTATCGGGGTTCTCCGAAGAGCCTCTGATGCAGATGTGACCGTGGCCTGGATGGAGCATTCCTTACAAAACTAATACGCTTATGTAATGCTCTGTGGAAGCATGCCGTAGATATTCTCTTGGGTGGTCTTGGAATCCCGGAGCCATCCCTGCCCCACGAGGCTCCTGCACTAGATATAACGCAGTACATTCAGTTTGCTCGGCGTGTTCCTATAATATGGAACCTGTTAGTCCAGAATTCCAGATCCCCATAGGATAGGGGATAACTTGCTGATCAGTGGGGGGGTTTCGCGGCTGAGACCCCTGCCGATCTCAATAACTGGGGTACTGTGTTGCCTTCTCTCTTTCACAGCAGAGGGTCATTTCTCCCCTTGTAGTGATGTCAGAATGAACGGAGTGCTCGCTGAGAATGCGTAGTTGGCGCTTCATTCATTTCAGCGCTTCAGAACCGAATTAGATGCTTCAAAGCTGAGATATCACCGTTGCCACTGTTAGAGACATTCAAAGGAATGCTTATATGCTGCTGGGCTCCAAATTAAAGTGATATGACCGTTCATGAGAACGCAGGGACACACAGAGATGGTGGTATCTGTGTAACATTCTGGTTTATTCTCTCATATATTCAATCTTCAGAAGATTTTACAAAGTGAGTGGCTTTATGCCAGATACAATTAAAATTAATAAGCACATATAGTGATTTTAAAACATCTCAGCCTCTTATCGGTATGTCCTCCTCAGGTGGGTGTTAATCGGGAGGTACATTCCTGTAAGCTTGTTAGTAAGTTTCAACAAGAATTATCTAAAGATAAGAACAGGACAGAAGCCTTGTGGTAATCCAATTAATATTTCCTGGTGGATCATTCTAACTGAAATCTAACATATTTCCAGGTAAAAGTTGAAAACCATACAAATACATATATATGTAGCTTAGTATTATAACAGACAAGAAAAGAGACAAAATGGAGTCTTTGTAGTCCATTTTTAAAGCGTCAGCCCTTACACCACGCTTTCCGTTTTTTATGCAAATGGCAGCTAAAACCGCATGATGGGCTGATCACTTCCAACAGAGGTCTGGACTCTCCCCGTGTTGTTTAGTATAAACATGCCCCATTTGGCCCTGGGTCCCCCTGTCCCACTGGCCCCACAGCAGTTGCCCGGTCTCTGACCAATGGAGCCTTGTTCCTCTGGCAGATATTCATCTGTGTCATATTACCTCCACTTAAAATCAGTTTCTACATCTCTTATTGAAATATCATTTATAATCCCCTGTAACTTAAGGCATGCAGTTCATACAGTGTTTCCGTATTTTTGTCCACCCCCTGTACATGCATGTGTTCTTCAGACTCAGCTTTATTTATATATGTTCTTTTATACCATAACAGAAAATTCAGCAATTTAATCAGGAAATCGCCCACGTTACACAGGGGGAGGAATCTGTGTCAATTACAAAGAACCCCAAGCTTTTTGCCAGAGTTCGGTCGTACTTCAATACTTGGCAGATCGAACTGGATGAGGCCATCATGAGGTGTAAGTAGCAATCCTTTGTTTATTCTTCTTGGTGGTGGCATTTTAACCCCTTAGTGACCACACGTTTTTGCTTTTTTCCATTTTCATTTTTTCCTCTCCCCTTTTAAAAAACCGTAACCCCTTTATTTATCCATCGCCGTCGCTGTATGAGGGCTTATTGTTTTTTGCAGGACGAGTTGTATTTTTCAGTGGTGCTATTTAATGTACCGTATAACGTACTGAAAAACTAAAAAAAATTCCACGTGCTGAGAAATTGAAGAGAAACAACATTCCGCTATCTTTTGGTGCGTCTTGTTTCTACGGCGCACAAACTGCAACAAGAATGACATGATAACTTTATTCTATGGGTCGGTACGATTACTGCGATACCACACTTGAATAGTTTTGTTTTGTTTTTTTTTCTGTAGTACTTGTATATTTTTTTAAAGATATTACATTTTTAAAAATTTTCTGTCTCCATCTTCTGCGCACAATAACTTTTTTATTTTTCCGTCCATATCGTTGTGTGAGGGCTCATTTTGTGCGGTACATCCTGTCGTTTTGTACCATTTTGGATTTTTTGATTGCTTTTTATTAGATTTTTTTTCTTGGCAACAGTGTGACCAAAAAAGCGCATTTTTGACTATTTGTTTTTTTTTTCGGACGATGTTCACCGTGTGGGGTAAATAATGCGTTACTTTGATAGGTCAGACTTTTACAGATGCAGTGATACCGAATATGTATTTTTGTTTTATTATTTAGATTTTTGTAAATATGGCAAAAGGTTTTTTTTTTTAACTTTTATTACTTTAAAAAAAATGAATTAATAAAACTTTATTCTTATGTTTACTTTTTCTTTCAGTCCTCCTGGGGGACCACAACTAGCGATGCGTAGATTGCTTATGCAGTATGATGTAATGCCATAGTATTACATCATATTGCATGCATTCTGCCATGACAGCCTTGGGGTCTTTCAGAAGGACCCCGGCTGCCATGACACCCGCATGGCTCTCCTGATCTCACCGCGGGGGGGGGGGCTGTACGGGACCCTTAAACGATGTTCGGGGGATTTAAATGCCGCTGTCAGATTTGACAGTGGCATTTAAAGGGTTAACAGTCCCAATTGGCCGAGCGGCCGACCGGGGCTGTTGCCCGCAGGTGTCAGCTGTAATAAACAGCTGACACCTGCGATGTATGGAGGGAGATAGCAGCGCTATCTCCCTTCATACACGTCCTGCAACGGCAGGATGTGAAAAGACGATAGCGTGGTCACTAAGGGGTAAGACACCCCTCCAAGTGTATGCCTTTAGGTGACCGCTCCAAAGTACAGTAGACATCTACATGTAATATGTCAATAAGTACACATTGCCTCTCTTGGCCAAACTGAGATTCTGAAAAGCCTCATGTAATTCCACTTTCATTATAAATCCTTATGGTTTCAGTCTATGAAGGTGGGCACTTGCCACTTTATGAAGCACCCTACAGATGCCATCGGTTGAAGAGGTCTTTTAATTCAGAGGGTAGGGCCACCCTGAACAATTCATTTGTTAGGGGGATCTTGTAATGTTAAGTAGAACACAATGTTACCCACTACTGTAACATCCAGGTAATTCATTGAAGAACCTCAACAGTAGATACTCAATTTCCCGCAGTGCCCCCACAGGTAAAATGAGGTATTACACAATCCCCATTGAAATCAATGGGCCCCCCACATGCTGCATAGAGATGTCTGCTGCATTTTCCATATACTTCAATAGAAAGGCGTCTGCATTTGGATGTCTCCCCTGAAGTATATTGAGAATGGCTGGAATTGGTAGACTCCTATTTCCACAATATGTGCAGATCCGTGCACCGCTCATGCTGGGGGGGCACCCTGGCTCAGGGCCAACCAGGGGATTTACCTGTTCTCCTGTGGGCCAATCCAAACCTCTCTAAGCCTGAGCTACAAAGGAGATGAACCCAATGAACTCTATAATTTACACACTTATAAAAATGCCGTGACATTAACCACAGCGGTATAACTTATTTTTCTGCAGTTAACTCGGTGCTCAAAGAAGAAATAGAAGAATTCGAGAAATTGCATCGAGGAAGGGAACTCCCGGGATTTATTAATTATAAGACATTTGAAGCAATCGTTAAGGAAAAGCTTGGGAACATGGAAGATCCTGCCAGAGATGTGCTCAAAACAGTGATGGGTGAGGGAGTCCTTGTCTGAGTAAGGGATAGTCCGGGGCATCATGGGTGACTACGTTGCTGCAGTGTTGGGTTTGGGGTAAAGGAGGCTCAAAGTCAATGTAAGATAGCCCAGAAGTTCCATATTCATGGGACGTGGATGCTGAAGGAAGCATTGGGCTGCCCACCACTTATAGGCGTATAGTTTATTTATTGTCCCCCTGTTATAGCCATGATATTCATACTTTGAATGGAATTCTCATTAATATGGGGGCTTCTCGATTCAGGAACCTCAAAAAGTGTCTTTGTCTCTGGATGACCCAAAACATTCATACGTGACACAGGAAGACCATTAAAGGGATTTTCCATGGAAAATACTATTGATAACCTAACCTCAGGATAGGTCATCAATAGTTGATCGGCTGGGGTCCGTCAACCTGGACCCCGACCGATCAGCTGATACACAGAGGTCGGAGTGAAAGTCTTGGCGCTGACTTTTGTGTAGTGGTGGGTATTTAAAACTGCAGGCACGGCTCTCATTGAAATCAGCACAAGCTATGCCTGCAGTTACAAGCGCCTGCCACTACACAGAGGTCGGCGCGGAGACTTCCTCTGCCTCAGCTCCAACCTCTGTGTATTTGTGGCGCTCACAGCATACGCCCGCTTAGCTGATCAGTTGGGGCCCCGAGTGAGGGACCCCAGCCGATTAACTATTGATGACCTAAACTGAGGATAGGGCATCAATAGTATTTTCCATGGAAAACCCCTTTAATATCAATAGGATCTCTGTCATTCTCCATCTTCTCTGTGGGGGTGCTTCGGGAGAATCGAAAACTTACTACCGGATTGCTTAACCCCTTAATGACACGGCCCTTTTTGAATTTTCCTCCCCCCTTTTAAAAAATCATAACTCCTTTATTTATCCATCGAAGTCGCTGTATGAGGGCTTGTTTTTTGTGGGACGAGTTGTATTTTTCAATGGTGCATATTTAATGTTCCAAATAATGTACTGAGAAACTTTAAAAAAATTCTAAGTGGAGTAAAATGAAAAAAAAACGCTATTCCGCAATTTTTCTGTGCGTCTTGTTTTTACAGCGCACAAACTGCAACAGAAATGATCTGATAACTTTATTCTATGGGTCAGTACGATTTCTACGATACCACACTTATATATTCTTAACCATATATATTCTTTGCTGTACTACTTTCAGTTTTTTTTCAGACATTTAATTTTTTACAATTATTTTCTGCCGCCATCTTCTGCGCACAATAACTTTTTAATTTTTCCGTCGACATAGTTGGGCTCATTTTGTGTGAAGCATCCTGTAGTTTACGTTGGTACCGTTTTGGAATACATACGACATTTTGATTGCTTTTCATTGTATTTATTTTTTGGAGACAGGGTGACCAAAAAAAACGCATTTCTGGCGTTCTTTATTTTTTTTTCCGAACGACTATCACCGTCCGGGGTAAATAATGCATTACTTTGATAGATCAGACTTTTATGGACACAGCGATACCAAATATGTATTTTTGTTTTATTATTTAGATTATTTTAATGTAAATATGGCAAAAGTTTTTTTTAAAACTTTTAATCCTTTTTTTTTTCAATAATTAGTAAAACTTTATTGTTCTTATTTTAACGTTATTTTGAAGTCCCCAGAGGGCACAACAACTAGCGATGCTTTGATCGATTCTGCAGTATGATGTAATGCCATAGTATTACATTATAATGCGATTGGGCTGGAAGTCTATCAAGTCACCCTACGGGGATGGCTTGATAGGCAAGGGGATGGCTTGATCTGCCAAGACAGCCCTGGGGCTTTTCAGAAGGCCCCCGACTGCCATGACACCTGCATGGCTTCCTGCGATCACATCACGCGCGGGGAGGGGGGCTGTTCAGGGCATTTAAAGGGTTAACAGCCGCGATCGTCCGCGCACCCGATTGCAGCTGTTGCCGCCGGGTGTCGGCAGTAATAAACAGCCTGGGACAGCCTATGAGCAATAAGCATTGGGACAGCCGTTGGTCGCCCTTTGTATATGCACCTTTAGTAAGAAAATAGTCATTTTATCTCAGGCCCAGGATGGTGGTGGGAAGACCCTAATGAACGTCAGGTTGCAGGGGCGCCGGCTGTAGGCAGGAGTCAGTGCAGGAGGGGAGCAGCAGCTGTGACCAGAATGCCCGGTACCCATAGAGATAGCCCGCGGTATTGTTACAACGTGGGCAGAACGGAAAATCTGTGATTTGCAGCTTTGGCCAATAGCTGTGGAACAGGAAGTGATGTCAGAAAAGGGAACATTATTTTGGCAACCGGCAGCAGTAGTTTTTTTTCCCTGTGCCACTATGGACCTACAGTGTGCAGAGAACCTTGTATTTGGTAGCCCGGACTGTAAGTACTGTGTTAATGCCTTGCCCCTGGTACTTGTATGTCCAGTAAACTAGTTCTACCAGTGTTTCTATTTAGGAATAGCTCCGATCCCTCTGATGGTGTTCATATTATTTCTTTTAGACATTGTACGTAGAACCTTCACTGAAATTGCCTGGATGCATTTCCACAACTTTTCCAATCTTTGCAAAGTTACTAAGGTAAGTGATGTAAAGGGCTAGTAAACCTAAAGAGTTAAAGGGGTTGTCCAACGTAATTCTTCTATATAGTTTTGGGCCCCCTGAGCCTAAAACTACATAAAAGTAATATACCGACCGTGGTGCCTCAGCGTCTTACAGGTGACGTCACCGAGTCTTCTGGCCTTGTAATGACCTGTAAACCTTAGTTAGAAGCCCCTGGCAGGACGTCACTGATAATGTCCAAGTCATGCCTCCTGTTGGCTGCAGTGTTCTTGTGGGTAAATAACCAGAGTAAATGGAAGACTAGAGGTCCGCTTCACTGGGGCAGAGAAATGCAGTATCAAACTTTAGAAATTTTCACCGTTCTGAATTCTGGGATAGTTTCTAAAACTTGATTGCTCAAATGTTGAGCGATCACCTTGCGCATTAAGCGGGGTATACAGAAGACAAGCGGGCCCGCTTGTCTTCTGCATTCAGCTGTTCTCAGCTCGGAGCGCCTGGCTGATATACAGCCGAGCGCTTCGAGCAGGATATGCAGAACACAGCTGGAGCACTGTGTTCTTCATACCCCAGCTGTTCACGGAGCGCTCAGCTGGTATACAGCTGTGCGCTCCGTGTGAAGTAGGAAGAACACAGCTGGACAGCTGTGTTCTTCATACCCCGCCTGTGTTCAGGGAGCGGGACACAGCTGAAACAATAGTATCAGCTGTATCCCGCTGTGAACTCCTGATAAGGCTGATCGTTCTCTTTCGGTATGCTGAAAGATCAGCGACTGCTTAAAGAAAAATGCACGACATCAGTGCAGTTACACGCAACGATTATCGCTTAAAAGACGGCTTTTGAGTGGATTTTGAGCAATAATCTTTGTGTCCAAATGGGCCTTTAGTCTTGTATCTCTTTAGATCGCTTGAATTTGATATCTGTGGGACTATATCTGTCCTATAAGTGTATATATGATGTGGAATAACATTCTTTCTTTCACAAATATGTATACACTATAGCCAGTGATTAATATTCTGACCAGATGGGATCACACTAGTGGACTGTGCAAAGTATCTAGTTATACGTTTGTTTTTTGTGTGTGCTGTTTGTCATTGTATATCCAAGTACCTTTAATTGCTGAAACAATAAAAGTTACGTTTTTTAGATACAATCCCAGAATTCAGAACGGTGAAAATTTCTGAAGACTAGAGGTCCGGAGCAGCGAGCAGTAGAGAGATCCCCCCACTGTCATCAAACTTTTATAACTCGGAAAGCCCCTTTAAGGTTTGGCTCTATTCATCCCACATTTGGGCTTTACATGTAATGTGCCCACAGACTTTTATTATCCACCTTCATTTACTTTAAACGACTATTGCCTCCGTGTAAAGCACAGGAATGATAGTCGCTGGTACGGCGGCCGGGCGCCAATCCTCCTGACAGTCGTACCGTGTAAAGGGACCTGATAAGGGTGACTACCCACTACAGTTTTTTTTCACTGCGAAATTTGCAGAATTTTTTTTCTGCAGGGGTCTATGGGACTTGTAATGTTAAAATCGCGATCGCACAAAATCGCAATTTACCGTGAAATCGCGATTTTGCGCGATCGCGAATTTTAACATAACAGGTCCCATAGACCCCTGCAGAAAAAAAAACCCTGCGAATTTTGCAGTGAAATAAAAACTGTAGTGGGTAGTCACCCTAAGGAAGGACAATAGATTGCATTCAGCTGTACAGGAGATTTTTTAAAAATGGAGTTTAGGTTTAGTTTCCTTTTTAAATATTTTTTTAGCATCTTTACCAAAAATGTAAAAAACTTTAGTAGCCCTCAGAAAATGGCCATTTAGCCATGGAGTATCTAAAAGTGTCAGGACACTGAGGCAAAAAATACCTTAGTTGGTTGGTCAAAGTGGACAACCCTTCTTCAGTAGTGAGGATCAGGCTTCTTGAGTCACGTCTGTGTTTCTTTTCAAGACTAAAATTGAAAACCTGAGACAATTACAGGAAGATTCTGCAGACAATCTAATCAAAACCCAGTTCTTGATGGAGCAGATGGTCTACTCCCAAGACAAATGTTACAGAAATGAATTGGAAAACATCCTTAAAGATATTGAGCCTCCCACCAACCCTCGTACTGTTGTGGCAGCGCAGAGGCAGACGGTTGACCTTCTTCAGTGCTCTGTTAAAGAGATGACCCATCACGTTCAGGCGTACTTCAAGGTAACGTTTTTACTAATCGTCTATGTATTCGCTTCCTGGCCATGCTGTCGCTCAACCCTGAGCATCCGCTACTAATGCAGTAGATTACGGTTCATCGATGATTAAACATTAGCAAATTCTAGTCCATTGATGAATTGGTTTCACATTTACCGACCATTAGAACACTGTGAGCGAATTTGCCGTATTTTAGATTCACCTTTAGAAAACTCGAAATTATAACCTCTCATTACATTTTCCCTGAAGTACTGAAACCATGAACTCTTTTGATGAATGAATGCAGATTACTAATGATTAGAGATGAGCGAGCGTACTCGCTAAGGCACATTACTGGAGCGAGTATCGCCATTTTTGAGTACATGCCTGCTTGCCCGAAAAGATTCGGGGGCGGGCGGGGTGAACGGGGGGGGGGGGGAGATCTCTCCCCCCACCGGCCCCTGAATCTTTTCGGACAAGCAGGCATGTACCGTATATTCTGGCGTATAAGACGACCTTTTAACCCAAAAAAATCTGCTCTGCAGTCGGGGGTCATCTTATACGCCGGTAATACAAAAAAAAAGAAAGTGTCAAAAAAAAGCAGTACTCACCTCACCCGGTGTTCTGCGGCGCTGCTGCAGGCTGTCGCTCCCTCCTCATCCCCGACAGAGCATTGCTTTCTGGATGCGGGGCTCGAAATCCCCGCCTCCAGAAAGCTAATGCTGTGATTGGCTAACACACGCGCCGTCAGCCAATCAGAGCATTCAATGACATCAGGCGCGCGGGTAAGCCAATCACAGCCATTCAATGATGTTATTGAATGGCTGTGATTGGCTGAAGGCACGTGTGTTTTAGCCAATCACAGTCATTCAATTATGTCATTGAATGGCTGTGATTGGCTGACAGCACGTGTGTTAGCCAATCACAGCATTGGCTTTCTGTAGGCGGGGATTTCAAGCCCCACATCCAGAAAGCAATGCTCTGTCAGGGACCAGGAGGGAGCGACAGCCTGCAGCAGCGCCGCAGAACATCGGGGGAGGTGAGTACTGCTTTTTTTTCTCCCTACACTGTATTCCCGGCGTATAAGGTGACAGTTGGGGGGTCGTCTTATACGACGGAATATATGGTACTCGAAAATGGCGATACTCGCTCGAGCAATTTGCCTTAACGAGTATGCTCGCTCATCTCTACTAATGATGATGATGGGGTGTAAAGAATATAAAATAGAAATGTATAGATCCCTTCTTTTATATTTTCTCTTCTCTCCCATGATGCATTATTGCCAAGTGTTATTTTTACATGTTTTTGTATAATGGGAGGAGTTTAGTTGCCCCTTTTAGTTTGTGCATCTTTTAGGATCCAGTCACAGGGGCGTATTTTCTGCCCATACTTTTTGTCTGACCGAATACAAACAGAATGCGGTCCCATTGAATTAAATCTGTGCATTCCGATGTGCGTTCTTTACGTGGGCTGATATGGCACATAAAAAAACAGGAAACGCTGAAGCCCGTATTGATGGACCAAAATCGGCCATAGAAGTCTATAGGTGTATAAAAACGCAGCAAACACATGTTAACTGCATTTTTTTTCACTCATTTTTTTCTGTTGGTTGTGACATAATTTAGGCCGCCTTGCCTTTTTTTTTTTGCACGTGTGAAAAAACAGATTACAAACGGATGAAACACGGACATAAAAAGAGCACATGCATGCCAAATAAGCACCAAAAGCGCAAACACACCTGCATTAAATATGGCGTTGGACCAAAACTGCATACGACTGTCTGAATGAGCCCCTATATGGTGCTTGTGTGGACAAATGATGGAGGGTGGAGCCTGGTCCATAGTTACTGGTATGAGATAATATGTGCCATGGGGATAAAAGCCACTAACTGCTGTTATGTAGAAAACCATCCTGTAACTGCAAAGAGCACAAACAGCCCCTAGCAGTAAATAACTGCCATCAGAAGTGCCATCTTACTTCCAAAAGAAGTTTGCCTCAGGAATAAGTTACTTCCTATCAATTGGTAGAGGATGGGGATATCCCAAGGATCAGCGTAGGAGTATGGAGTAGATAAGAATACAAGTCTTTATGTGAGACGGTACCTGGTCATATACGGATGTGTCACCGAAGATCTTCCAGGTAGGTAGATGGACAAGATTGACCAGGATAAGGTTCAGTTTTGGTAAAAGGTCAACACTTCTTACTGTTATGTTTGTACCAATCCAGCTTCTTCCGCACATGGTCCTTCACTGGAAGAAGCTGCCAGAGCTGTGGCTCATCTTATATGGAAGTTGTGCCTGGGATTATAAGAGGGTGACCATGGATGATATTATATGGGTGCCCACCATCTGACATCGAACTACCACTCTTGAATTCTTTACAAGTCTTGGTCATTGTTGTTTTTCTTACCATGCAGGGTGCTGCGGATCGGCTCGCCAATCAGATACCTCTAATCATTCAGTTTTTCATCCTGCAAGAATATGGGAAGCGGCTCCAGAAGGAGATGCTGCAGCTCCTACAACTACGGGAAGAACATGAGTCTCTTCTCAAAGAAAGTAAAGATCTCTCAAGCACGAGGAATTTTCTGAAGCAAAGGATCCACCGGTTGTCTGAAGCCCATAAAAGTCTACTCCACTTCCCGGGCTAAACAATTGAAGCATCTTAGAGTATACTTAACCATTCACTGCATTTTGTATCATATATGATACAGCACACATAGTTACAAATATTTCTGAAAGCAGTGGTTCTGCCGCCCTACTGCATAGTGTAACAGATATGATACACTCCATGGTATTACTATGTGGTTCTTAGATCAGCCACTAGATAGCATAGTTGGTCAGTTGCAGCTTATATAGAATATGTATTTTGTTATGTTTTTGTATGTTCATGCGGTGAAGGGCTAAATAGATATTAGTCTACTGTATCTTGTATTAAAGGGAGTTTCTGATCAGTAACACCGTAGGTTTATGACACTTGGATGCTGGAATATCATCTATATCCTGCTTGATATGTCCCTATCTAGTAGCAGAAGCTAGAATTTATTGGGCCCACCACCCTGTTGGCAGTAGACTGAGCAGTAGTAATGTCGACAAAACTACTTTTATTTGAGCAGCCACCAAATAATGGATAGTAACCCCCCATATATCAGATCTTCTGTACCAAGAAGCACCCATGTACAAACAGCTGTGTAGGTTGCAGAATGTTACCTCCATGTGTTGTTCCCGTGACTTCAAGGGAAAAGCAGAATTATTAAAGGGTTCAATGTTGACATCCAAGGTGAAAACAACAAAATTCCCCCTCCCTATATTCCCACTTTGCCACTACAGTATAAACATGCACTGCAGTATATCGCACATTTGCTCATTGGGGTTTGTGATAGTATTCATGATTATATCCCTGGTGGTCTAGAGCGTTGTTATTCATGATCTTTCACACTGACATTGCAGTCCTCCATGTTTCATTGCAAGGATTGTCCGCTTTTACAAAAACTTTTTTGTTTCAAATACCCTATTGGATAATTCTGAGTCTGCAGAAGGAGGTCACCTATTCTGGACCCTCATCTATCAGCAAGCAACAAAGAGAATCTCATGCTCTCTAGCGGACATAACACATCTGTGTATTACATGGGCAGCCCGTTCATTTTGATGAGAACTGAGTAATAATACTTTATTTCTCCTGTGGGGGTGCTGCAGGGAAATCGAACACTCACTGCCTGGTTCCAGTGTAGGTTATAGCTCATTATTGTTAATGGAGTGTTAATGGAACGCCTTGTGGTCTACTAATTGTCACGAACGGTTTTAACAAATTGGGATTTTCCTAAGCGGATCATTTTTTTAGTAAATTCCTTTAAGCCCACATATGCGGAAAGGGGAAGACCGAAAAGAGATACCCTTACACACGTAAAGGTCACATGACATATTCCGGGGCAGGATATTCATTGACATTCCCATCTACTATAATAGGCAATCATCGCCAATTGCTTACTGATTGGTCACAATCCAGAGGATGATTACTGGACTGTTATGTTTTCTATTCTTTCCACTGAATGTTCTGAGAAATAAACCATTATCAGTATAGTACCGTGTTATATCTCATTATTGAAAATCGTTAATATTGATACATGGGACATTCAATATAACTGCAAAGTGTTAGGTTGTGCATCTGGGACTTGTGGTTCTACAGGTTTCCATGAGCACACCTTCCCAAATGATGGATAATGGCTGGGTGTGCAGTTTCTCCAGCCAATCCCCTCTAGTCTGCTGTATATAAATACCAGCTTCTCTGATTACAGGATGCTGGTCATTTTACTCACTTTATCATTTTTGTGCGTTCTGTGGTAATCCCACTCTAAGCTTGGTTTTGTGCATGTCTAATCTATAGTGTGTCTCTCACATTACCTGAGGACAGTCTGGACACCTGCAGTCCCCGTCTGTATCATATGCAGACTCCCTCTCCCTTTCCCTTATACAGGTGTGGCCTCCAGATGGGTGATGGCTGACACTGTTCCCTGTATGTCAGTAAGGTGTCTTACTCTTTCCCCTTGGTGTGAAGCCCCCTGTGTTAGCAATGGTTTATCTGTATGCATGCGAACTCTGACTAGGGTTTCTGTGTTGGGTTTCTCTGTCACCCTAGGGTTTGGTTTTAAGCATGATGTGTGGTGTGTGTTTGTGCAGGTAGCCAGACGTGTGTGAACAGTGTTGTGTTAATTGGATCTGTGCAGGCGCTAGACAAGATGTATAAACAGTTCCTGTTCTGTCTTGCGTGAAACTCCCTGGGATGTTGGTGTGAACAGCGACATGTTTAGTGTCTGCGTAGGTTACCAGACATCAGGTATGAACAGCCCTGTTCTGTGAGTTGGTGCGAGCTGCATCCTGTGCTGCTGTGGTTCGTTTGACATCCAGGGACAGGTAGAATTCTAGGTTCCAGCACAGGGTCGTCCTTATCGGGACGATCCCCCTGCTTGCAAGCAGGTTTTCACGTGGGGGTTGTCCCGTTAGAGTAGGGATATGTTATGTGTGCCCTTTAGACCAGTTTGCAGTTTTACCATGGTGTTCAGTATGCATTGTGTGTGCTTACGGCGTTTGTGTGAATGCCGCCTTATGTCTGTGCTGAGGCATGGTGCATTGGTGTGCCCGTCGGATGTAGCAGTGCTCATGTTTTCAGGATATTCTATAGAGAGCACACCTGTTGCAATTTCTGAGGCACTGACAATAATCATATCACCCCTGTAATAATAAGGAAGTCCTGAAAACATGACTCGTTGGGGGGTCTTGAGGACTGCAGTTTGGGAAACACTGGTGTAAAGGATAAACACTCTCCTTGTAATTGCATAACATTGAATTTATTTTTAGAGGAGTGATGGGCAATTTCGGAACTTTACTGCTCCCTTCTATGTAAACAAAAAGGCAAAAGGCCACACTGTAACTAATATAACTTAGTGATTAGAGATGAGCGAGCGTACTCGGAAAAGCACTACTCGCTCGAGTAATTTGCTTTATCCGAGTATTGCTGTGCTCGTCCCTGAAGATTCGGGTGCCGGCACGGAGCGGGGAGCTGCAGGGGAGAGCGGGGAGGAACGGAGGTAAGATCTTTCTCTCCCTCTCTCCCGCCCGCTCTCCCCTGCTCCCCGCTGCGACTCACCTGTCAGCCGCAGTGGCACCCGAATCTTCAGACCCGAGCACAGCGATACTCGGATAAAGCACATTACTCGAGCGAGTAGTGCTTTTCCGAGTACGCTCGCTCATCTCTATTAGTGATATATATTATACAGACAGGGCTGGATCCAAGCTGTGGAGGACCCTTGGCAAAGGAGAACTAGCTGAGAAAATCAGGTTGAAAATTATAGAACTAAATGACAAAATAATGTTTCAGTACAGTGCACTAAAAATACCGCTATACTCTGCCTAAAGATCAGTTCTAGCCAGTCGGCGGACAACACTGATTAGGTCTTGGGAATTCAAGCCAATGATTTGAGATAAGTAGTTGAGTTCTGCTGTGAGTCATCTTGAGGAGTATGATGGCCTTAGGCCTCATGTCCACGGGCAAAATAGGATTTAAAATCATCCCATAGGGATGTATTGACCATCCGCGGGTAGATAAATACCAGCGGATGGTCAATAAAAGGGAATTTTTTAAAAATGGAGCATGAAAAAAAACGTGACATGCTCCATTTTCGTGCGGGTTTCCCGCGGGGACGGCTCCCGCAGGTTTCTATGGAAGCCGTCCAGATCCGCTGTGAGGGTATATGTATATATTGCCATATGTTCTTTATGCTTTTATACCTGTATGCAAGTTCTATTCAAAGTTAAAATGAGAAAAACTTATATGTCGCCTTACATCAGATATGCCAAGAGGCCTTGCAAGGCGAAGACAAAATGTATCTTGAACACAAGAAGAATCGGACAAGGCCGCGTGTACTTGGCCGTTTTCCCAGAAGCGCCATATCTAGATGAAGACCGTTCAACTATGCATCCGAACTTTCACTGTTTCAGGCCGGAAATCCGGACTTCCCATATATGGTTATGCTGTGAATTTTAGCCAATGAGCCCATCACCCATTGCTAGTGATGAGACCAAAGGGTATAAGATCTCATGTAATCTGTAATAAAGGGGCAGCGCAGTCATGTCCCCGTGTGAGAAACTATACCAGACCTCCGTGTGGTGTTTTCTTCTTTCCGCCGGCAGCGGGGCAAGTGGGGTGGGCCTGATTGGTGCTGTACTTAGAATTTTACCCTGACAATTTGGCGCCCAACGTGCACGAGTACATCCGCCGGCCGAAGAAAGAAGATCCGGCCGTGAAGATGAGAAGATCTGCCCGGTCCGCTGTGGGTAAGTTAATTCTATTTTAAGCGCTCATGTCCGCGGGGCAGGAGGGACCCGCTACGGATTCTCCATGGAGAATCCGTAGCGGGCCTGATTTTCCCCGTGGACATGAGGCCTTAGAGTATTTGCCGCTTATAGTAACATAGTATAGAAGGTTGAGAAAAGACTTGTATCTATCCAGTTCAGCCTAGTATCCTGCAATGTTGATCCAGAGGAAGGCAAAAAAAAACCAATGAGGAAGAAGCCAATTTTCCTCATATTAGGGGAAAAAATCCTTACGACTCCAAATCTGGCACACGCTGTAATCTGGCCCTGACAATCTTGGTGGTAAACCTCGGATGCCTACTTTAAGAAGGGCAGGGTTTTTTTTTTGGTTTTTACTTATGGTATACTTCAGCACGGTGCCACGTGTTTGCATGCAGGCATACATCCCCAAGCCAGCTCTCCTGGATCCACAGGAGGCTAATCCTTTATCTCATACTGTGGAGCGCTGTCCACATTACTGGTTGTCTTATATATGGTGTTGGCACGGCTCCGTACCTGCTCCATATGATGACACCCGACATACATGCTCAGCACACAGTGTTAAAGAATGTCAGAAGCATAAAACAAAAACAGCCAAGGTCCGATGCACAGAAGTCTGTCCAGCCTCTCAGGCTATATTCACACAGTGGGGTTCAGGCACAGTCAAAAACACCTGCTGATCTTGAAGGAATTTTCTGAGTCAAACCCCCCCCCCCTCCCCCCCATGGTCAGATAATGTGCATAGTTCCATGCAAACAACAGGTAAACGCCTGTATCAAAGTAACAAAGCCGGGGGAATCAGCTAGTACTATAATATGTCCATTCATTACCTTTCCTCTTGATTTTCTGCTATCCTTTTCATTCCAAAGGCCCATTAAGATACGATTATTGCTCAAAATACGCTCAAAACCATCTTTTGAGCGATAACCGCTGCGTCTAAATGCACGGACATAGTGCAGTTTTTGTGCACGATTCGTTCCTCGTTCAATTCTAGAAAACTATAGGAGCCCATGCAGCGGCTGACGTATTCCGGGTACAAAGATAGTTCCAGGACTATCTTTGCTGCCCGGCATAAAAGCACCTGGCACTATATTTACCGGCCGGGTGCTTTTATGCCGCGGGAATACACCTGTGCGATCTGATGAATTGGAATCCAATGGTAGTGTATTTTGGCCGGCAGTGAAAACGGCAGCTGATATACGCTCATGTGAATAAGAGCTTAATGTTCCATATCAGCTGCTTCAGACTGGCTCCTGTTTCTGCCAGTAGAGTTGCGTCATCCACAGAACGGGGATTGTTGATGTTTCTGGCAATGCGTGTATTATACACCTCCTGGCAGAGCTCTCCGCCTTTCTCATACTTTCTCCGGAATGCAGGATTCCAGTTTTGTTTTCCTATAATGAAGAATGTCCATTTCTCCTCATTATTTGCAATCCTGACCTACATGAAACGGCTTCATACTTCCACCTTCTCTCGCTGCTACATCCGCTCAGAGGCACAAGGCATATGTAACGGTATCAGTACTGTTAGGAGTATTGCTGTGACACCTGGAGGGTCCATAGTCCAACTTGGTAGTTGGACTTTTTATAAGACTTGGCAGTCTTATAAAAAGGTGGGGCTTGGTGAAATGACTCCCCAATGTTACTAAATATATGAATAAGAAATGAATATATGGTGTAATAATGTATGTAGACTATACACTGAATGGCCACCTTATTAGAGACCTCCATCTAGTAGCACCTCAGACCTCCTTTGGTCTTCAGAACTGCAGCAATTCATCAAGACCCTCATCCACATCTATCAGAGGACCCAGGGTGTGCCACTGCTCAGTGATGCAATTTTATGCGCTGTTTTGCCCTTTTAGACATAATGGCGCTGGAAATGGTCTGCTGTTTTAGCATATGTGTGCTAAGGAACGAAGAGTTGTGCATTCAGACATATCAGTTGGAGCACTAGTGTTGGATTCAGTTGCTCTTCACTGTGCACAGTCTGCTGGTTGGAACGATTCCTGACATCCCCCTCTGACCCCTTTCATTGACAAATTGTTTCCGTCCAGGATCCCCTTTCAATGGATGTCTTTCCTTAATCACACCAATCACTCTCTAAAGGCGTAACAGCGCTAATACATCCTGCGTTGGCGTTCTACTCTGTTAATGAGTCGGTCTGAGCTGTGACTTTGCTAGACATGAATTGAAGGGTGCTAGGCGGTCTGTGCTATAGATATAGAGCAACAAACTTCCATGTTGGCGCTGCTATGTCTGTATTTTCCACAAGGTTGTCAGTGTATTAAATCCTGGCCTAGAGATCAGTATCCCGTTCTGAAGGCTCTCAGAACCTCTCTGACCACGACAGCACAAAAAAATGATACCTGGGCGATAGAAGGGTATTTTTTTTAGGGGTGTGGGGGGTCTGGAACGCAGACCAAAATGCGAATGTTGCCTGAGTCCAAATTAAGAGGAAATATTATATTGAGTACTCATAGAGAACCATAATAATCCACTACACACAGACTGTCTAGTAAACCAGCATGAGTTCTAGTTTATTTTGAACATTTGCTAGTTTATATGCAAGGTGGCAAGAAGGCGTTTCCAAATGTTACCTGATACCAAGTTTCAATCTACTTACTTAGTTTCAATCTACTTTTGGTGACCAAACCCTCAGTCCAACAGATTACAACATGGCTGTAAATCAAAAGCCTTCTAAACAAAAGGTATCAGCCAAACTGTTTGAAGTGGACATAAAACAGTTGCATATGATAATAAAGGTCGACTCCGTACTGTCTGAGTACATTTTTAAGATTACACTTCTTGTTTGGGAAGAAATGTAATCTTCAAGGTCCATCAACAATTTGCACATCAAAAGAGGGGGCATTGTTTCTAGTTTACACATTAAAACTGGTTCAGCCACCTACTTAGTATTCAGTACCTGGTCAAGGGTTCAGACTTGTAAGATAGCTGAATAAAATCTAATTAATCATACATTTAGTATTTTAAAGTCATCATCCAAATAAACGCTTGAATATACCTTTTTACATATGATTCTATATCCAAATTCTACTAGCAACTTCCGGAATGTTTTACATATTTTTCATTTCCATAATACATAACATTATATAACCAAATAACTGATGTCACATTTATTACACTGTTTCCTTATCTTTCTTATGTTAGGGGTCAATCATATTTTTAATAACCTATCAGGGGGTTGGGTGACTTTCTGATGTCATTCCCTGCTTGCTTTCATTATTCACTTTTGATACACTGTCCATACGCTGTACATCCACACGGAAAATTGTACGCGACCATACGCACTTCGCTTTGGCGGTCATACGCACGTCCTCCTCTGCAGATATACGCTTGTGGAATCTGACCCATTTATGTGAGCCTGGCCTGATAAATAATGACCCCCATGCAAGACACTCTAAACACAGACCCCAGATCTAACCCCCTACATACATACAGACCACTATGGCTCTGTTCTCTCTGTTGGGTATTCCATTCTCCTGCTTCATTATGACAGCAGTAAAAATGGATTCCCCTGGCTGAACGATTTGTTTTATGAATGAACCGAACAGCACCGAATGGAATCCATTGACCAGAACGTGGTCTGTTCAGCTCCTGCTATCCTGTCCGCCATTCTACCAGATGAAAGAGTCCAGATGGGCGATTTTCCGCTGCATAACAGCAGCCGGCCCGAAAAGATAGCGTATACGTGTATAGCATTTCGTCCGGCCGCTTTTAGGTCTGCCGGAAAAGATAGTTCTGAAACTATCTTCCGGACGGAGTACGGCGGCTAGTCCCATAGAGTCCTATGGGAGCCTATGAGACCTGCTGGAAAAGGGAGGTGGGAGGGAGTTTAGCAGCATCTCTGCTAAACTCCCTCCCCCTTCCCTCCACCTCTCCGCCCTTTGCTGGCTGCCAGCAATGGGAGAGGCGGGAGCTAGTGTGCTAAAGTCACGCCCCCTCTCCCTTGCTGGCTGCTCCCATAGCCTGGAGCGTAGAGGGGGAGGGACTAGCTCTGCTAAGTTCTCGCACCAACCCCTTGATGGCAGCCCGCAAGGGGCGGGAAGGGGGTGGGAGTTTAGCAGAGCTAGTCCCTTAAGAGTGTAGATGCACCGCAGCCGCGGCTGTCTGAGCGGGAGGTTAAACGGGAGATGCAGCCGAGGCTTGGTCACGGCTGCCTCTTGCCTATGCGATATTTGGCAGCCGACCGAAAGTCCCATCGCCCGTGTGAAGGAGTACTAACTAAGTACTAACCCCCCCCCCCGATTCGTGAAGTAGCACTCGTGCACATCTCCAAAGGGGTGTGTCCCTAACAACCAATCAGGTCGCTGGAATCGCTCCCTGATACTGAACTGCGGCTGAAATACCAAATCTGCTTGCAGCCTGATTCAGTAAGTTTCACTTTCATTTCTCGTGCAATGACTGCAGCCAGGAAGCTATATAACAGCAGCTGGTTCCCTGCTGAGCGGCAGACGGCGGAGGACAGCGAGGGCTTCACACCGGTGAGTGTCTGCAGCTGCCCCGATGATAGGTAGGTAGGTAGATAGATAGATAGATAGATAGATAGATAGATAGATAGATATTAGATAGATAGATAGATAGATAGATGGATGGATGGATAGATAGATAGATAGATAGATAGATAGATAGATAGATAGATAGATAGATAGATAGATAGATAGATAGATAGATAGATAGATAAGGTGTTAGGAGGGCGCTTCAGCTGGGATCCAATGCACAGGAAGTAGATGATATGTAAACTTGGTATACCTTACCCGGTGACCAGTGAGGTCTGTGAAAACCCCACTATCACCTCCACATCCAAGTAGGCCTATAATAATATATATATATATATACTCCTGTATATATGTACCGTAATAAAGATTCGTTCCGCCAATCCAGGGGGGCTGGGTCCAGAGAGCTGCTGATCTGGTGGGTCCTACTTGCAGATAGGACCCACTGTAAGTAAGATGCATAAAAGGTTGCACATAAGTGCAAAAAAATGAATCAGCGCTGCTTACAGGGGACTGTAATGGCCAAAAGAATCCACCTGGTGGATTCTTTTGGCCATTACAGTCCCCTGTAAGCAGCGCTGATTCATTTTTTTGCACTTATGTGCAACCTTTTATGCATCTTAGATAGATAGATAGATAGATAGATAGATAGATAGATATGAGATAGATAATAGATAGATAGACAGACAGACAGGAGATAGATAGATAATAGATAGATAGGAGATAGATAGATAGGAGATAGATAGATAATAGATAGATAGGAGATAGATAGACAGACAGACAGGAGATAGATAGATAGATAGATAGATAGATAGATAGATAGATAGATAGATAGATAGATAATAGATAGATAGGAGATAGATAGATAGATAGATAGATAGATAGATAGATAGATAGATATGGGATATAGATAGATAGATAGATATGAGATAGATAGATAGATAGATAGGAGATAGACAGACAGGAGATAGCTAGATAATAGATAGATAGGAGATAGATAGATAGATAGATAGATAGAGAGATAGATAGATAGATAGGAGATAGATAGATAGATAGATATGAGATAGATAGATAGATAGATTGATATGAGATAGACAGACAAACAGGAGATAGCTAGATAATAGATAGATAGGAGATAGATAGATAGATAGATAGATATGAGATAGATAGATAGAGAGATAGATATGGGATAGATAGATAGATAATAGATAGATAGATAGGAGATAGATAGGTAGATAGGAGATAGACAGACAGGAGATAGCTAGATAATAGATAGATAGATAGATAGATAGGAGATAGATAGATGGATAGATAGATAGATAGATATGAGATAGATAGGAGATAGATAGATAGATATGAGATAGGCCGCCTGCACACGGGCGGAAATCCCGCCGCGGGATTTCCCGCGGGATTTCCGGCACTGAAAGTTTGCATAGGAGTGCATTATAATACGCACTCCTATGCAGACGGCCGCGGTTTGGCCGCGCGAAATCTCGCGCGGCAAACAAACCGCGGCATGTCCTATTTTTGTGCGTTGCACGCACTCACCCGGCCGCCGGCTCTGGTCTGCGCATGCGCCGGCTGCGCGGCAGCCGGCACATGAAAGAGCCGGGGCCGCCAGGCGCGGGTGAGTACGCGCTCGTCCCAGCAGGCTCTCGGGTCGGATCCCGCGGCGAGAATTCTCGCTGCCGGATCCGACCCACTCGTGTGCAGGCGGCCATAGATAGATAGATAGATATGGGATAGATAGATAGATAGATATGGGATAGATAGATAGATATGAGATAGATAGATAGATAGATAGATAGATAGGACATAGATAGATAGATAGGAGATATAGATAGATAGATATGAGATATAGATAGATAGATTGATATGAGATAGATAGATAGATAGATATGGGATATAGATAGATAGATAGATAGATAGATAGATAGATAGATAGATAGATATGAGATAGATAGATAGATAGATATGGGATATAGATAGATAGATAGATATGAGATAGATAGAAGATAGATAGATAGATATGGGATATAGATAGATAGATAGATATGAGATCGATAGATAGAAGATAGATAGATAGATAGATAGATAGATAGGACATAGATAGATAGATAGGAGATATAGATAGATAGATATGAGATATAGATAGATAGATTGATATGAGATAGATAGATAGATAGATATGGGATATAGATAGATAGATAGATAGATAGATAGATAGATAGATATGGGATATAGATAGATAGATAGATATGAGATAGATAGAAGATAGATAGATAGATATGGGATATAGATAGATAGATAGATATGAGATAGATAGATAGAAGATAGATAGATAGATAGATAGATAGATAGATAGGCGATAGATATGAGATAGATAGACAGACAGAAGATATATAGATAGATAATAGATAGATATATAGATAGATAGATAGGAGATAGATAGATAGATATGGGATAGATAGATAGATAGATAGATAGATAGATAGATAGATAGGAGATAGATAGATAGATAGATAGATAGATAGATAGATATGAGATAGATAGATAGATAGATAGATAGGAGATAGACAGACAGACAGGAGATAGCTAGATAATAGATAGATAGGAGATAGATAGATAGATAGATATGAGATAGATAGATATGAGATAGATAGATAGATATGAGATAGGCCGCCTGCACACGGGAGGAAATCCCGCCGCGGGATTTCCCGCGGGATTTCCGCCACTGAAAGTTTGCATAGGAATGCATTATAATACGCACTCCTATGCAGACGGCCGCGGTTTGGCCGCGCGAAATCTCGCACGGCAAACAAACCGCGGCATGTCCTATTCTTGTGCAGGGCACGCACTCACCCGGCCGCCGGCTCCGGTCTGCGCATGCGAGAGATGGGATAGATAGATAGATAGATAGATAGATAGATAGATAGATAGATAGATAGATAGATAGATAGATAGATAGATAGATATGGGATAGATATGAGATAGATAGATAGATAGATAGATAGATAGGAGATATAGATAGATTGATATGAGATAGATAGATAAATATGAGATAGCTGGATAGATAGGAGATAGATATATATAGATAGATAGATAGATATGGGAGATAGATAGATAGAGGTGAGATAGGTAGATAGATAGATATGAGATAGCTGGATAGATAGATATGAGATAGCTGGATAGATAGATATGAGATATAGATAGATAGATAGATATGGGAGATAGATAGATAGATATGAGATAGATAGATAGATAGATAGATAGATAGATAGATAGATAGATAGATAGATAGATAGATAGATATGGGATATAGATAGATAGATAATAGATAGATAGATATGAGATAGATAGAAGATAGATAGATAGATATGGGATAGATAGATAGATAATAGATAGATAGATAGATAGATAGATAGATAGATAGATAGATAGATAGATAGATAGGAGATAGATAGGTAGATAGGAGATAGACAGACAGGAGATAGCTAGATAGATAGATAGGAGATAGATAGAGAGATAGATATGGGATAGATAGATAGATAGATAGATAGATAGATAGATAGATAGATAGATAGATAGATAATAGATAGATAGGAGATAGATAGGTAGATAGGAGATAGACAGACAGGAGATAGCTAGATAATAGATAGATAGATAGGAGATAGATAGATGGATAGATAGATAGATATGAGATAGATAGGAGATAGATAGATAGATATGAGATAGATAGAAGATAGATAGATAGATAGATAGATATGGGATAGATAGATAGATAATAGATAGATAGATAGAAGATAGATAGGTAGATAGGAGATAGACAGACAGGAGATAGCTAGATAATAGATAGATAGATAGATAGATAGATAGGAGATAGATAGATAGAGAGATAGATATGGGATAGATAGATAGATAATAGATAGATAGATGGATAGATAGGAGATAGATAGGTAGATAGAAGATAGACAGACAGGAGATAGCTAGATAATAGATAATTTACCTCAGCAGTATAACAAACGGCAACCAATCACAGTGCAGCTTTTATTTTACCTCAGCAGTATAACAAACAGCAACCAATCACAGTGCAGCTTTTATTTTACCTCAGCTGTATAAGATTAGATTTTAAAAATACAAATTCCATGCGGACGAAGTTGTGGTTAAACAAGCTTGTACCCAATAAGCCTGCCATACAGGATCATGTACCAGGTCTATACAGAGGGACTGCAGAGTATGATCATGGTGCAGACTATACTGCACTGTGCAGTCATACACAGAGTACATTACAATTTATTGGACCAGTCTGTTTTAGCTAATCCTTGTATCACCCATTACATACCAATTCTGGGACATCTTTTCTGATCTCTCCTTAAAATGTGTGAATACATTGACAATTTTTTCAGCCATCCTCAGCTTTTAAGGCCACATTAAAGGGGTTGTCTACGTTGTAAGAGCTCTGCATAACCCCTTCCCCATGCACATAACAAATGCTGACATGCTCACCTCTCTCTACTCCCGCTGTGTCCCGTGATGGCACTCAGTTCTTTAATCGGATCCCTATTGGCAGCTGCAGTCCCGCCCAGTTTACGGGCTGCCACAGAGAGCAGAGAGGGGGACCGTGCGCCATTGTGGAACACAACGGGAGCAGGAGAGGTGAGTATACCGCCATTTGTTATTCTATTGCATAGGGAAGAGGTTGTCCAGAGTTCTTACTACTTGAACGATACATTCAGACCACAACCAAACCCCTAAATTAATTTAAACTCCAGATCAGACCCAAAAATGAATTCATATCCCTGACTGGAACCAAAAATGAATTTAGATCACAGATGAGAGGCCAAGCTAAACACAGACTCATACAGTAATGCAGAGCACAAATCATTTCAGACCCTGGTGTAGTGGCCTGGTGGGTCCTCCAGAATAGCCACACTAACATTGGTCCTGTCACGCCTGTCTATGAGCTTCCCATAGGCGTAGAAGGTGCCGTGCATCAGAGCAACCCTGTTTCTCCCCTTTCTAAGCTGAGAGTTTAGTGCTGGGAATAGCTGGTTGCCTATTGGCTATATGTCACACCTCCGCTGATTGGTGAAACAGTCCAGAGCAGGAAAACACTAACATAAGTCCCTATGCAGAAGGGGTGGAGACAGGAGAAAGTGCGGGAAGAGAGAGAGGAAGTGAAGGAGGGATCAGAACAGTCTGAGGAGAGGAGAGTCTGCAGCAAGTCATGATCGGAGGAGGTGTATTAGCAGTACAGCCGTCTATGCAGTGTTATAGCAAGCCAGCAAGGGTAGCGAGGTCCCTTTCCAATCCAATCAGCTAACCAACACTGAGGAGAAATTATTACTGAGAAACCTATAGGAAAGTTGAGAGAGAGAGAGAAAGTTTTGAAGAAAAGTGTTGGTAAAGTGCAAATCTACTGTTTTCAACATGTTAAGTTACTACATCTTTTCCGGCTCTGCTACATCCTTAAGGATGCAAAGTTCAAGTGTATTTCAATTGTTATCTCAAAAGCTTCAGTAAAGCTGCGTGTTTCAAGTTTACTAATACGAGCTACTGGACTCGTCTCAAGTTATTTCGCCATCACTGCACTTGGGAGTTCAGGTTGGAGTACTGGCGTCATCCGTGACAAAAACAACTGTTTATTTTATATGTTTCTTTATACGCTATTTGTGCTACTGTGCAACAGCTGAGCAGAGCACCGTTACCGCCACTGTCGGGAGGGATTACAGAGCCACCCGTGACAACCATTTTATCATCCCATGGTCTCCCCCACTTTGGAGCGCTCAGCTTGGCCATTGCACTGGGACAAACTCCAAAATAAATTCAAACCTCAAAATAGATGCCAAAATAACTACAGGTCCTGGAGCAGACCTGTAAACTATGTCTGGAATAAACCCCTACATACATCCAAACCCCAAAATTAATCAGGACTGAAAATCAGAGCTGTAAATAAATTGAGTCCTGACAAGACCCCTAAATAAATTCAGACCCCAGGCCAGAGATGTAGCCCTTGCGGCTCAGATATAAAGTGTACATCTCGTAGCTAATAACTCTATCCTGATGAGTCAGTCGTAGGGATATCTGACTGAGGAAACGCGTTGATAGAGACAGATAGTTCTCTCACAGTCAGCAATGGCAATCCTGAATATCGGCTGACTTTTAGAGAGAATGGGGGGGGGGTAGATGGAGGTTGCATTTGACTATTGAGGAGTCTTATTTAGATATAGGGTCCGGAGGGGCTTAGTACTGCATTAAGGTGCTATAAGAGTGAGAGCAAAGTTAGGTGGGGGACAGGTGGTGTACATTAATCACCTGCTTCATATATCTACCCACACATTGTTCTCTGCCTGGCAGCACTTATAGTGAATTGCTGCAACACCTTTGGCATATTGCATTAGGTAAAATCCAGGTGCTGCAGCTTAACACAGCGGTATTGGTGGGACCTCTATTGTAGGTTATACATCAGCGGTGGTCTATAGCTGCAGTATTTAGCCTCTGATAGTTTGCCATTATTCATTGATCCATCTGATGAAATTAACATCATTATATTAAACATCATCTATGAGGGATCAATGGAGAGTGTTGGGGCATAACTATCAACTTATGCTGTGCGGTCTGAGTGATATGGCCACAATTCACACAGAGACCCAGTTGAATCACACAATATAAACCAAAATCAGTAATAAAGGGTCACTTTGTGAGATCATCCCATCCCTCCCTCTGAGATCATCCCATCCCTCCCTCTCATATCTAGTTAACATCCTATGAGGTAGTAGGAATGAATCAATAACTGCCCTGGGGCTGACAGCTGAGGCAATGTAATCAACGCTTCCCGGGCAGAATACAGCATGCGGTCCGTCTTATCAGCTGTTCTGCCGACAATGGATTTCATGCCGAACTGAAAATCATCGTTAGGCAGAAAAGTTAATGATGGGCACATTTGAACCCAACATTATTAATCAAAATATGGCTTTTGAGTGAATTTTGAGCGATAATCGTTGTGTGTGTAAAGGGGCCTTTACATCATGTGTAATGTCATGTTATAGAGACAAGTACCGTATATACCGGCGTATAAGGCGACGGGGCGTATAAGACGACCCCCCAACTGTCACCTTATACGCCGGTATTCAGTGGAGAAAAAAAAATAAATTCATTACTCACCTCCCACGGCGTTCTGTCGCGCTCCGGCAGGATGTCGCTCGCTCCGGCAGGCTGTCGCTCGCTCCTCGTCCCCGGCGCAGCATAGCTTTCTGAATGCGGGGCTTGAGATCCCCGCTTCCAGAAAGCTAATACACACGCCGGCAGCCATGACATCATTGAATGGCTGTGATTGGCTAAGGCGCACGTGGCTTCAGCCAATCACATTATTCAATGACATCATTGAATGGGTGTGATTGCTAACACGTGCGCCTTCAGCCAATCACAGCCATTCAATGCTGTCATGGCTACCGGCGTGTGTATTAGCTTTCTGGAAGCGGGGATTTCAAGCCCCGCATTCAGAAAGCTATGCTGCCATGCTGCGCCGGGGACGAGGAGCGAGCGACAGCCTGCTGGAGCGAGCGACATCCTGCCGGAGCGCGACAGAACGCCGGGGGAGGTGAGTAATAAATTTTTTTTTTTTACACTTTTTTTTTTTGTATTACCGGCGCATAAGACGACCCCCGACTGCAGAGCAGATTTTTTCGGGGATCAAAAGTCGTCTTATACGCCGGTATATACGGTATATGAAATGTATGCAGCTAGCAGACGGGCTCCCTCTAGTGGCGGCAATTGAATGAGAATAATAACTAGGTCTGTGCATAAGAATTAGGGCTCTGCATCAGAAAAACAGTGACCCACAGCAAGCATTAAATTTCTTTGCAGTGCCTCTGCATGGTAAATGTTGCATTACATTGTTTTCCTTGAGACCAATGTAATGTGTGGTTATACCAATTCCTCCAGAGCAAAAAATCCAGGTGGCATAATTTACTTATAATGTCTAGATTGGGGGTATACAGGATACATGGAACAGGCAAATTTGCACTTGCATTGCCCTATATTGGAAATTCTTACTCAAATACTGCCCCTGTGTCCCTATGACCATGCAACCTTATCATAGGTACTCCAGATCAATGTTGGATTTGGACTCCTTGGGGTCATCAGAAGAAAGAAATTCGAGGGCCACCTTCCATCTTACTTGAACACATCCTCTTATAATAATAATCTTTTTTTCTATAGCGCCAACATATTCCGCACAAGACAGGGGAAATAAAACAAGACCACGGTTACATGAAGTAAGCAGTTGATGGAAACAGTAGGGGTGCGGGTCCTGCTCCAACGAGCTTACATACTACAGATAATGGGGTGATACAGAAGGTAAAGCGACTGGAGATGTGCACGGTATGGTGAGGTGGAGAGTGAGGGATGCTATACACATACACAATGGTCAGGCTGTATAGTGATGATAGGGGTCAATCATTATTAATCAATAACCTAACATAAGAAAGATAAGGAAACAGTGTAATAAATGTGACATTAGTTATTTGGTTATATAATGTTATGTATTATATGTAAAACATTCCGGAAGTTGCTAGTAGAATTTGGATATAGAATCATATGTAAAAAGGTATATTCAAGCGTTTATTTGAATATTGATTTTAGAATACTAAATGTATGATTAATTAGATTTTATTCAGTTATCTTACTCAATACCAACTCTGTGCTGACTCCCGAGTAGGTGGCCGAACCAGTTTTGTCTATGTGAAAACTAGAAACAATGTCCCCTCTTTTGATGTGCAAATTGTTGATGAACTTTGAAGATTACACTTCTAGTCAAACGAGAAATGTAATTAACAAAAGTAGACAGCCAAGAGTATCACACTGTAACTGTTTCTATGTCTACTTCAAACAGTTTTGTTGATACCTTTTGTTTAGAAAAGCTTGTTGATTTACAGTTGCCAAAAGTACTTTGTAACCAGGCATCAGGTAACATTTGGAAACGCCTTCTTTACAACTTGCATATAAACTAGCAATGTACAACAATAAACAGAATTCATTCTGATCACTAGACGGTCTTATGTGTAGTGGTTATTATGGTTCTCTATGAGTACTCTATATAATATTTCCTCTTAATTTGGATACAGGCAACATTCGCATTACGGTCTGCGTTCCAGACCCCCCACAGTTTATTTGGCGCCCGACAAGTGGGGCAGAAGCTAACTCCTTACCTGCAGCCGATACCTGACGACACTACCTGCCGACCAGCCGGACGAGAGGCCACGGGACCCCAGATCTACAAAACACCGGTATACGGTAAGCTCTTGACTTACCACTCAAGCTCTGGGCTCTCCTGACTTCAAGTCTCGTGTCGACAGGGGGTGAGTTGCTGTATGTTATATAGGACGCTTCTGCCTGTTATTTACGGTGTTCTTAGTAACCGTGCTAGACGGAAGAACCCTTGTGTGTATATTGCCATGTTGCCTGTAGTAATTGTTGAAATCTGTACGTTGATAGTCTGTGTCATGTTAGCCATAATTTGCTTTTACTGAGTCTGTTATAATATCACCAGAAATCCCCTAAACCCCCCCTTAAGGAGTCCGTAAAACTATTCCAGGACCAGGGACCAGGGGTCCTTAGTTTACTAGGTGATATCAGGTCCTGTTTACTTAGTGATGAATAGTGGGAAATAAAATAAATAGTTATCCTGCCAGTTTCGGACTTGGCAGAAGGGACCGCCAGATTTATCTGAGGAAAGCCGTATGCATCCTCAATGCTGTGTAACAGTGGTAAATCAAGAGGTAAGTCCATAAGAGAAAGGGAAGGGGGAGACGTACGATAAAATATAGAAAGATAGGACTTAGAAAAGCGGGAACCTTTAACTATGAGTTCTGGCAATAGTACGGGAAAAAGCATATGAAAGATATCAGAGACGCCGGTTTAGATAAAGGAACAGACAATATGGGAAACGTACAGGGCAAGTAGTATGCCTATATGGAAATCAGCTAGAGAAATAGTAAAAGACTGCACAGAAAATAGTGAAACACAATTGTTTTATGTGTGTGAAAGAATACAAAATAATAAGCCTCTTGGTGTACATAAGCCGCCAGCCATTGTCCATACTGCTGGTAAAGAGGATAAGGTGTGAAAGATAGCTAAAGAAATTGGCAAATGAATATTGGTCCCCATCCCACTTATTAGGGTCCCAATCAACTACAGTATGAACCTTTTATAGTGTCTTACTCTCTATAAAGCGTAATTTGAACTAAGTCTTGCTCCTTGCAGCAATACATTAATAGCGCTGTGAACAGGATTACGCAGAGAGTAATACACTAGTTTGTTTTTAAGGAAAATTTTGATAAACTGATATTTGAAGAATTTCTTGTGATAATCTGGCATAGTGTGAAAATGTCGCTGTTTAAGAAAATCCGAAATAGTACGAAAATGTCGGTAGCTAAGAACAAAGACGTGTCCGATGAATTGTTAATTATGCCAGGGTGGAATAAAGCCCCCTATAATATATTGGCCGCTGAATGGTCGCAGTGTGGTGAATATCAGTATGTGGGTAGAAATGGGCATAAGTTGTATTGTGTTTGTCATTGGGTAGCCTATTCTGAGCGAATTGTGTAAAAACCGCGGTACTAAGAGTTTTTCTTATCTATACATAATTCGCTCATTATTGGAAGTCTGGTGTACAGTAAATACAATCCCAATTTCTACTTCACATATTATCAGTCCGTATAGGAATGAATAAAACCCCCCTTAGTGAGTGTGAATTTGCAGTTTAGAAGATGTTTACAGGCAGTGGAACCAGTTATACAGCTATTTGTCTGGAGAAGTTTCTGTGTTCTATAGAAGATAAGATACATTTCAAAGGGTGGGGAGTACTGGGCTTTAGAAGACCTACTTGTCTTTGCAAAGAAATGTGAATTAAGAATTGGTTATATTTGGCTACATAGGAAGTATGTTGTATTTTATATATATATATATATATATATATATATACTGTTCAATAGCTAAAAATGAAATGAGAAAAGAATTCAAGACACAGGTATATAATGTTCTCTCATTGTGGGGTCAGTTCCCTCTTCAACCTTCACCCCCTCCTTCATCTCAATTCCAACCGTCTCCTCCCCCCCACCCTATGCCAAGTCATCCACTCCAAGGTCAAACATTGGACTGGAGGGATGGACCTGCTGGCATTGTGGACAACAGAACCCGGATTGGAGAGAGAGCTGCCCTGCTTGCGGAGCTCCTCGGTGCAAACCGGTTATGCCTATGCTCACTAGATCCTAGGCTAGTGAGTGGAAGCATGAGGACAAGAAAGAGATGCAGGGAGCGGAGGGTGATATAGAAGCAGATGTAAAACAGGGAAGGCAGTGGGAACTATAATCTAAAATTATGTGAAAGACTATTGTGGCACAGATTGGGATAAAAATAAACATAAGAGAATTAGTAGAGACGAGGGAAATAAGCAGGGTTGGGAAGTACCGACACTTTTAGACAAGTGAGGAAGTACTGACACTTAAAAAGTAGTAACTGACATGCAAATGTTTTTGTCTTTATGTGTGTGTATTAATGAAGGGCCCGTATGAGAGTTAGATTGTGTTATATGGTGTATACTGTCCGGTGGCTAGAAACTAAATGAGGCAAGAAAGACCAAACGCTGAGCCAGACCACAGGGGGTGGAGCTAGGTGATGTAAGGAGATGGGAGGGAAGAACAATAGGAAGAGGTGTTCTTCCACCCTCAACACAGACCAGCCTAGGAGAGAAGTATACGTCTAGTAATTACTAATAATTAATGCTGTTTGAAGTCTGAATGTTTTAGTTGCTTATTAATATCTTAGCTATTGTTTCATAGAGATAAAATTCAGTGTCATAGAAAGGAAGACAGACGCTGATGAAATAAGAAACTTGTAATGAATTATGTGAATTATACCGTCTTAAAAATAGAGAACATAGGGATTTTAAGATATATATATATATTTTTTTTTGCTTTTTGTGTAAATGTCAGTTCTGTGATTGGTTGGACGTCTATATCACTGCTAAATGCTGTTAGTACTGCACTGTCTCTGAAAGAATGTTCTGTAGGAGAGACATGCAAACGACCAGCATCGAAGGAGTGGAGCTAGATAATGTAAAAGTAGGTAATGTTTCATCCTTCTTTTGTCTACAAAGGAGGGGGTGAGGAGCTTGGGCAGTTAGGAAATTTTTTTCTTCTCAAATTTGATGAGACATTGCAGGCAGGATCAGATTAATAATGAATTTGCTTAAAGAATATCATATTCCAATATGAATACATGTTTGTGGATTATTCTGCCTTGTTGTAATTCATGTCTGTTATTTGTACTAATATCTTACAAGCCTTATCTGCATCCATCAAATTTTCACCGGATGGATCGGTACGGGTTGAGACCTCAAGTGACAGTTCAGAGGAGGTTTTGTAAACTAACTGCTCTCTTGGTAGATCCGGCTCATGTATTTGTCTTGATAGCCACTGCAGAAACTCAGCTTTCCGCAGGTCCTGACAAATAGTAAGTCACCTCCAAGACAAACTCCAATTCCTGAGTCATTGCTTAGCCCAAGGAACTGGATATCTGACATAGGTGATCCAGGTATTGCAGGTCAGCAATTTCTAAATTTTTAATTTTTAATTTTTTTTGCTACAAGGTTCTGATCTATTTTAAATAGAATACCAGCCTGATTGTCTGGCAGTAATTGGTGCAAAGGGTTTCAGGAGTGCCGATTCAGCTGGCAGAAACTGAACCACTAGAGGTAATGTTTAAAGGGTCACGATGCCTCATGTGCTTCCTTGTGCTGGAAAGTCCTGAAAGCATATTGGGAACCGAAATGATGGGATCCTTGGGATCTTGTATCGAACTCCACTCGTCCGGTGAGGCTCGTATACACCCCAGGTCTGAAAGTCACCCGACCTTCGGTCGGATGGCAGCAGACCTAGCGACACCTCTACCTGTCTTCACTTTTACGCACGCAGAGAAACAAGTTCTTAGTGTCGTTCCTTTGAGCCTTTGGGCTACCAGTCAGACGGACCTCGACAGACTGTCTGTATTTGTTTGTATTTAATTTCAGAGGAAAGCAGTACTGTTGGATAGTGCTGCCACAAGGGGCACAGTATAGCCCAATACCAGTTCACCAGATTCATGAAACTGGTATTAGACGCCTGGCCAATTCCCGAGGGCACCGCCCTTTTGTAATATGTTGATGATTTATTTTTTATTTACTTTTATGTACTGCTGACACAAATAGTTACCTCAATGCATCACTAAGCCTTTTGTGTTTCCTCCATCAGAGTAGAATGGCTGCAAAGCCAGCAAAGAGAAACTTCTTAGATCACACCATGGTGATCTACACCCCACATGACATACATGGTATCCTGACACAGGTAAGCCGTAGACATCTGTCTCTTGCTAGACGGATCAAAATGGAACTTGCATTTACACTCTTCATCCAATGTCTCATTTCAACGTTGCACCACTTTGAATCCGGCCACCTTATTGCCATTAGGTGACACTGATTCAAATGGGGGAGTAAGTACAGAGGACCAGCTTTTTGCAAATTCTCTGACTGATGATGAAGAGGAGGCCTTTGACGCAGAACACCAGCATGATTGTGACAGCTGGGTTCGCACATGTCACTGACAAACCCCTCCTAAACCCCCACCTTGAAATGTTTGTGGATGGATCTAGATACCTGAATGACGAAGGAAGGTTTGTAACAGGTTTTGAAGTAGTCACACTGAATGAGATGCTTGTACAAAAACCACTGCCGCCACACATGTCAGCGCAGGAAATGAGGCCTGTACGATTGAAAAATATACCACTACTAATATCTACACTGATTCCAGGTACGTCTTTGGTACTGCACACGATTATGGACCCATCTGGCGGTCCAGGAGCTTTCTCACGGCACAAGGCAAGCCCATTAAGCTATCATGTTGCCAGGACAGGTGGCCATAATAAAGGTTAAAGCACACACGCAGGGGAAGTCACCAGAGAACAAGGGGATAGGGCAGCCAAGGCTGCAGCTCTCCTAGGACAGGACGCAAGACCCCTTGTGCTGTAAGTTGGATCTTGGTCCCACCACTCTTGTTGATTTGGGATTTGGCGTCCTACGGGACGTAGATGATGTACCAGCGGCTGCCTACACCCACCTTGCCGTCCTAGCTCACGGGAAAGTGCATGCCTCTCGGAATGCCATGGTTTCTGTTATGGACAAGGTATGGTATGCTCCAGGGTTGGACAGGTTGGCGAAGGCATATGTGAAGGCATGTGAAGTGACCACTGTATCCTATTCAGAGATTACAAATCGATTACATCCAGCTTCCCAAATCAGGCAGGTATGAGTACTTCCTTGTGTGCGTGGACCTGTTCAAAGCCACCGCACAATGTACAGTGGCTAAACTTGTGTCAGAACTTGTATGTAGATTTGGGGTACTAGAGACAATTGAGAGTGACAGAGGTACACAATTTACAGGTTAAGTGATGCGAGAGGTGATGTCAGCCTTGGGGTGGAACAAGCGTTTTACACTCCATACCACCCGCAGAGTTTAGACAAAGTTGAAAGAACTGAAATGATATGTTTATTATATAGCTTAAGTTAAAAGAAGTGTTGTTAAGTTATATATATAGTTAAGTTAAGTTATATATATAGCTTAAGTTAAAAGAAGTGTTGTTTGGCTCTATGCCAAGATTAGGCCTGTACCATCCACAGGCCCTACAGCGGGGGTGTGATAAGGTTATTGAATATGTACAAGAACTATGTCGTAAACTGAAAATAACACCCGATCTAGTATTTTCCCCAATTCCAGACCCTGACAACCTAGAGGGGACTCATTTCTTGCCACCTGGAGATTGGGTGGTCGCAAAAAGACACGTAGTAAAGGCCTTGGACCCAAGGTTTGACGACCATACCAAGTTCTGTTGTCAACGCCTACTTCTGTAAAAGTGGATACATGCCTCCCACTGCAAGAAAGTTCCCGAGCCAGAGGAAAAGTGATGGGTGGGATCCCGGCGTTTATTTGAATATTGATTTTAGAATACTAAATGTATGATTAATTAGATTTTATTCAGTTATCTTACTCAATACCAACTCTGTGCTGACTCCCGAGTAGGTGGCCGAACCAGTTTTGTCTATGTGAAAACTAGAAACAATGTCCCCTCTTTTGATGTGCAAATTGTTGATGAACTTTGAAGATTACACTTCTAGTCAAACGAGAAATGTAATTAACAAAAGTAGACAGCCAAGAGTATCACACTGTAACTGTTTCTATGTCTACTTCAAACAGTTTTGTTGATACCTTTTGTTTAGAAAAGCTTGTTGATTTACAGTTGCCAAAAGTACTTTGTAACCAGGCATCAGGTAACATTTGGAAACGCCTTCTTTACAACTTGCATATAAACTAGCAATGTACAACAATAAACAGAATTCATTCTGATCACTAGACGGTCTTATGTGTAGTGGTTATTATGGTTCTCTATGAGTACTCTATATAATATTTCCTCTTAATTTGGATACAGGCAACATTCGCATTACGGTCTGCGTTCCAGACCCCCCACAGTGACAGAGTCGGTATGACTGCAGGTGCCAGTTGATTACGGCTAGCAGGAACTGCAGTCAGTAGGACAGGGAGCATGTTATCAGTCGGAGTACCGAGGGGTGTGGTTTAGCGCATATGGTATGCCTCCATGAAGAGGTGTGTTTTTAGAGCACACCTGAAGTTTAGTGTGTCAGGGATTGCCTGGATATTTTTTGGTAGCGCGTTCCAGAAGACTGGTGCTGCTCTGGAGAAGTCTTGGAGGTGGAAATGGGAGGGGCACTTAGTCTGATTTAGTTAGGAGAGCGGAGGGTGCAGGCTGGGTGGTGAATTGAGATGAGGAAAGCAATGTAGGGCGGTGCTATGGAGTGCTTTGTGGATGAGGGTAGTGAGTTTAAATTACTTTCTGTGTTTGACGGGCAGCAAGTGCAGTGACTGGCACAGGGCAGAGGTGTCCGAGTAGCAGCTGGACAGGAAGATGGGCTTGACTGCCGCATTTAGGATAGGGGGGTAGAGTCTGGAGCAGGGGAAGCCTATTAGCAGTTAGTTGCAATAATCGAGCCGAGAGTGGATGAGGGTAATAGTGAGCATTTTTAGCGTGTCCATGGTGAGAAAAGGGCGTATTCTTGTGATGTTCTTGAGGTGCAGTTGATATACTAGGGCAAAAGATTGGATGTAGGGGGTGATGGAGAGATCGGAGTCGAATATGACCGCAAGGCAGCGGGCGTGCTGTCTGGGAGTTATGGTGGTGCCACACACTGAGATGGAGATGCCAGGATGAGGTTGGTTAGTAGAGGGCGGAAGCAGGAGAAGGTCAGTTTTTGAGAGGTTCAGTTTTAGGTAGAGAGACAGCAGACAGTCGGTGGCATTCTGGAGGAATGTTGCTGTGATGTCACAGGAGGAGGTGTACAGCTTAAGTTAAAAGAAGTGTTGTTTGGCTCTATGCCAAGATTAGGCCTGTACCATCCACAGGCCCTACAGCGGGGGTGTGATAAGGTTATTGAATATGTACAAGAACTATGTCGTAAACTGAAAATAACACCCGATCTAGTATTTTCCCCAATTCCAGACCCTGACAACCTAGAGGGGACTCATTTCTTGCCACCTGGAGATTGGGTGGTCGCAAAAAGACACGTAGTAAAGGCCTTGGACCCAAGGTTTGACGACCATACCAAGTTCTGTTGTCAACGCCTACTTCTGTAAAAGTGGATACATGCCTCCCACTGCAAGAAAGTTCCCGAGCCAGAGGAAAAGTGATGGGTGGGATCCCGGCGTTGTTTGGGTGGGGGAGGTAATGGACATTTTGATTTTGACTTCTGCATTTGTCTTATTGGACTGTCTTCTTATTGGGAAACACCACTACGAACGATCCACATGGACAAGCGATGGACTGGATGGGCAAATATTTCCCACACGTGTATGCCCAACCTCAGGAGTGGAGAGGACATTTTGCGGACTTTTCTATTATCTGTCCCCACTCCTGTAGAGACTCTTCGAGACATACGCTCAATAGTTCACAATGATAGTGATGAAGTAGATGACAATATTGTTCAGGAAAACACCTTCCTTAATTTATTTGAATATTGTCCCCATTGCGATACCATTGAATATACACATTGGATGAATATAACTCGGTTTTAGGTGAGAAATGTTGCGTTGGCTGAAGAATGTTGTAATTTTACTTGTGACTCTAATGAAATCGGGAAATGCCAACGAATTAAGGCAACAGAAGTAACAACTACTCTGCAATCGTCCGACTAGTATAATCTTATGTGTATATATATATATTGCAATTAAGGTAATAATTTTATGCATAGCTAAATGTACTGAATGCCGATTTTCTACACCCCTTTAAGTGTCTAATATGACGATGACGATATTGATGTTGATAAATCTAAGATTACTGTATTGTAAACTTGATTGACTTGCAATATTTGATATTATGTCTTCATATCTTGATGGACATAGAGTGCACCATTCCTACCTGGGAACCCGGCACCTATGGGTGACAGAACCAGGAGATAATGGTGGCTCTGATGTCCAAATGGGGGAATGATAGGGGTCAATCATTATTAATCAATAACCTAACATAAGAAAGATAAGGAAACAGTGTAATAAATGTGACATTAGTTATTTGGTTATATAATGTTATGTATTATATGTAAAACATTCCGGAAGTTGCTAGTAGAATTTGGATATAGAATCATATGTAAAAAGGTATATTCAAGCGTTTATTTGAATATTGATTTTAGAATACTAAATGTATGATTAATTAGATTTTATTCAGTTATCTTACTCAATACCAACTCTGTGCTGACTCCCGAGTAGGTGGCCGAACCAGTTTTGTCTATGTGAAAACTAGAAACAATGTCCCCTCTTTTGATGTGCAAATTGTTGATGAACTTTGAAGATTACACTTCTAGTCAAACGAGAAATGTAATTAACAAAAGTAGACAGCCAAGAGTATCACACTGTAACTGTTTCTATGTCTACTTCAAACAGTTTTGTTGATACCTTTTGTTTAGAAAAGCTTGTTGATTTACAGTTGCCAAAAGTACTTTGTAACCAGGCATCAGGTAACATTTGGAAACGCCTTCTTTACAACTTGCATATAAACTAGCAATGTACAACAATAAACAGAATTCATTCTGATCACTAGACGGTCTTATGTGTAGTGGTTATTATGGTTCTCTATGAGTACTCTATATAATATTTCCTCTTAATTTGGATACAGGCAACATTCGCATTACGGTCTGCGTTCCAGACCCCCCACAGTGACAGAGTCGGTATGACTGCAGGTGCCAGTTGATTACGGCTAGCAGGAACTGCAGTCAGTAGGACAGGGAGCATGTTATCAGTCGGAGTACCGAGGGGTGTGGTTTAGCGCATATGGTATGCCTCCATGAAGAGGTGTGTTTTTAGAGCACACCTGAAGTTTAGTGTGTCAGGGATTGCCTGGATATTTTTTGGTAGCGCGTTCCAGAAGACTGGTGCTGCTCTGGAGAAGTCTTGGAGGTGGAAATGGGAGGGGCACTTAGTCTGATTTAGTTAGGAGAGCGGAGGGTGCAGGCTGGGTGGTGAATTGAGATGAGGAAAGCAATGTAGGGCGGTGCTATGGAGTGCTTTGTGGATGAGGGTAGTGAGTTTAAATTACTTTCTGTGTTTGACGGGCAGCAAGTGCAGTGACTGGCACAGGGCAGAGGTGTCCGAGTAGCAGCTGGACAGGAAGATGGGCTTGACTGCCGCATTTAGGATAGGGGGGTAGAGTCTGGAGCAGGGGAAGCCTATTAGCAGTTAGTTGCAATAATCGAGCCGAGAGTGGATGAGGGTAATAGTGAGCATTTTTAGCGTGTCCATGGTGAGAAAAGGGCGTATTCTTGTGATGTTCTTGAGGTGCAGTTGATATACTAGGGCAAAAGATTGGATGTAGGGGGTGATGGAGAGATCGGAGTCGAATATGACCGCAAGGCAGCGGGCGTGCTGTCTGGGAGTTATGGTGGTGCCACACACTGAGATGGAGATGCCAGGATGAGGTTGGTTAGTAGAGGGCGGAAGCAGGAGAAGGTCAGTTTTTGAGAGGTTCAGTTTTAGGTAGAGAGACAGCAGACAGTCGGTGGCATTCTGGAGGAATGTTGCTGTGATGTCACAGGAGGAGGTGTACAGCTGGGTATCATCAGCATAGAGATGGTACTAAAAGCCAAATCTCCTGATGGTCTGTCCAATGGGGACTGTGTAGATGGAGAAGAAGAGGGGGCCGGGGACCGAGCCCTGACGGGGCCCCAACAGCAAGGGGAAGAGAAGGGGAAATAGAGCCAGCAAAGGAGACTCTGAAGGAGCGGTCAGATAGGTAGGAGGAGAACCAGGAGAGGGCAGTGTCCTTTAGGCCGATGGAGCAAAGCATACTGAGGAGGAGTTTGTGGTCAACAGTGTCAAATGCTGCAGATAGGTCGAGGAGGATCAGTAGGGAGTATTCACCCCTTGATTTGGCCGTCAGGAGGTCGTTTGACACTTTAGTCAGGGCGGTTTCTGTTGAGTGTAGGGGGTGGAAACTGGACTGTAGAGGGTCAAGAAGAGAGTTTTCTGAGAGACAGCTTATAAGGTGGGAGTAAACCAGGTGTTCTAGTAATTTGGAGATGAAGGGAAGGTTGGAGATGGGTAGATAGTTGACAGCATCGGTCAGTTTCTTTAGCAGCGGTGATATGATAGCTTGTTTGAGTGAGGAGGGTAAATTGCCAGAGGTCAGAGGAAGATTAAATATAGTGGTGATGTGGGAGATGACCGCCAGGGAGAGGGACCGGAGGAGGTGTGAGGGGAGAGGGTGGCTTGCGCCGGTGGTGGGGCAAGCAGAGGAAAGCAGTCTGGAGACTTCTTCTTCTGTTGTTGGTCTAAGTACGGAGAGTGAACAGGAGCTAGATGCAGTACTGACGAGACTAGACTCATGACTAGTGTTGGATTGGAAGGTTATTTCCTACCAGATGTTATCAATTTTCTTTTTGAAGTAAGCAGACAGTTCTTCAGCACTGAGATCTGTCATGGGGGGGGGCTGCAGTTTTAGGCTGAGAAAGGAGTATAAAGTATCAAAGAGTTTTTTAGGGTTATGGGATAGTGAAGAGACGAGAGAGGTGAAGTAGACTTGTTTGGTGGAGGGCAAGGTTGTATCTTCTGAGCATGAATTTAAAGCCGAGAAAGTCTTCAGACTTTTGAGACTTCCTCCACAGCTGTTCTGCACACCTAAAGCACAGTCGGATGAATTGCATTTGAGGCGTGAGCAAGGGTTGTCACGGTCTACATCGGATGGCTTGGATTACGGGACTCACTGCTTCATCCAGGGCATGCTTGAGAGTGGTGTTGTAATGTGTGGCAGCCAGGTTGGGGCAGGAGAGGAGAGACATAAGGGACAGAGAAGACTGTAAAGACTCAGCCTGAATGTTCCCATATGTAGGGTAGATAGGGGGGTCTGGAGAGATGCTAGGGAGCTTGACGGAGAAAGAGAGGAGTTTATGATCTGAGAGCGGGAGAGTTAGTGAAGTTAGAAGCAGAGCAGAGATGGAAGACCAGATCCAGGGTATTGCCATCCCTGTGAGTGGGTGAGGCTGTGAGTTGTGAGAGACCGAAGGAGGAGGTGAGCGATAGAAGCTGAGAGACAGATGGGGTGGTTAGTATGGATGTTGAAGTCTCCTAGGATGAGGGCTGGGATTTCGCAGGACGTGGGTAAGCCAGATGGCAAAGTAGTCCGGAAACAGGTGAGGAGCACCTGGGTGGCAGTAGATAACTGCTACTCGTATGGACAGCGGCCGGAAAAGCCGTAGGGCATGTACCTCGAACGATGGGAAAGTGAGTGACGGTACGGGGGGGATGACCTGGAAGGTGCATTGTGGGCAGTGAAGAGCACCTACTACTCCTCCTCGCCTATCTTCCGGTCTTGGAGTAAGGGAGAACTGCAGGCCATTGTAAGACAGTGCAGCAGGGCAGGCCGTGTCAGACTGCTGTATCCATGTTTCTGTTAGACCTTATAATTAACTTATAAACTTATTGTACTCTACTTGTTGTTATCACACAGGAAATATTGCCAGTAGGGTATACCAGGATATTTGCAGATCATCCCATAAGAAATAAACGGTAGAGGCAAGCGATTGCTCCAAAGCCGCCTCTAAATAAAGAAGTCATAGACCATCACTCAACCAGCAGTAGCTTCAATACCATCTTTAGGCCGAAACCGAAGCATTCCAGTCCAAGTATCTGCTATATCATTGAGGATGTCACAACCAAGTGAAGGGACAAGAGCTGAGGAGCTGACAGTGAATGACCTTGACGACACAACAGTAAGTACATTTTTGCCTTCAATATTATATATATTTTTATTGGGGCGAATTAACACATCGTCGCAGCTCAGATTTTAAACATTATGGTGGTTGACCAAAATTATATGTACATGCCTCCCAAGTGTCTCCAATTCAGCAAGATTGTCCTAAAGTTGTATCACCCATTCCACCAAGGTTACGAAAAACTACAGTAATTAAAGGGGTTGTGCCACAAAACAAAGTTATGCCCTATTCACAGCATAGGGGATAGATAGGTGATCTGATCGGTGGTGGTCCAACCACTGGGACCCCCATTGATCCTGAGAACTGGAGTCCCAAAGGTCCCCTTTATACTGCCGCTCTATTCATTTGAATAGGACTACTGAATATAGCCAAGGTCAAGTTCTTGGCTATTTCCACCAGTCGCATTGAAATAAAAGGAGTGGTAGTGCACATGCTTGATTGCTTCTCCATTAATTCAGGGACCTTTAAGACTCTTGTTCTCAGGATCAATGGATGTTTCCTTTAACTCCCTTTGAGAAGACTGCTTCCAACAAGTGGCAATATCACTCAGTAACAAGTGGGAGGAACTAGCGGGGCATATACTGGGGTTGGAGCACAAACGAGCCATTCTGCCTTGGATCATTTTAATTCAGGGTTCTTAGGATAGGCCATCCATAGTTGATTGGTGGGTGTTCGCCATTCGGGACCCCTGGCAATCAGCTGTTACCAGACGTTGTTAGTGTGGACGGAGTCGGAGGCTGACAGCTCTGTACATGTTTCACTTGCCTGGGTTGGTATTTTAGGCACAGCTGCCATTGAATCCAGTTCCATTTATTTTTCATTAAAGGAACAACCAGACAACGTCCTAGGACAGCAATATGAATACAAGATCCGTCCGTGCATTGACCTTATTGACTCCCTGAGGTCACTTGGGGTGGAGAAGGATCTGGCATTACCTGTGATCGCAGTCATTGGGGATCAGAGTTCTAGCAAACGTTCTGTTCTGGAGGCTCTGTCCGGAGTCAATCTTCCAAGAGGCAGCGGTGAGAATCAAGTCAAAGTATTTCATGTTAATGTAGTTTGGTTATAACTATATCTATACAAGCCTAACAGTAATGCATAAAGTGGATGCAGAGGTAGCAGTTGCACCCCTGCTCCCTGGAGTCACATAAGAAGAAGGCACCAGTATTATAGATGGCACATGGTAGGTGAAGGAGGGGATGAGTTGTGTTGCAGATTTTGCATTGGGCCCAGAAACATGAAGCTGCACCTTTAGCTACAGGACTCAGTTTGGGCTATCTGCATGAGAAATTGTGAATACATGGTCACATATAGTGAATATAAAATATACATGCAGTCCAAAAGACAGATCTAGCACTATATCTCAATGCTGGCGCCCTATAAAATACAATAGTGTACTTGAAAAGGAAGGTTATGGATTTGTCACAGGGAGGTGGTGCTTCTGGCACATCCAAAAACCTTTGAAATTGTGTCACCCCCAGGCATCTTGTAGTGTTTAATCCAGCCGAACTGACGAAGGGGCTCGTCCCCGAAGTGCGTATCCACTTGCTGGTTATCTACGTTGTTAAATAAAACAAAAGTGCTTTCACTATCGCATCTTGGATCTTTAGCTTTCAACCAGCTTAGAGTGTTGCGCCTTGACCACCAGTATTTGACCACATTGTCTTTCGCTGTACTCACGCCCACCTTGGTGGAGCGTTGTCTGGTTGGCAGCACTTCCATCATTCGAAACACATTTTACTCCAGAATCATTTCACCACTTTTACTGGGTCTTGCTCCACTCTCCTTTTTTGTCTTTGTTACTCCCCATATATGGAGGCTGAATTAACCTCTTGTGGGTAGCCCCTTACAGATGAGCTACACAATGGTATGGTATACGAGCCCCTGGGGGACCCAGAATATGGATTTCAATCTAGTGTTGTGGCTCCTATAAGAGAGAGTAAATCCCAACTGCAAGGATGAAGAGTAGCATGTGAGAAGCAGAAATATGCTTACCACATCTCTCTAAGGGCTCCCAGCCACTGGCGTTTTTTTTCTCCACTGCGATGCGATTCTAAAGTTAAAGTCTCGCAAAATCGCTGGGATATCGCTGCGACATCACCAGTCTTTTCAATGGGGCCAGCGGCAGCAGTGCTGATCCCATTAAAAGCAATGGGATAGCATGCCGCTGACTTCTGCCACAGCTGTGGCAGAAGTCAGCTGCATGCTATCCCATTGCTTTTAATGGGATCGGCACTGCTGCCGATCCCATTGAAAGCAGTGGTTTCTGACAAGCCCTGCAGAATGATTATCAGAGAAGGGCTTGAAATATAAGCCCTTCCACGATAATCATAAAAAAGTGGTTAAAAAAATAATAAATAAGTTACTCACCTCTCCTGCTGTCAGCCGTGTCCTCCGGCTGGCTCCCCGGCACTGCTACTGAGCTCTTTCAGCAGATGGGGAGTTAAAAATCCGCGTCTCCTGAAAGGGCTGTGCAGATTGGCAGATTCATGAATGAATAGTTAAGAGCTATCTGCCATTGGCTGAGCGCTCAGCCAATAGCTAAGCAGTAGCTGCTATTGGCTGAGCCCTCAGCCAATCTGCACAGCCCTTTCAGGAGGCAGGGATTTTTAAATCCCCGTCTGCTGAAAGAGCTCAGTAGCAGTGCCGGGGAGCCAGCCGGATGTCGCGGCTGACAGCAGGAGAGGTGAGTAACTTTTTAATTTTTTTAACCACTTTTTTATGATTATCGGGGAAGCGCTTATATTTCAAGCCCTTCTCCGATAATCATTCTGCAGGGCTTGTCAGATACCACTACTTTCAATGGGATCGGCAGCAGTGCTGATCCCATTGAAAGCTATGGGATAGCATGCCGCTGACTTCTGTCACAGCTGTGGCAGAAGTCCGCAGCATTTTCCATAGCTTTTCAATGGGGCTAGCGCTGCTGCCGCTGGCCCCATTGAAAAGACTGTTGCAGCGATATCGCTGTGATTTCTCGCACTGCTCTGCGAGAGTTTTCACTTACTCTCGCAGCGCAGTGGAGAAAAAAACGCTAGTGGGTGGGAGCCCTAAGTCCTGTGGGACCGCTGCTATGACTGAAGTAAGGAAACGTAAGTTCTGGTAGTACGGCCCATGCGAAAGCATATTGGAGGTGGCCTCCTTCTGCTAGGATATAATGAGGTCCACTGAAGTGAATGGACTGGCACAAATATGCAGAAAACCTGCATATTCACTCCTTATTTGCGCACCATTTCAATGAGTGTCTGTGTGTCCTTCTTTGTGTGTGCAAATGCACAGTGTATTTGCACACAGAAGAACACGGTATTATGCCCAAAAAGTGCGACATAGGCGATTTTTGGTCGCACAAATACGCAGTGTATTTGCATGACTGAAATGCATTTACGCCAGTGTGAATGAGTCTAATAGTGGCCACAGTAGTAATAGTGGCCCTAGTGATAATAGTGATCCTCACAGAGGCTCCAGTAGTAATAGTGACTCCCTTAGTGGCCGCAGGGTAACAGTAAGGTTGGTTTCACATCTGCGCTCAGGGGTCAACTGTTCGGAGAGCAGGAAAAGGGAATCCCACGGCCAAACAGTTCAATATCTAGAGGACCCGAAGAGCGTCGGACAGACCCAATAGACTATAATGAGGTCCGTCCACCTTTCGCCCAGCTGCCCGGATTTTGAATGGAAGAAAAAGCCCTGCATGCAGCGCTTTTTCTTCCAGGATTTTGAGCCGGATCTGTGATGGAAACTCTGGCTGGAAGTTCCAACGCAGATGTGAAACTGGCCTGATCCCAATAGTGGCCCCAGTAGTAATAGTGACCCTTGTAGTAGTCCCAATAGTAATAGTGATCCCCCGTAGTAGTCCCAGTAGTATTAGCAACCCCACTATTGGTCTCTGGCCAGGCAGCACCCCTACAGGCTTTCCACTCAAGCAACCTGCAGCTCCAGTCCGGCAGTCGCTGTTGAGTCTGTGACCTCACACTTCGGCGTCTGTGCTGTGTATAGGACGGCGCACGTAGACACTGGGCGGGAGAGGTCAGTGATTACGGACTGTGTTCCTGTCACCAGACCAGAGCTGCATGCGAGGTGAGTAGAATTCCTCATAGGTTTGATGCAGGCCACATAAAATGAGGCGGCGGGCCGTATACAGCCCTCAGGCCTTGTGTTTGGCATGTGTGTTATGCAATATTCTTAACATACAATGGTCGTTCTGGAACCTAATAATATTATGTGTTGAGGAACTTCTGTATAATATATGTAGTGACTAATTTTTAGTTCATATCATTATTTCTGATCTCTCATATAGATATTGTGACGAGATGCCCTCTGGTACTCAAGCTGAAAAAATCTAAAAAGGATTTGCCATGGAAAGGCAAAATAAGCTACCAAGACCAAGACGTGGAACTACAAAATCCAGGGGAAGTGGAGAAGGAAATTCGGAAAGGTAACCAGTCTAGTGGCAGCAGCCGGCCATGAAATGTGCCGTTAAACCTCTCCAAAAGCCACGACTTTGTGAAGACCACACTCTTATCCAGACCAGCTTTTCTATGATAATTTCAGTTCCACCATATATTTTGCACACTGCTCATCTCCGTTGGCTAGACCACCACCTATAAGACCACTTTTCTGTGCCATATCGAGTAGCTGTCTCTAAGAGGTTTCACTATATGTTTATCTGGTAGACTTTAACCTCAGATGCAGTTAAAAAAGGTGCAAGGGTGGCATTCGAAACCAGATTCTTGAGCCTTAGGGTGCTCAAAGACCCCTCATATGAATCCTGATAGATGGAAGGCCTGTTACAGATTTTCCATCAGGGCCAATGCCTCTCATGGAACATATTGCCTGTGTTATGTTGGGTAGTAACTCCTATGGGTGATGTGATGGTTACCATTATTTGTTGTTACTCTACATTCAGCAGTATCTGGGCTGGCCTTAGGGGTGTGTGACCACCATGCAATTGTACAGGGTGCATCACTCTCTCATTGTGAAAGGGCACCACAGTACCATCTAGTCTATACATAATTCCTTCAGCTACTTCTCATTGCTCAAACTTCAAGTGGTATTCCAAGGTCTGTAGAGCAGAGTACCTCTTTAACCCCTTAATGACACTGCCTATTTTAGCGTTGAGGACCAAGCGATTTTTGGTATTTTTCCATCTCCATTTTTCAAAAGCCATAACTTTTTTATTTTTCCGTGGACGCGGCCGTATAAGGGCTTGTTTTTTGCGTGGCGAGCTGTAGTTTTTATTGTTGCCACTTTTGGGTACATAGACTATATCATAAAACGTTTATTATTTTTTTATGATAACAGGGAGCGAAAAAGCATCAATTCTGACATAGATTTTTTTATTTTTTTTTACAGCGTTAATCATGCAGCATAAATGACACACTAAATTTTTTATGCGGGTTGGTACAGTTACAACGATAACAAAATTCTTATATTTTTTTAAGGTTTTTACACTTTTTTGCAATAAAAATCTTTTTTTTTGGAAATCTTTTTTTTTTTTCTCTATAGCTGCATTCAAAGTCCTGTAACTTTTTTATTTTTCTATATATGGAGCTCTATAAGGGCTTATTTTTTGCGAGACGAGCTGTAGTTTTTATTGGTACCATTTTGGGGAATGTACGGCTTTTTTGATTACTTTTACTGCATTTTTTGTGAGGCAAAATGCTAAAAATTAGCATTTTGCCTCTGTTTTTTAGCGTTTTTTTTACGCTTTTTGCCGTACAAAATAAAAAGTGTGTTCAACTTTTTGTACACGTCGTTACGGACGTGTCAATACCCAATATGTGGGGTTTTAATTTTTTTTTACCTTTTTTTATGCTAATATTAGAAAAAGCATAAAAAAGGGGGTTTTTTAACATTTTTTTTTTTACATTTTTCTTTTCTTTTTTTTACATAATTTGAGTCCTTCTGAGGGACTTGCAGCGCTGTGCCCATGATCGCTGTCATAAGGCATGGCAGAGCTACTGCTCTGCCATGCCTTATCGCTTATACAGCGAGCATAGGCATAGGCAATACAGGACGCCAGTGTCTGGCGTCCTGTTGCCATGGTGACAGGCCGGGCTCTCGCGATGACATCGCGAGAGCCGGCCGGAGACACAGAGGGCGCTCCCTCTGTGAACTCTTTCCCTGCCGCGATCTACTTAGATCGCGGCAGGGAAGGGGTTAACAGCGGGGGGCGCATCTCCGATGCCACCCGCTGTTGCAGCGGGACGCCGGCTGTGACTGACAGCCGGCTCCCGCTGCGGGATAGCGCGGGATCATATGTGATCTTGCGCTATCCCCAGGACGTACCGGTACGTCCTGGAGTGGGAAGGGGTTAAGGTATACAGATTGGGACAACGGAGGACTCTTGTCATCCCGTGTGCATTAGAATGTGATTGGCACGAGCATCCTTTAGGTCCTAAATAGGAAAAGTAAACGGGTCACAACTTGATTATTTAATGCTAAGTACAATAGTAAGTGCACCCCTATGTATGTAACTCTCCGTTGTTGTACAAGTGTGAAATTTGGCGAGAGCATCCTTTAAGTCCTAAATAGGAAAAGTAAAGGGGTCGCAACTTGATTATACAATTATAAGTGGGAAAGTAAGTGCACCCCTATGTTATGTAACTTCCCGGTTTCGTACAAGCGTTAAATTTGACACGACCATTCTTTAACTCCTACATAGGAAAAGTAAAGGGGTCACAACTTGATTATTCAATGCTAAGTGCAAAAGTAAATAAACCTCTATGCAATGTACCTAATCCGATTCTCTAACTTCCCGATGTCGTACAAACTTGAAATTTGGCATGGCCATTCTTTAGGTCCTAAATAGAAAACATAAAGGGGTCGCATCTTGATTATTTCATGCTAAATGCAATAGTAAGTGACCCCACTATGTTATGCAACTTCCCAGGATCGTACAAGCGTGAAATCTGGCACGACCATTCTTTAGGTCCTAAATAGGAAAAGTAATGGGGTCACAACTCGATTATTCAATGCTAAGTGCAAAAATAGGTGACTCCACCTATGTAATGTACCTAATCTAATTTTCTAACTTCCTGGTGTCTTAGAAACTTGAAATTTGGTGCAACAATTGTTTTGGTCCTAAATAGGAAAAGTAAAGGGCACGAAACTTGATTATTCAATTCTAAGTGCAAAGGTAAGTGACCCACCCTGTGTTATGTAACTTCCCGGTGTCATACAAACGGACATTTGGCACGGCCATTTTTTAGGTGTATATACATGTATATACTGAGAACAATCTAACTGACCTCTATGTGCATATACTGAAAGGCTGTAATGTACATAAGGTACCGGCCATGGACTGCAGGGATGGACCATGCCTTTAAAGCTAAGAAGGTGCTGCGGCCTCCAGTCTGGGGGTAAATTTAAATAAAAAGGGGTATTACCTTTAAGGGTAAAAAGTGAGGAGAGTGGGAGGGGTGGCACATTCTGCAGAGGGACATCGGTACATGCAGCCTGAGGAGAATCTACCGCTCTATGTACATACATATTTTATTGCTCGGTTACTCTGAAGTAACCACGACTTCATAAAATTTTCCATGCAAACAACAGGAAAACACCTGTATCAAATTAACTCAGGTGAAGCCGGGTATATCAGCTAGTCATAGTATCTGATTAATGAAGAAAGCCTTTGCTTGCATGATGTCTAATTGTTCTTTCTTATCATGGCTGGGGGCAGCAATAGAAAATTACACACAAGGAGACATGTTCCCTAAATGGCCTTCTACACCAGTGTTCCCCAACTCCAGTCCTCAGGGACCACCAGCAGGTCATGTTTTTAGGATTTCCTCAGTATTGCACAGGTGATGTAATTATGGTCGGTGCCTCAGACATTGCCACAGGTGTTCTTACTATAGGATATCCTGAAAACATGACCTGTTGGTGGTCCCTGAGGACTGGAGTTGGGGACCCCTGTTCTACATAGCCCAATGATTGGGCAAGAATGTTCCTGGGAATGTTCTTTTACCCAATCATCAAGTCATGACAACTAATGGAGTTTTATGTGGGGCAACAATCAAATAGAATGAGCAATTGTACGTCCTGTAAAAGAGTCTGAATTGGCTCGTGTGAAGGCCAAGCAGCCGAGCGCTGATCTCGTTTATAGGCGCTCTATCAACGTAAAAGGACTTTAAGGCCAGACCTGATCATCAATTTTTGATGTCTTACGAATAATATATACTCTTCTAGCCCAAGACTACATGGCTGGTGCTGGAAATGGAGTCAGTCAAGATCTCATCACCCTTGCAATAGAGTCTGCAAAAGTCCCAGACCTGACACTGCTTGATCTTCCTGGAATAACGCGAGTTGCTTTACCCAACCAGCCGCGAGACATCGGAGAACGGGTGAGCAGAGTGTCCTAAATTCATAGTGCGTAAAGAGAATTAAGGCTGATTTAGACGCAACGATTTTCGCTCAAAAAAAATCGCTCAAAGCCATCTTTTGAGTGATAATCGTTGTGTCTAAGGCCTCTCCCACACAGGGCGTTTCCAAAACTGCTGCGTTTACAGCGTTTTCAGCACAGCTGAAAATGCTGCCCATTCACTTCAATGGGAGACACACAGCTGAAAACGCCCAAGAATAGAACATGCGACGCTTTCAAAACCCAGCGTTTCCAGCCTTGTGTGAGCAGCCCCACTGAAATGAATGGGAGCCTTGTATAGCATTAGCACAGCGCTGAAAACGCAGCGCTAAACGCTGTACAAAAACGCCTGTGTGAGAGAGGCCTAACTGCACTGACATTGTGCAGTTTTCGTTAAGGAATCGCTGATCTTTCAGGAATTCACAGCGGGATACAGCTGATACTATGGTTTCAGCTGTATCCAGCTCCCTGAACACAGGCAGGGTATGAAGAACACAGCGGTCCAGCTGTGTTTTGCATCCCCCGCTCGGAGCGCTCGGCTGTATAACAGCCAGGCGCTCCGAGCAGAGAACAGCTGGATGCAGAAGACAAGCATCCCTGCTTGTCTTCTGTATCCCCGCTTGGAGTGCAAGTTGATCATTCAACATTTGGGCGATCACCTTGTGCTGTAAAAAGCACACAACCATTATCACTCAAAAGTCGCTCAAAAGATTTTTTGAGCGATAATCATTGAGTCTAAACCAGGGTTTACTCACCGCATTTCATATGTTTAATTAGAGAAAAACAAAAAGAACTCCTTCTGTGCTCTTTTTTAGGGTCTTTCAGTTTAAATGAGGAAACTATCAAGTCTCCAAAATATATAGCAAATATATTTATTTGTACAAATAGTACATATAAAATCCGTACAGGTTTGCAACGCGTTTCGGCGCTAATATAAGCGCCTTTTTCAAGCATAACTCTATACAACAATAGTCTCTTTAAATAGTATTCCTTACCTTCCACAGGGATGGAGTCCGGGGCTTGCAGCGTGGGACGCCGGTTTCTCCCGCGCTGACGTATAGATCACGTGACGGGGAGTTTAATATGACGGCTAGAGGAATAGTGTGGTTACGCCATCTGCGTAGCTACGTTAAAAAACTTACGTAGTTTGCGTATCTTCGTCCTTGCGCATAAGCTCCGGAGCCCAACCGAAGGAAGCATATTATAACTCCGCTATTAGGCGGCACATCTAAAAATTAAACAATTAAACAATTGTGGTCCAAATACTCTCTGCATAACAAGGGGTTTTATGTTACCACCACCAATATATATATATATGAAATCCTAAAATAATTCTATTCAAGTAATATAAATTACAATTAAAATCCTAAATAACTATTAGAATGAATTGCTCTAAATGTACTTATAATGCATATGAGGTGATATACTGTAACTTATCTAATAAATGGTGTATCCTGCAATAAATATTCCTATGTATTTCTATATGTTGTTATTCCTTATATTTTCTCTAACATTTCATTTAATCCAACGGGTATTAATGAATTCATCCTGAAGATCCAAAACATTTCTCGGGATCTAAGTTTGGAAAAAGAATGGGTACGAATATGCTCTAGGGGTGTAATTCGTATGTCCTTTGGATTTTTTTGATCACTTGCGAAATGACATGAGACACTGTGTTTCATGTAACCTGTAGTAATGTTGAATCTATGTTGATTTAAGCTTTGATCGGACCACAAAAATACCCTAAGCTCGAGATTAAATCAACATAGATTCAACATTACTATATATATATATATATATATATACATATATATACATATATATATATATATATATATATATATATATATATATATATATATATTACTACTCTTGCAAAATAAAAACTTTATTTAAAAGCAATAATTTGTTTTGTTTCGCTGCATTCCAAGAGCCATTACATTTTAGTTTTTCCATTACTGGAGCTATACATATGAGGGGGTTTTCTGTTTTCTATTGCTGGATGAGTTGTAGCTTTCATGCAGTTTTGGGAAAAATGTGATATTTTGATCACTTTCTATTGCATTTTTTTAAAGGCAATATTAACCTGTTCGTTTCCAGACATTTTTTTTTTCCATTTTGTGATTCATATGACTTTTTGATTGCTTTTTAGTCAGGTTTTATTTTTTATGTGTTGAGGCTGGGTACACAAAATTGGCAATTTTATTTTTATTTTCACATTATTCACCATGTAGGTTAAATAATGTGATAACTTTTTCACTTGGGTCATTACGAATGCAACGACACCAATTTTGTGTTTTTGTTTATTTTTACATAATAAGTATTAGGCGGAAGAAATTGAGGTTTTTTTTATGCAGTTATATTCTCAACATTTTTTTAAAACTTTTTATTCACTTTTTATTTTAAACCCAGTAGGCAACTTGAGCTTCTTTTACTTTGATTGTTCTTCTAGCTTGATCATTAAATGGTAGGGATCAGAGCTTTCTCCCATCCCAGCCTTTTGATAGCTCAGCATCTGCTATACCCAGCATGGGAGACCTGTGCCAGTGTTATTCCAATGCACCATAAAAATACAGGTGCATCTGAACATGGGCCATTTACACGGGACGATTATCGCGCAAAATTCGTTCAAACGGATGAAATTGAGAGATAATTGTTTAGTGTAAATGCAAAAAAGTCATTTACTAATTTTTTCTTTTCACAATTTCTTAGATCAAAAAGATGATTAGGGAGTACATCAACAGGCAGGAGACCATCAATCTGGCTGTGGTTCCCAGTAATGTGGATATTGCCACCACTGAAGCTCTAAAAATGGCTCGAGTGGTGGATCCTGACGGAGAGAGGACACTAGGTAACAAAAACACTGCTACAAGTTGTAAAGCACCTATGACCTACATCAATAATAGGACAATGATGAGCTTGTGCTAGGGGACAGAAAAAGTAAAATTACGTGCCTCAACAAGATACAAGATGAGACTTTTTGGGGGAAAAAAAAAAATCACATTAAAATTTTGGTACTTGGCCATTCAGAGCAGAGTTCATTAGTAGTGCGGGGTAGGAGGGCTTGTGGTTTTGGAGAATTGGGCTAACCCCTCTGTTGTAGACAAGTTCTGCTGTAGGAATGGCTTGTACTTGCTTGGGGAAAAGATAGTTAGAAGGTCGAAGAAGTGTTTACTAGGGACTGGAGGAGGGCAATTGCAGTATCGGAGGGTAAGATGGTGTAGCTAGTGATTTGGGGCTGAAGAACTTGAGGGTAAAACAGCTAATACCTTACAATGACATCACAAGCAATGGAAGGGCCATACCATGTGAGCCGGGGTCGGAAGTGAAGGTTCCAACATTGCTGGACCAGGTAAGTATTGCCTCTCCCTAGAGAACCCTTTAAGAGTGTGGGATGACACCTATGTAAATATAATAACATGCAAACTCCATGCAAATGTTGTCTTAGGTAAAGGCCCTTTTACACGCAACGATTATCGCTCAAAATATGTTCAAACAAGCGAAAGTGAGCGATAATCGTTACATGTAAACATGGGCAGTCAATCACTATTTGTTCACTTGTCGCTTATTGCTGGTTTTTAGCCGACATAGAAATAGTCGTCAGGCAGTCCATAACTCATTCCATTTGAATGGCATTTGCTCAGTCTTTTGAGCGGCTGAATGACATGAGGGGAGGGGTAATTGTTTACCTTTCCAAACACAATGAGTACATTGTTTATTCATGCCAGGAGAAGAGGATGGATTTCTTCACACTATTTAAAATCCTCCTGGCCAGATAAACACACGCATAAACAAACGCCCACCTGAGCAAACAACTAATACTGAGTATACTTTAGCTAATGAGGGAAATAGAGATGATTTCAAGCAATTATATTTTATGCTCCATTACTATTGGGGCCACTATGCCAGTCACTAGTAATACTGGGTCCACTGTGGGAGTCACTATTACTACTGGGGCCAGTAGGGGGGGAGGGGGTCACTGTTACTACTCTGAACACTATGGGGGCCGCTATTAATACTGGAGCTACTAGGGGGTGTTTATTACTACTGGGACAACATTGGCGGTCTCTGTTAATACTGGGGCAATTATGCAGGTCTCTATTAATACTAGGACCACTGTGGGGGTCAGTATTACTACTGGCACCACTATGAGGGTCACTATTACTACTGGGGCTATTATAGGAGCACTATTACTACTGGTACCACTACGGGGGTCACTGCTACTACTGGGACCACTATGGGGGTCACTATTACTAGTGGGGCTACTAACACGGTTTACAATAAGTATTCAAGTTGGGTATCTTGTGTATTGGCGCTTTCACTATCTGTAAGATGAATGTTTTGGAGGGAGCATCATTTCACACTTCACCTCGGGCAGCATAAGGGTTTGGGGTACCCCTGATGGCACCTGATTATCAAATCTCATTTCTTTCACAGCGATCCTAACTAAGCCCGATTTAGTTGACAAGGGCTCCGAACTAGATGTTGTCAGTGTTGTCCAAAATCAGGTGTGCACTCTTAAGAAAGGCTACATGATAGTCAAGTGTCGTGGACAGAATGAGATCCAAAACAACATCTTCCTGGAGGACACCTTACTAAATGAGAGAGCTTTTTTTGAGAACCATGAACATTTTGGGTAAAGTGCAATCATATTATCCTTACAAGATTGTGCATGATAATGATGGATGAGGGAGCCCAGGTGCCAGGTAACATCAGGGGCCAAACACAGGTGTAACAATAGGGGGTGTAGAAGTACTAGTTGCATCCATTCCTGGTGCCAATGTCACGTTAGAAGACTCCAGTATTATAAATGGCACAGGGTAAGTGGGGCCCTGGAGTCTGGGACGGCACCCCACTTGAGGATGGTGCAGTAATGTACTATTATTAGTAACCAACACGCTTAAAGCGCCTTTTGAGGCTACCTACACAAGGGCAAGGGCAATATCAGGCCAAGAATCTAAGGCTTAGTGTGTCTATCCTTCTACTGCAGACAGAGCAGAGGGAGAGGCTCCTGCTGCAGCCAGTCACTTTACAATTAGAGACATGTTTGGTCTTGACACACAGTCAAATCCTTTATCAGTTTTTCAAGTTTTCACCTATCAACTAAATTGGTAAAAAGTGATAGATCAGTGGAGGTCCGACTGCTGGAACTTCCACCAATCCCAAGTACAGGGTCCGGTTAGTCTCCAAGTGAACAGAGTGGGGTTACGCAGGTGCACCGCCACTCTATTTATTTTAATACGCACGCCAGAGATTGCCAAGATTGGTTGGGTGAAAACTTGAAAAAACTTTTGGTCTCCCGAGTTTGCCTTTAAACGTTATATTTATTGCTCTGATGAATTATATTTTAGGGCTCTTCTGGAGGAGGGACGTGCTACCATCCCCTTACTGGCAGAAAAACTTACTCTTGAGCTTGTGGAACATATCTTTGTAAGTCAGTGTTCTGAAATGAGCCATAGATGTTAAATACTATATAGATGGTGTCTCACCTTTGGGTCCCTAAACTATGCTGATAACTGGGGGTCAATTGATTAAATGTGACAATCAATACCCATTTACAGAGATAAGCTACCTTTCCACTGATTCCAGTGGTGGCTGCTTGGCATCAGTAAGAGAGCATCCGGGGCATCACTGCCACATTGCAATTTAATTTAGGAAAGGGTACTAGGCAGGGTTGCCCTCTTTACCCTTTGCCTTTTAAAGGGGTTTTAGCAGAATAACAAGTTACCCCCTATCCACAGGAAAGGGGATACCTTGCTAATCGATGGGGGTTTATCTTCTGAGACCCCTGCTGATCTTAGGAACAGAACTCCCTACTCACTCAGTTCACCATTCAGAATGACATCAAGAAGCAACCCCCCTAGTAACTGGAGAACGGGACATGGGAGTCCCACTCTTGAGATTGGTGGGGGTCTCAGGCGGTGAAGGCCCCACTGTTCAGCAATCTATTCCCTATCCTGTGGTTAGAGGATAACATGTTATTCTGGGAAAACCCCTTTAATATAGCTCTAGCACTCTTTTCACTGTATATACAGGAGACGGAGCAAATTTGGCATATCCACGTTGGGGAGGAGAAATTCATCTGTTTACTGGTGATATAATACTTTTCCTGGGGTCAATATATCAAGATCTGGAAACAATATTTAGTATCATTGAAGATTTTGGAATAGTTTAATGCCTCATAGAGTAGCTACCATCCAGTAGGTGGAGGATTATTCCATCATTCATTTGCATAGCCTTTTCCCAGGAAGCATTGCATGGTCTACATAAGACTCCCTATGCTCCTGAGGTGCTCACCACAAGGAGAATCATTACCCTCTCCCCAGACTCACATTGCTGGCCTCCCACCCAGCCAACCAGACCCCTATTTAGCACTGATGAGAAGCAACGGCCCCAAATAGCTGTATGCATATGGATATTCTGGCTTGGTGTACACCCCTAGTCATGTTGCAAGGCCTGTTAAAAGGTTGGATATTGAATCACAGGGAAGCTACAGAGGGTGGACAAAAATATGAAAACTCTGTACAAAATGCATGTGTTAAGTTACATGGGCTAATAAATCATATTTCAATAAGACACGTAGAGCAGGACAAGAGGTGAAGTAAACACAAATTTGGTGGGAAGGTTCTCAGCCAAGCAGGAGTCCAAAGGACAGCGCTGTGCTAATGATTAAATTCTCATGCATTTCATATGGTGTTTCCATACTTTTGTCCACCCACTGTACCTTCCAATAGGTAGTGCTGTGAAGGATTGTCCCATCGCTTATTTGCATGGATATAGAATAAATGGGAAAAAGGCAAACTTTTTCTTAGGTTGGCAGGAAACACTTTGAAGGGTATTAGATGAAACAAACATGATGAACTGTTTTCGACCAGGGGAGTTTTACCAATCTCATTTTTGGACAGTATTTTTGGCCATTGGGGAACCATAGACATGTTAAGTGATATTTATGCCGCCCTCCGGGGTCACGGCTCTAATATCCATACAGGGAATCTCCAAACATTAAGGTCGCTGTTCAGTGTATTGTCCCCTTATCACTTAGCTAATAGGGTGGTTTAGGAGTCAGTATTTAAAAGGGTTCTCTAGGGAGAATACTATACTTAGGTAGGTCATCAGTAGTGTTCTCCCTGGAAAACTCCTTTAATGTTCCTAGTAATGTCGCTATGTACAATTGTGTATGTAGTACATATAGAAACTTGGTAGAGCATGGTGGGGGATTTATATTATATGGATTAATTCCATTGTTTTCATGTCTTAGAGAAGCATACCTGCCCTGGAGACTCAACTCAAAACTAGACTTCTTGAGGCTGAGAAGAAACTGAAGTTAATCGGCGCAGGTGTCCCAGAGTCGGAGTCAGAGAAGCTAATTTTTCTCATAAATGTAAGAGCCGTGGTCTATAAACGCTCATTCACTATAGTGTAGCATGCGGGTGCCACGTGTCAGTACAAAACACTTGCATACGCCGGCTGTCACGGCTCATTTACACTTTGTATCATTTGTATTTCATTCTTATTGTCTTGACAGAGAATTCAACATTTTGGCAAAGGAATCAATCAAGTCATACAAGGAGAAGAGGAGGTCATAGGCAACAGCCAGAAACTTTTCACCCAGATCCGAACAAATTTCGATAAGTGGGAAAAAAAGCTGCAGGAATGTATTTACAACTGTAGGTGTAGATCACAAAACGCAGAACCATCTGGCAAGCTAATGTATCCAAATCTGACCAACTTTTTTGAGGGGCGGGGCCAGGGAAGTGACAACTTTTCTTAGCACATTTACTACAACAAAGATTTTAAGTTGTCGCTCTACTCTTCTTCATTTGGTTATTTCTGATTTTGCAGGCGGCTCTATATATGGGATAAAATGACATATTAGATATGCGGTATGGACTAGTGGATTGACATAGAGAAGGGTATATTTGACATATTTAATAGCCACTATTAATAAGATCAGCAGGAGGTACCCCATAAACCATGACAAGCCAGAATATCCTTCTTATAAAAGTAGGTGGCCATAAACACTGCTGGACACAATGCTGTCATTAAAGGGGTTGTCCAGGGTTAGAAACTTTCTTCCAAACACCGGCTCAAGGTTGACTCAGCCTTCCATCCTTCTGAGGTCGGTAAAATGAGAACCCAGCTTGGTGGGGGGTAATAAATAATAATTACCTGAAAGCGCTGCAGAATAAGTTGGCGCTATACAAATAACAAGATTTTAACACAGCGTCACCCCTGTCCATGGGTTGAGTCCGGTACTACAGCTCAGCTCCCGTTCACTTCAATGGAGCTGAGGTGCAATACCACACAGAACTCTACGAACAAGGGTGGTGCTGTGTTTGGAAGAAAGCATCCATGTTTTTCTAACCCCGGAAAATCCCTTAAAGGCTGGACTCACACAGCTGTACGCGAGTTGCACAAGAGAAACTCGAGCACAATTAGCATTGGAGAGCCCATGGACACACATCCGTGTGCTGTCCAATCTCTACGGACATGTCTTCTTGTCGTATGTAAAAACAAATGAAAATTTGAGGTACAGAGATTGCTGCCAGGAAGCGTTATAGGAGTGGTCAGAAATTGGCTGCTCATATGTGACTTTTTGTGGCAGCGTTGGTGTCATGCTGGGAAAGTGTTCATTCAGTAGAGTCAATAGTATGACGGCCAGTTTCCAGCAAAGCAGACCCCTAGAGAGACCCTGAAATCGCCCCCTAGTTCTAGAGACTCCTAGACAATCCTAATGGGCTGACAAGTATGCAGAAGGTCTTGGTGGTAAACAAGCAATCTTCTACATCCGAGATTGCTTGTTTAAAAGTATAAGAACGGGGGTTCCAAGTCCACAAAATATAGTGTCACAGGATTATAGGGAGGGCATAAGGGGCAAATGTCCAGGGGCTTCCAGTACCTTGGGGTCAAAGGAGACCTCTAGTTACCCACCCTCCCTGACGACGGTCAGTTGTTAAAATCATACATGGACCCAGTAGGTTGCCCTCTTCACAGAGGCTACTACCCAGGCCTGGTTGTCATTAGTTATATGTCTAGTGTATACATTGCTCATTTCTAAGGCCCTGATCTCTCAAGAAAACCAGTGTCCTCTGATGGCCATTTGGTGATTCTATCTAGCCAAGAAAAGGTTAACCACTTCCCGCCCCAAGACATATATTTACGCCCTGTGTCAGCAGAGGTTCCTGTGAATGGGCATATAGTTACGTCCTATGGATAGTGTGGGCTCAGAAGTGGAGCTTGTGCCATCTGCAGTGGGAGCCAATGTCACTGACAGCTGGTCTGCCGTTACAACAGCGGGAATTGGTGACAACACTGATCCCTGCTGATAACTCCTTACATGCCACCACGTGTAAAAGGTTCAGAGTAACATGTAAATACAGAGGGCCAATGGGCTGCCATGGCAACCAGAAGCCAGTCAATGGCGTCCAGGTCTACCATGACCTGGGATTGTGATGAAAAATGATAATGCATTGCAGTTCAGAAATAATGCAGTGTATTATCAGAGGAATCCTAGCATCACAGGTTCATGTCCTCAACAGGGACGTAAAAATAGTGCAAAAAAAAAGCCTTTTTGTACACTTTCTCCTCTTTTGCTAAAAACTACAGCTCATCATATAAAAACCAAGCCCTTCTTCAATGGAAAAATAAAAAGTTATGGGACTTTTAAATGCAACAATGAAAATAACATGTATATTTTTTTTAAAAAAAGGGTTTTATTGTAGAAGTGTAAAAAAACCTAACAAAATATATAATTTTGGTATTGTCGTAATCATGCCAAACCGTAGAAAAAAATTATCATGTCGTTTATGTTGCATGATTAACATTATTAAAAAGGCAGAATTGATGAGTTTTTTCTTCCTGCCCCTCAAAAAAAAATTAATAAAAGTTATGCAATGCAATACATGTACATCAAAATGATACCATTAAAATTTACAGCTCATCATGCAAAAAAAAAAAAACATGCCCTCATATGGTCATGTTGACGAAAAAATAAAAGCTATGGCTTTTGAAAAGCGGAGAAGAAAATCCCTAAAAAAATCGTTGCGTCCTTAGGCCTCAGTCAGACGGGCGTTTTTTTCGCGCGATTTGCGCATGCGTCCGGCGATTTTATAAAACCATTGCTTTGCAATGGTATCGGACACATGAGCGCTTTTTATGCGCTCGTCCGATAAATTATAGAACAGAAATCACAGATCGCACCTATCTGCGATCTGCGATTCCTGTTCTCTTCTCTATATGCGCTCAATGGGGCCGGCGGCAGCAGCACCGACCCCATTGAGAACATATAGAAGACAAATCCTTCTTCTCTGCCACAGCTGTAACAGCTGTGACAGAGAAGAACGATGTTTGCCCATTGAATTCTATGGAGCCGGCAATACAGCCGGCTCCAATGAAAGCAATGCGCTGCGGGCGATCGCGGGATGAATTGTCGGGAAGGGCTTAAATATGTAAGCTCTTACCTGCAATTCATCCAGATATGTGTTAAAATAAAAAAAAATTGTATACTCACCTTTCCGCTGCAGCCGGAGTTCTGCCGCGGCCGCTGTCAGTTCTCCTGAACTGCTTCTCGACACTATTCAGCTGGCGGGGCTTTAAAATCCCCGCCTGCTGAATGAGTTGCCTCTGATTGGTCACAGCCTGACCAATCAGAGGCAGGTCTCACTCACACACCCATTCATGAATTCATGAATGGGTGAGTGACTGCTGCCTCTCATTGGCTCAGCGGGACCAATCAGGGGCAGCTCCTGCTGAGCCAATGAGAGGCAGCAGTCACTCACCCATTCATGAATTCATGAATGGGTGTGTGAGTGAGACCTGCCTCTGATTGGTCAGGCTGTGACCAATCAGAGGCAAGTCATTCAGCAGGCGGGGATTTTAAAGCCCCGCCGGCTGAATAGTGCCGAGAAGCAGTTCAGGAAAACTGACAGCGGCCGCGGCTGGACTCCGGCTGCAGCGGAAAGGTGAGTATACAATTTTTTTTTATTTTAAACACATTTCTGGATGAATTGCAGGGAAGGGCTTATATATTTAAGCCCTTCCCGACAATTCATCCCGCAGCGCATTGCTTTCAATGGAGCCAGCTGTATTGCCGGCTCCATTAAATGCAATGTTCTGGACAGCTCCGGCCCGTTTCTAATGAAACGCGGCTAGGAGCAGATTTTCGGGCGATTTTTCCGCCCCGGTCACGCAATTTGCGCATGCGCATCCGTCATGCGATGCGCAAAGCGCGTGAAAAAACGCCCGTGTGACTAAGGCCTTATGGTCAAAACAGGCACTAAGGGGTTAGTCAAGCAAGGGGTTCACTGCATAGAAGTCCAAGCGAATTGTTAGCTCGGCTTTTGTAGAGATCGAAAGTACTATGTGCACAGTCATCCCCATCGCCTATGTGGTTCTATATGGGGTTGTGTGGGGTGTGGGACCCAGAAGTAGGTTTGGCCCTTTAATGAGCCCAAGCTGACCAGCATCTACGTATACATAAAATTTGGATCTTCCTTTGACAGGTTTTGTTCCAAATTTGATAACTAATCCTTCATTTTTTAGTCCGAATGGACCTTCCGCTTTATCGTGGTCGGGAACCTACAGGATTCGTCAACTACAAAACATTTGAAAACATTGCAAGGAGTCAAGTCCAGACATTCGAGGAGCCGGCCATTGATACGCTGAACGAGATCTCAGGTAGGAAAAATTCCAGTACTTAGTGACAAAGTAAGTGGACAATGAATATAGCTGGGGAGGGGATGTCATACACCTTCAGGATATGGCTAGGGCTACATGGCGACTTTGGTCATAACACACAATGTGTGGGCGAAGATTGCATTGTCACACCATCTTCCTCCCATACAATGTAAGGGAATGCAGTAACATTGTGACTTGCAAGTTGCCGTGACCCAGCAGCTTTGGGTTTCTTGCTACCATCAGTCATGTCATCTTGTGGGTTGCAATGCAACTGCATTTACTATTAAATGCAGTCGAGTTTTGACCCATATTTAAGCAACTAGCCTGAGGGGGGCCCCAACATGATACGATTGCAGGGTGTCAATGGAAAGTCTCCCAGGGCTCTCATGTATTCTCATGTAAAATTACAATATACTGCAGTATGAAGGTATTGCTGTATTTTGTACATGTGATCAGACAAACACAAGTTCAAGTCCCCTACAATAACTAAATAAAGGGAAAAAATAGGTTTCATAAAACATTTTTAAATATTAAAAAAAATAGAAAATATTAATCGTCTAAAAAAAACCTTTCCCCAGTTTTCATGTAAATAACTAAAAGCTGTAAAAATTTGCAAATGTGGCGATACCAATAATGTACAAGTCCAAATTATTAAAATATCACATTATTTATCTTGCACGGTGAGTACGTTCAGAAAAAAATACGCAATGGCAGAAATGTTTTTTTTAATAAATCCGGTATTGCTGTAATTTTAATTACTGTACCTACAGAATAAAGGTAACGTCATTGTAACCACACCTGAACGCTGTAGAAGCAAGACCACCCCCACCCCCCAAAAAAAAAAAAATTAGGACATTTGCATTTTTTTCCATTTCACCCACTTAGAAATAGTAAACCATTTTCATTACTCTTACAGCAAATGATACTGTACCTTTAAAAAAATGCAAGTTGCACCCCAAAAAACAAGCCCTCATACACCACTGTTGGTGAAAAAATGAGAACATTATAGGTCTTGGAAAGCATGGATGAAAATTCGAGAATGAGCTTGTGTTCTATTAACCCCTTGAGTGGCGGGTTTCTTACCCCCCTGTCAGACCCACCAGGGCAGGTTTTTCAAATGGTCTAATCATTTAATTTCAACTAATTTTGCAGTCGCGTTCCAAGAGCCATAACTTTTTCATTTTTCCATTGACACGGCCATATGAGGGCTTGTTTTTTGCGGAACAAGTTGTACTTTTTGATGGCATCATTTTTGGGTATATATAATGTATTGCATAACTTTTGTAGAAAGATTGGGGGAAAAAAAATAAATTCTGCCATTTGATTTTTGGATTTCATTTTTACGGCGTTCAGCGTGTAGAATAAATAGTGTGATAACGTTATTCTCTGAGTCACATGATTCCGGCGATACCAAGTTTATACAGTTTTTTTAATGTTTTGCTATTTTTGTACATTTAAAACGTTTTTTTTTTTCTTAAAGGTTTGCTTTTGTGTCACCACATTCCAAGACCCATGCTAATTTTATTTTTCCAATGCCAGCGCTCTAGAAGGCCGTGTTTTTTGCGGGATGAACTTTAGTCTTCATTTATCTAATTTTTTTGGAACGTGTAAAATTTTGATCGCTTTTTATTCCATTTTTTCTAGTGGCAAGATTAACAAAATCTGTAATTCTGGCATGTTTTTTTTATTTTTACTTTTCACTGCATTCTCTGAGCAGTATAAATAATGTAATGCAATAAGTAATTCTACAGGCCGGTACGATTATGCCAATACCAATTTGTAATAATTTTTCTTTTTCACGACTTTTTCACACTAGTAATAAAAGTTTAAATCACCCTCTTTTTGCCATATCTATAATAAAAAAATCTAAATCATAAAAAAAAATACATATTTGGTATCGCCGCGTCCGTAAATGTCCGATCTATCAAAGTAGTTCATTATTTACCCCGCACGGTGAGCTTACTCCGAAAATAAAATAAAGAACACCACAAATGCACTTTTTCAGTCACCCTGTCCCCCAGAAAAAATGTAATAAAAAGCGATCAAAAAGTTGTATGTATTCCGAATTAGTACTAATGTAAAACTACAGGACATCTTGCAAAAAATGAGCAGTACGTCGACAGAAAAATAAAGTTATTGCGCACAAAGATGCAGCAGAAAAGAATTTTAAAAAATTAAATGTCTTCGAAAAAATACAAGTACTACAGCAAAAAAAAAATATAGAAGTTTGGTATCGTAGTAATCGTACTGACCCATAGAATAAAGTTATCTTGTCATTTTTGTTGCAGTTTGTGCACCGTAGAAACAAGACGCACCGAAAGATGGCGTTTTTTTTCATTTTACTCCACTTAGAATTTTGTAAAAGTTTTCCTGTACATTATATGGTACTTTAAATAGCACCATTGAAAAATACAACTTGTCCCGCAAAAAACAATCAGCCCTCATACAGCGACGTCGATAAATAAATAAAGGAGTTATGATTTTTTAAATGGGGGGAGGAAAAAAAGAAAAAAAGGGGCTGTGTCATTAAGGGGTTAAATAATGTACTAACTTCCTTCTCTGGGTCATTACGACTCAGGGATACCACATGTGTAATTTTATTTTTAATTTTTTACAAAGTAAAAAGAGATAAGTGTTTTTTATTTTTTTTACAATTTTTTCACTTTTTTTATTTTTTGTCCCTTTAGGTGACTTCAACAGAGACCCATCAGGACCCCCTGATCACATGGTCCGATGGTGATAGCCCTTTACATGCTGCAGTCACATAGACTGCAGCATGTAAAGAGTTACAGCACAGATGGAGTTTTTCTCTGATCTCTGCTGTAAGAGCTGGTGCCTGGCTGTCCTCTGACAGCTGAGCACCAGCTCTCCCTGCCACAGAGACCATCGGCTTGCTTCTGACAAGCCGATGATCTCTATGGCAACCTGTAAACAAAGCAGTGCAGGACTTTGAATTTAGAAGCAGGAGATTGCCGGCAGATCGGCAATATCTTCCTGCTTCTGTTTTTCAAAGTCCTGCAGTGCTCTGTGTGGGTCTGTGCAGGCAAAACACACTGCCACAGTTTATGGCAGTGTGCTCTGCAGCTCCCATAGTGAAACGTAGCCTGGAAATCTTCCGGGCTATATCGCTATGGGCAGTGGAGCTCATCCTGGAAAATTTCCGGGCGTGCCACTCAAGGGGTTAAAACACACTATAGAACAGTATAAGCTGGACTACATTGGTTGGCTCTATCCAGAATAAGATACTGATTGCTCTTTTGTTTATGTTTTAGAACTCGTCAGATCCACCTTTAATGACATCACGCTGAAGCACTTTTGCCATTATCACAATCTTTACAGTAGTGCAAAGGTAAGAATACAAGTTCTGCTTTATCATTCGTAGGATTCTGTAAAAAAGAACAGTACAAACCCATTAATCCGGCACCCAATTCTCTGGAAATCCAGTTGATTTTAAGAAACAAAGGATGAAAACTATCAGTTAATCTGGCACTAGTTCTCTGGAGTGCATTACATAATCCTTTAAAATAAAAATCTACTTCTTTTTTTTTGCTCCTTTTTAATCCCAAAGCTGTAAAATAAAGTGACGAGACAGCCTTACACTTACTGGTACCTAGGCTTGCCACCTTTGACACAAAAATTCCGCCCAATGTAAAAGAGGGTCTGGTTAGGGGTGGGGCTTATGGCGACATGTGCTTTTACCTCTATTATTCTAGTGGCTGTAATAGTAATAGCACCCTCAGTAGTGGCCCCTATAGTAACAGCTCCCTCAACAGTGGCCCCAATAAAAACAGCACTCTCAGTAGTGGCCCAGTAGTAACATCGTCCCCAGTGGTGGTCCCAATAGCAGTAATGCCCCCAATAGTGGCCCTAATGGTAATATTGTCCCCTATATTCGCCCAAAAAGTAATAGTGCCCCCAGTATTAATAGTGTTCCACATAGTGGCCTCAGAAGTAATAGCCCCCCCAGTAGTAATAGGGCCCCCAATCCTGAACCTCTACCTGGACAGTAACAACACATTAAGTATTTCACTCACTTTCTCTCTCTCTAGCTCCCGTTTAGCTGGCGCTGCTGTAATCCATTTTATTGTCACGGGTCCCAGTCAAATCTTGGGTCATAAGATCTACGGATGTAATTGTTTTAACAAGAAGATTCCTGAGTGCTGCTTACAACACCTGCGTATGCTACTACCTTTTATTGGGTCATAACTAAGATTTTGCTATACTGCCACCTAGTGCCCAAACAATATTAATAGTTATTGTACTTGTCACGTATGGGAGAGAGAAGACCCGACAGATCCCACCTCTATCACTGATTTGTCACGGCTTAACTATTCTGAGCACTCTCACCACTGCAAACACTTGTAACGGCAGAGCCTCGATCAATCACTCTAGCGGGATTGCAAGCGCAAAGTCCTTTAAAATACAGGTGGATTTGTAGCCAGCTTTCTCAGGCTACTGCATGCATGCATAACAAAATCTCAAATCACCGCCTGATCTGGTCTAACGGCTCTACAATACCCACACAAACTCGCTGCCACCACAAACTTTTGTTTTCCAGGTAAGCTGGAACTCATAAATTCTTATTAACACAATCTTCTGAGTTATGGTTCGCTTTAAAACGGACAAGGTTGGACTAATAAATTGCAGATTAATTTAAAAAAAAGACTAGCAGTGCTAAATATAAATATATATATATATATATATATATATATATATATATACACAAAATTATACAGAAAAAGATGCTACAGTGGAGATAAGGTTTCAGTTATACACAAGAGACAGTATTTAAAATAAAACAAGGAAATATAGAAAGATACCAGATTTGGGATGTTTGTCCCAAGGTTCTGATTGTGCAGAGTGACTGGAAGCAAACTGGAAAGTCTTTACGCTGTGGCATATCTCCAAAGGTCTGACAACTGGGTCTCTCTGAGGCCCTAGTTTTTAAGGTTTCTCCAGAACACCCCCCCCCCCCCCCCCGGGGCCTCTGAGGTCATTCAGAGAAGGGTGGGGTAAATGCATATGTACCTGTGAAAAACCATAATTCCACATTTCGGCCATATCTCCGCAGGAGATCCTCTGATTGGGAATATATGCCTGTCAAATTTCCGATCATGATTTTATCCACTCAGCAATATCAAGCATGACACATAAATTATTACCAGGTACGCAGATACGCTGTTTGGGGGTTGTTCGGGGCCCGCACCTCAATGAGTTTAGATGCGTTTTATTAAGCTGACCTGCCTGATTCTGAAAATATAATTCAGGCTAGGACCTTCACGCAACCAATAATACTTATTAAAAGATTTTTTCCTAATTTGAATTGTGGAGCCGGAGTATCTGCGAGAATGTAACCCCTAGGTGACTGATTTTCCTTATACTTCATTAACAAGTAAATGGTCATAGAATTTGGTGTCCTCATGCTAATTCTAAACTGAACAGACAAGTGGAGCCAGAAGAATGGAGGGGAGCTTATTCACTCTGGTCCAGGGTAAGATCAGACAATTGTCTTTCTAAATGATAATATTCAAAAGGCCACAGGCCTGATTGAGATTATAAAGTAGATACCAAATGGAAGCTGAGATAGGTCTAGGGCCTGATACACACAACAAAATGGCTAACGGCCTACCGGTCTCTATATTACAGGGCTTATAATCAGAGGCGTAACTTGAAGCTCCCGGGCCCCGATGCAAAACTTGTAACAGGGCCCCCAACTATAATGCTTTACTTATAGTACTGGGTTCCCTATATGGAGAAGAGAGGCCTTATGGGCCCCCTAAGGCTCCCGGTCCCGGGTGCAACCGCATCCCCTGCATCCTCTATAGTTACGCCCCAGCTTATAATTGATGGCAGGTTCTCTTTAGGGAGGTTCTGATAGATTCACCTAGCTCCCAATATCCTGCATCAAATATGCTGTATTTGGCACACTAGTGAGGAGACACCACCAGTGCCATGTTGGTTATAAAAGCATTTGCAGGTGAATTGTTATTGCAGACGGTTATTCTCCCATTAAGAAACTTGTGCTCGTGGTGCTCTCTATCGTTGTAGTTTCCATAAGGAGAAACACTACACCCCTGGATTCACATTGATGGCCACTCAACCAGCCAACCAAAGCTCTACTGTGAACTGATGAGGGCTTAGAACCACAAACCACAAGGCCTGTTAAAAGGTTGGATATTGACCCATAGCTACCTTCAAACACTTGGCGCTTTGGATGCACTCATTACAAATTTGGATAGCTTTTTCCCAGAAGGCATTGCATGGCCTTACATGATTCGTTATACCCTTATGGTGCTCTCTAAAAAGTAAGACCATTTGTCTGCTTCCTTACAATACCAGTATAGGGGAAGAAGTAGTCTAGATTCTGCTAAAACCTGTAATATAAACTTTGAAGCAGCCTAAGTTAATGAGGCAGGCATAGTTGGTGATGCCACCTATCCACATCTGTCCGACCAATGCCCACTCATTGCTACAAGCTGAAGCGGAGTTGTAGATTTTTATTTTAACCCCACCTTCTATAGGGGCTTGTGCAGAGTCGTTTTAATGGTATTTTTTTGTGTTTATCAAGGGAAAGCTAGAAGAGATTTGCAGTGACCAACAAAAGGAGGCTGAAAAAGAAATCCATAGACAGTTCAAGAGGGAACAGATTATATACTGCCGAGACAACCTTTATACTGCACCTCAGAGCTATGTCCAGAGAAACACATCTTCAACTTTTTTCGATCAAGAAACACTAAAAACACCAAAAACAAATGTAGAAATGTCTGTAGAGCTGATGTCCCAGCATATGCAAGAATATTTAAAGGTTAGTCTTATCATAGAATCATAGAATGGTAGAATTGGAAGGGACCTCCAGGGTCATCTGGTCCAACCCCCTGCTCAGTGCAGGATTCACTAAATCATCCCAGACAGATATTTGTCCAGCTTCTGTTTGAACACTTCCATTGAAGGAGAACTCCCCACCTCCCGTAGCAACCTGTTCCACTCATTGATCAGCCTCACTGTCAGAAAGTTTTTTCTAATATCTAATTTGTGTCTCCTCCCTTTCAGTTTCATCCCATTGCTTCTAGTCTTTCCTTGTGCAAATGAGAATAGGGCTGATCCCTCTGCAGTGTGACAGCCCTTCAGATATTTGTAGACAGCTATTAGGTCTCTTCTTAGCCGTCTTTTTTGCGCGCTAAACATTCCCAGATCCTTTAACCATTCCTCATAGGACATGATTTGCAGACCGCTCACCATCTTGGTAACTCTTCTCTGAACTTCCTCCAGTTTGTCTATGTCTTTTTTAAAGTGGGTGCCCAGAACTGGACACAGTATTCCAGATGAGGTCTCACTGAGGAAGAGTAGAGAGAGATAATTACCTCATGTGATCTAGACTCTATGCTTCTCTTAATACATCCCAGAATTGTGTTTATCTTTTTGGCTGCTGCATCACATTGTTGACTCATGTTCAGTCTATGATCTGTTAGTATACCAAAATCTTTTTGTCATGTGTATGTGCTTTTTTCATTTTTCTTGCCCAGATGTAGGACTTTGCATTTCTCTTTGTTAAATACCATTTTGTTAGTTGCTGCCCACTGTTTAAACTTTTCTAGATCTTTTTGAATACTTTCTCTCTCTTCCCATAGAGTTAGCTATCCCTCCTAGCTTTTTTGTCATCGGCAAATTTGATCAGTTTCCCATCAATTTCCTCCTCCGGATCATTTATAAAAAATGTTGGACAACACTGGGCCTAGGACAGAGCCTTATGGTACCCCACTTGATACATTCTTCCACTTGGCTGAGCAGTCATTTATGACCATTCTTTGAGTACGATCTCTCAGCCAGTTGTGAATCCACCTAACAGTTGCCTTGTTAATCCCATATTTGGTAATTTTTCCAATAAGTATGTTATGAGATACTTTGTCAAATGCTTTACTAAAGTCAAGATATACTATATCCACCGCATTTACCTGATCAACCCAGTCGGTGATTCTGTCATAGAAGGAAATTAGATTAGTCTGGCCTGACTTGTTTGTTACAAACCCATGCTGGCTCTGGTTAATTACTCCATTTTCATCCAAGTACTTGCATACATGTTGTTTAACAATTTGTTCAAAGATCTTTTAGGTATAGGAGTCAGGCTCATAGGCCTGTAGTTTCCTGGATCCAACTTATTCCCTTTTTCTCGCTCATGTCATTACGGGACACTAGCGCAGACCTTGGGATATAGCTACTGTCACTAGGAGGCGACACTAAGCACAAAAGTGTTAGCCACTGGCTATATCCCTTCCAGTCGACACCAGCTAATCAGTTTTTAGCTTAGTGCCCTAGGAGGAGGACAGTCTCGCCCGTAAGGGCTGAAGGAAGGGCAAGGGCTAAACAGCGAGGCAGGTCTCTCCCGTCAAACCCAAATTGAGAGGGGCGAACAGCCTGAAATTGTTCCGACTGTTGCTGCCGGGCCGCCTCAGAAGAAAAGGAGGCACATCCAGAAATTTCCGCATGTGGCCCGCCAGCGAGAGCCCCCAGAATGGTGCCAAGGGTCTGCATCCCCTACCCATGGGAGTAGGGATGTCACAGGGGAAGGCTTCAGGAGTCCGAGAGCTAAGTATATCCCCCCCCCCCTCCCTCCCTCTCCCGTACCCCAGTGAGCCTCTCCTGAGGGCTTTGAGGGAAAGTGGCAGGTTTGAATCCCTAATGAGCTTATGTGGGATTACTGCTTAGTCTTCTAAAGCTATGGCCAGCATGGAGGTAGCAGGGGAAATCTACAAACCATGAGTAGTCCACATAAAGCTCATGCTTATGTTTGGTATAACACCACTCACCTGTTAGCGCAGGTTGAGACTTCAGAGCCACAGCCTGGTGATTAGTTTACTGGCTGGGTAGCCTCCTTCCCCTCCCCCGCTGGACGCTTCCTGCTCCATTCTGGCAGCTGTGCTAAGGTTCAGCCTCTGGCACTGCGGCTCCTCAGACCACATTTGGAACAAAGGTAAGCTCTGCCTGGGGACCAGCTTCCCCACTGCTGTATCCCTTCCACATGTGGAGTGAGAATAGTTGGCATTGAGCATCTATAACAAATTTTTTTTTTGTGAGTTCCCAGTACCATGTCTGACCCCAGAGCTTAGCAGTCCGGACTGTGACCAGCCAGAGTAACATATTATGCCTGCACTCGAAGTTCACATGCGTTCAGGTTGAGAACAGGCATCTGTGCACCTCCATTGAGCCCTCACCTGTCGTTGAGCCACAATGGGCCTGCACCCTGTCTCTTGCTGTGTGTGTGACTTCACCCAGGCGGCTGGCGCAACTCTGGATATTAGTCTCCCAGGACGCTTCCGGTAGGCATAATTGGTCAGGGATGGCCCGCTGCACGCCCGTCCTCAGAAGCAAGGTAAGCCTCCAGCTCACGGGGGTCTTCGCAGTCTATCTTCCCTGGCACCTGGGCGTTCAGGTACGAGGGCGCCATATGCCTATACTTGTGGTCTTGTAAAAAAAAAAAAATGGAGTTGACTGCTGGGATCTGTTGTTAACCCCCCTCAACCTTGGCAGCTCAACTTCACAGGTGTGCTTGATGTGCTGGCGGGGTGTGGTGCTTCAGTCAGCTAATTCCCAAAGCCTGTGCTCCTTGTCAGTCTTGCTCGTGTGAATTTCTGTACTGTGTGAACTGTGTCATAAGCAGGGTCACTCTGCTGCTTCTCTGCACAGGCTCTGTTCTGTGTGAACTGTGTCATAATGTCTGTGCTAGTATGTCCTGCTATAAGCAGTGTCACTCTGCTGCTCTGCACAAGCTCTGTTCTGTGTGAACTGTGTATTTCTGTATGTCTGTTCTGGTTGGAGTAGCGCTGCGTGGCGGTTTCTGTGTAGCCAGGTGTGTTCTGCATGTGGTCATGGCTCGGCTGGACTGCCATGGGCATGTAGGTATTGGCTTCCACGCGTTCTATGGCATTTGAATAATTCGTGTGCCCCCCCCCCTCACCAATCGCCATGTGCCCCATTCCTAGGTGCCATGGCTCCACCTCCTCCTGTAGGTTGATGAAATGGTATAACTCTCCAATCTACCCCTACTCAGGAAGGCAAACGCGGTCAACCTTAGCGTGATTCTGGTCCTATTAAGACCTGTGGTTTCTCCCACATGGGGAAGAGTACCTGCACATAGTACAAGATTTACACCGAGCTACAGATTATCTCGTGTGGCGAACTGTGTTTGAGTTAAGTTAATCTGTGGTACCTTCAATACCCGCTCCAGACTGGGTTGAGCTTACCCTACCGGTAGCTCCCCTCCTGCAGTTCCCTGCAGCCAGCCGTACCACAGTGTCTGAGCCCAGGATGACATGTGGACGGGCCGGCCAGAGCCACATACCAAGTGCGCTCTCACCACACGACAAGATTTGCATCCAACAGAGAATACAGGTGAGCCTCGCCTGTTGCCCTTCTGCAGTTCCCTGCAGGGATTCTTAGCTCAGTATCCAGGATGACATGCAGTCAGGCGCCGGCCAGAGCCACATACTATGTGCGTTCTCTCTATGATACGAGATTACATCCGGCCGGAGAATATCTCGTCTTACGGATAACAGTGTTCTAACTAATTGCAGCATGGCTCCGGCCATGCTGACACCTGTGGTACCCTTCAGGTGGAAGGAGTATTCGCACAGGGAGCCTCTGGACTCAACGCCCTTCAGGTCTGTGACAGTCCGGGTTGAGCCTTGCCTAGCGGCTAGCTCACTGAGGGGTGCCACCTGCGGTTCTCTGCAGGCAGCCTTGACGCAATGTCCATGTCCATGACTGCAGGCAAGAAGCACGTGCCAGGTGCGCTCTCCATGCAGTACAAGATTACATCCAGCCATATTCAGACTGGGTATCAGCAGTACTACTAAGAGCACTGTTGGGGGGGACCAAGCATTTAATCAGAAGGAGTTAGTCGCGCTGCGATCCTCCTGCACTATTTCCTCATGTAGGATTGCTAGCAGCAGACTATGAGATGGTATATGCTAATACGGTTTTCAATTCTTAGCGCTCGCCTTCCCAACTCCTGAGGATTTCGCGAAAGGACCAGCGGGACTCACATCCGGCAACTAGGTCGCCTGTCAAGAGGCCCCAGCTCTTTGGTTTCATCCCCTCTTTCTGATGGTACTGATGTCATGATCAGCTCACCCGATGTACGCTTCTCTCTACTAAGCGGGATGCGCTATTGGGCGGAGGTTCTTTGGTCACCCTGGCTCTCTGCTGTTGCTCCTGACAACACTGGTGGAGCCAATATTTCTAGATAAGTGCCTCATTCTGCTCATTCTGAGAACACTGGTGGAGTCTTTCTGTGGGGGTTTCCTCGTACTAGCACCACTTAGCTGCAGGGCAGGGACACCATATGTTCAGGCTGTGTTACGGCACATATTTCTAGATCGGGTGCCTTGGGGAAGCTCTCCTTTTCTCGGTGGTGGGCTGGTTCTCGGACACCCTTTTTGCTCTCTCTGAGCATGCAGGATGCCTAGACACCTATTTGCGGTTAAAGAGTTGATTTTGCTTCTTTACATGCGGCTGCTTATGTATTCCCACACCTTGGGTACTGTTCTTGAACGTCTCAAGGTCGAAGCCGTGCCCCCCAGTTATATGAGCGATAAAGAGATTTTAGGCAAGTTCCTTACAAAATCTAGTTTTTTCGGACCCAGTCATCCAAACGATGTTTAAGGCTAAGAAGCCATCCTCATCGAGGGTGTATCATCGCGTGTGGAGGGAGCTTATCCTTTGGTGCCAGGATGGGCTGGAGATGGGGCTCAGCCTCAGTTCCCTCAAGGGACAGATTGCTGCCTTGTCTGTTCTTTTTCAGTGCCCCTTGGCATCCAGGTCAGCTGTGCGCACTTTCCTGCTGGGAGTCGCTCACACCGCAACCCCATTTCACTCCCCGGTACCACCTTGGGATTTGAATCTAGTCTTGGACGCCCTACAGGATCATCCGTTCGAACCTTTAGCAAGGGTACCATGACGGTTATTATCCTGGAAGGTAGCCTTCCTGGTGGCGGTTACTTTCCAATGATGGGTCTCCGAGGTCACGGTGAAGCCACCCTTTACAGGGTTCCACCAGGATGAGGTTGTATTGCATCTGGCTCCTTCTTTCCTCTCCAACGTGATGTTGTGTCTCCATATCAATGAGGACATTATGCTGCCATCGCCCTGTCTGGTGGCTGTCCACTTAAGGCGACGGACTCTGCATGCTTTAGACCTAGTGCGAGCTCTGAAGATCTATATGGAGCAAACTTCGTCATTCTGACGCTCTGATTCTCTCTTCGTGATACTGGAGTGTCCAAGTTGTCCACTCACGCTGGATCGGTGCTGGTTGAGTCCTCCCGGACCATGGGCAAGACACAGCCGTTTTCAGGTGACAACACACTCTACCAGGGTGGTGTGAGCCTCATGGGTGGTCGGCAATGGTGCCTCCGCCTTGCAAGTGTGTAGGAGGGCTCCTGGACGTCCCTACACATTTTCTCTAAATTCTACTGAATTGACACTTTTTGCGTCAGTCGACGCTTTGCTAGGCGGAAGGTTGCAGACGGCTGTAAACTGACCAGGTGCGTTGGGGATTTTCTTTATTCCCTCCCTTGGGCACTGCTTTTGAACGTCCCAAGGTCTTTACTGTGTCCCCCAATGACACGAGCGAGAAAAGAGGATTTTTTACTCACCGTTAAATCTCTTTCTAATCTCGTCATTGGGGGACACAGCACCCACCCTTTCTACCTGTCTATATGACACCGTGTTTTGTCCTGACCAGGACCCTGGTTCTGTAAGTTACACATGGTGCTGTGTTTTCATTACAGTTAGAACCTTTGTGTCATATTGCTAACTATTGTTGTTTTTTTCATTCCCGCATGGCTGCTCCTACTGCTGGCATACAAACTGATTAGCCTGGTGTCGGCAGGGAGGGATATAGCCAGCGGGCGGGGCTAACACTTTTGTGCTTAGTGTCGCCTCTTAGTGGCAGTAGCTATAGCCCAAGGTCTTTGTTGTGTCCCCCAATGACGAGACGACAAAGAGATTTTACGTTGAGTAAAAAATCCTCTTTTTGAAGATGGGGACAACATTTGCCCCTTCTGGGACTTCTCCTGTTAAAGATTATGGCAAGTGGCTCAGCAATTACCTCCGCTACTTCCTTTAGTATCCTAGGATGTAATTCATCTGGACCTTGAGACTTGAATTCATTTAAGTTAGCTAAGTGTTCCCTCACCATCTTCCTACTTAATAGAGATGAGCAAGCATGCTCATCCGAGCTTGATGCTCGTTCGAGCATTAGCATACTCGAAAGTACTTGTTACTGGAGCAAGCATCACGCGGTGTTCGAGAAAATTTCCCCCTTTCCTCCCCACGTGTTTGGCGTCTTTTTTAGTCAATAAACATGCAAGGAAGGCTTTGGTACTCCTGCTATGATGTGCCAACCCTGTAGCAGTGATTGGCTGCCGGATCAGGTGACCTAGGGTCATAATAACTCAGGTCACCTGATGCTCGCTTCACACGGAGGCTGGATTAGCTGAGGGACAGAGCTGCTGTGAATGAGGGAGAGCGTTAGTGTAGGTTAGAAGGAGCGTTTAGGCAGGGATTAGAGATGAGCTAGCGTACTCGCTAAGACAAATTACTCAAGCGAGTATTGCCATTTTCGAGTACATGCCTGCTCATCTCAAAAGATTTGGGGTGAGCGGTGAGTTGCAGGGGGGAGAGATCTCCCCCCTGTTCCTCCCCGCTCTTCCCCGCCGGCCCCCGAATCTTTTGATTGGCAATACTCGCTTGAGTAATTTGCCTTAGCGAGTACGCTCGCTCATCTCTAGCAGGGATCCATCTTCAAAGATCCCAACAGTCCTTTTTAGGACTACAACTCCACTTTTGTGCATCATCAGTTTGGCTGCCTGGGACCAGTAGCGCACACAAAGCACTCACAAGAATCCCGGCTGTATACTGCATACTGTTACCGGTTCTATACAGTATACTGCTACTGGTGTACACAGACTATATAGGAACTAACAAGATTCCTCTCATTTTTCATTTTTTAAATTTGTTTTTGGCTGAAAGCATTAGCATAATAGGCCCAAGTGTGTATCCTGTCCATCCGCACTATATAACAAGACTGTACTCATTTTACACTGTCTATTTTTTGCTAAAGTATATGCAAAATACCCGTGTGTGTGTCCAGAGGGTACCCATGCTACTTCCTTCACATCTATTCAGCGTGCATGGGCTGAAGAGTAGGTGGGGGAGGAGGAGACTGAGAACCATCCTTCTACTGAGAACAGCGATGTGTTGCGTACTGGGACTCTGGCACACATGGCTGACTTCATGTTCAGCTGCCATTCCTGTGACCCTCGCGTTAGACGCATTTTGGCCAACACGGATTACTGGGTGTTCACCCTTCTCGATCCACGGTATAAGGAGAACCTTTCCACTCTCATTCCCAAAGAGTAAAAGAGTACGAGAGTGATGCAATACGCCATGGCCCTGGTGGAAAAGCTGATAACTTCCCATCTGACAACGCTAGCGGTAGAGGACATAGTTCAGTGGGCCAACTAGCAGGGCAGACGAGGGGAACAGGGAGCATGTCAGGCAGGGGAACACTCTCCAAGGCCTTTGCTAGTTTTATAGCACCCCAGCCAGACTGTGTTACCACTCCCCAGTCTAGGCTGAGTAGGAGGGAACACTGTAAAAAGATGGTGAGGGTACAGTACATAGCCGACCGTACCAACGTCCTCCGTGATCCCTCTGCTCTATACAACTATTGGGTGTCAAAGCTGGACACGTGGCACAAACTTGCTCTGTACGCCTTGGAGGTGCTGGCCTGCCCTGCTGCTAGCATGTTATCAGAGAGGGTGTTTAGTGCTGCTGGGTGGATTATCACGGATAAGCATACCCGCCTGTCAACTGACAGCGCCGACAGGGTTACACTCCTTAGGATGAACAAAGCCTGGATTTCCCCAGACTTCTCTTCTCCACCAGTGGAAAGCAGCTTAACAAAGTATCTTTAAGCTGGAACTGGAGAACCATGCTCCCTCTATCACCCCAAAAAAGGGTAGAAGTAGCTTGGTCTATCCTTCACTGATCTTCCTCCTCTTCCCCCTCCTCCTCCTCCTCCTCCTAAACCAGCATGTCAGCACATTGAACAGCCAAATCTTCAGAGAGCCAAAAGGCTCTGTAAAAACTATTTTTTCAGAGGGCTGCCTCCAGGCTCTGTCAAAACAATTTTTTGTGAGGGCCGCCTCCAGGTTCTCGCCCCCAATTTTGAAGAGGTTCACCACTAGAGTACAGCAAACGTGCTGGTTCCAGCTTCATACGCCCACAGAGTCCACAAATGTATCCCAGCGCAGTGTCCAGCTATCTGACACCGAGACAGAATGAATTGTCCTGGTTTGGCCACTCTAATGTCTTCATAGTACATGCTGTCTTTTCCTGGGGCACTGGTTAAAAAGCCCCTCGGGAAGAGGCAGGGGCTGGGACAGGCGGTAGCTTGCCTGTCGGTGGACCGCCACCTGGATCCCATTAAGCAAGTACGAGCTCTATGTTAAAAAAATATTTCAGGGGTTCACCTGCACTCTGGGTAAACAAATCTTTCAGGGGTACACCTATACTCTTGGTTCACAAATCTTTCAGGGGTTCACCTATACCTTTGGTAATCAAATACCCTCCACTCTCGCTCCAAAAATCTTTCAGGTTCTCACCTGCAATTTTGGTTAAAAAAAAATTCTTCTTAAAATGGGTTGTTTTCTTCATTAAAAATGTAGAAGTACTGGCCTGCGAGTCCCCCCTATGCTGGTGTTTTTGGCTAATGAAATGCTGCGACGGAGGTGGCTTGGGATGGCACTTACAATCATACATTAATTTGTCAGCTATGAAGCACAATTTTAAAAGGGTCACACGGCGTACGGAAACGTATTCCAGTGCGGTGTCCATCTTTGGCCACTAATTTCTTTACAGTTCATGCTATCTTTCCCTGGGGCACTAGTGAACAAGCCCCTCCAGGAGAGGCAGGGGCTGGGACAGGTGGTAGCTTGCCTGTCGGTGGACCGCCACCTGAATCCCATTTGGCAAGTACGAGCTGTCGCTCAAAAAAACCTTTCAGGTTTTTACCTGCACTCTTGGTAAATAAATCTTTCAGGGTTTCACCTGCACTCTGGGTAAAAAAAAATGTTTTGTTTTAGAATGGGTTATTGAATTGTCGAGATATGTAGAAGTACTGACATCTGAGTCCCCTTTATGCCCACGTTTGTGGCTAATGAAATTTTATGATGGAGGTGGCACGGGATTGGAATTATGATCATACGTTAATTTATCAGCAATTCTCATCAGCATTGTGGGCTATCACCCACAATTTCAAAGAGGGTCGCTGCCAAGCCCTGCAAAACCCTATGCAGTGTGTGTCTCCTGTTCCTCCTCATCCAATACGCAGTTATAAATGGACATGAGGGTGGTGTGGCTATCAAGCAACCGTGTGGCATGAGAACAGCTGAACACTGCGCTGGGAAAAATTTCAGTACACTGTGGACTACTGAGTAGGCAAAGAGGTGCGCCTTACCCCGTCTGGGATGGGGACAGCTGCACGTTGCGCTGGGAAAAATTTCACTACACTGTGGACTGAGTAGGCGAAGGGGTGCGCCTTACCCCGTCTGGGATGGGGATAGCTGGACGCTGCACTGGGGAAATTCTCAGTATGCTGTGGACGCAGGCTCGTGCCTGCATCTTGGAGGGGATTGGACAGCAATGCCAGCGTGTAACACAGTAGAAGAGGCAGTGGTGTCACCTGCAGGCGGAGAGTGGCCTTTGTTCCACCTAGTGTGGTGCTTAGCCAAGATGTGCCAGTGCGTGTGCCTTGCTGATTATGGTCTGGCGCAACTAAATTGTTAGGGGGGTGACCACCGGGTTATTGCCCACAATTTGGCTTAATAGTGCGACCATCTATGCATGCTGCCCCTGCTGTTCCCTATCCATTTCTGTGGTGTTTCCATCACTTTCTGATGTTTTCACACCCTCCTCTATGAAGAGCATGGGTCACCTTGAAAAATGCTCGTCTCCCATTGACTTCAATGGGGTTCGTTAGTTGAAACGAGCTCTCAAGCATTACAAAAAGTTTGGCTCGAGTAACGAGCACCCGAGCATGTTAGTGCTCACTCATCTCTACTGCTTATAGATAGCCTGCATTCTTTTATTCCCCCAATAGTACAGAAAAGATCAGCTAATGTTCCATCTACTTACTCAGAGAAAACAGATAAAAAATAGGAATCTAAAAGTTCGGCCTTCTCAACGTCATTCTTAAGCAATTCACCATTTTCATCTTGTAAGTATCCAATAGCATCTTTGACTTTTCTTTTGCTTTTGACATACCCCCAAAATCCTTTTTTATTCATTTTGGCCTCTGTTGCAAGCCTCAATTCATTATTAGCTTTAGCTTTTCTGACACTTGCCCTACAGTACTGCAGACTGCATTATATTCTTCTTTAGATATTTCCCCCTTTCCATTTGTTAAACATTTTTCTTAATTTTTAGCATGTGTGCAAGTTCTGTGTTCATCCATTCTGGTCTCTTTAAATGCTTCCCATTCTTCCTTCCATTAGGGATTGTTAACGATTGTGCTTTGAGAATCTTATTTCGCAGTATTTCGCAACCTTCTTGGACATTTCTGTCCTTATGAACATCCAGCCATTGAATTCTTCCTACTCTCTTTCTGAGTCCATTAAAATCTGCCTTTCTGAAATCCAACCTTGAGGTCTGAGTTTTCTCAGGTTATCCTTCCTTTTTTATCAAAAATTCAAGGATAGAATGATCACTGCCTCCTAAGGTCCCAGCCACTCTTACTTCCTCAACCATTTCCTCCCTGTTGGTAAGAATTAGGTCCAAGATAGCGGAAGAAAAAAAAATGGTTATAGTGATGCTTGATGGTAACTGCTGCCCCTTGTGGTTCAAATTAATCACTGTCCTCAAAAACAAATCTTATTTTTATACAAGTGCCATCTACACTACAGTATAATAATACTGCCCCTTATATACAAGACTCTAACTACTACAATACTGCTCCCTACGTACAAGAATATTACTACTATAATACTGCTCCTATGTACAAGAATATAACTACTATAATACTGCGCCCTATGTACAAGAATATAACTACTATAATACTGTCTCCTATGTACAAGAATATAACTACTATAATACTGCGCCCTATGTACAAGAATATAACTACTATAATACTGCGCCCTATGTACAAGAATATAACTACTATAATACTGCGCCCTATGTACAAGAATATAACTACTATAATACTGTCTCCTATGTACAAGAATATAACTACTATAATACTGCGCCCTATGTACAAGAATATAACTACTATAATACTGTGCCCTATGTCCAAGAATATAACTACTATAATACTGCTCCTATGTACAAGAATATAACTACTATAATACTGTGCCCTATGTCCAAGAATATAACTACTATAATACTGCCCCTTATGTACAAGAATATAACTACTATAATACTGCTCCTTATGTACAGGAATATAACTACTATAATACTGCCCCCTATGTACAAGAATATAACTACTATAATACTACACCTATGAACAAGAATAGAACTACTATAATACTGCCCCTATGTACAAGAATAGAACTACTATAATACTGCTCCTATGTACAAGAATATAACTACTATAATACTGCCCCCTATGTGAAAGAATAGAACTACTATAATACTGCCCCTTATGTACCAGAATATAACTACTATAATACTGCCCCCTATGTACAGGAATATAGCGACTATAATACTGCCCCCTATGTACAAGAATATAGCTACTATAATACTGCCCCCTATGTACAAGAATATAGCTACTATAATACTAAGCCCTTATGTACCAGAATATAACTACTATAATACTGCACCCTATGTACAGGAATATAACTACTATAATACTGCACCCTATGTACAGGAATATAACTACTATAATACTGCTATTATGTACAGGAATATAGCTACTATAATACTGCTATTATGTACAAGAATATAACTACTATAATACTGCCCCCTATGTACAAGAATATAACTACTATAATACTGCCCCTTATGTACAAGAATAGAACTACTATAATACTGCTCCTATGTACAGGAATAGAACTACTATAATACTACACCTATGAACAAGAATAGAACTACTATAATACTGCTCCCATGTACAAGAATATAACTACTATAATACTGCCCCCTATGTACAAGAATATAACTACTATAATACTGCTCCTATGTACAAGAATATAACTACTATAATACTGCCCCCTATGTACAAGAATATAACTACTATAATACTGCTCCTATGTACAAGAATATAACTACTATAATACTGCTCCTATGTACAAGAATATAGCTACTATAATACTGCTCCTATGTACAAGAATATAACTACTATAATACTGCCCCCTATGTACAAGAATATAACTACTATAATACTGCCCCCTATGTACAAGAATATAACTGCTATAATACTGCTCCTATGTACAATAATATAACTACTATAATACTGCCCGTATGTATAAGAATATAACTACTATAATACTGCTCCTATGTACAGGAATATAACTACTATAATACTGCCCCCTATATACAAGAATATAACTACTATAATACTGCCCCCTATGTACAAGAATATAACTACTATAATACTGCCCCCCTATGTACAGGAATATAACTACTATATTACAATCCACCTATGTACAAGACTATAACTAGTATCATACTATCCCCCATGTACAACAATATAACTACTATAATACTATGTACTATATATAAAATTTTGCCCCCCAAAAGGCGCTAGGTCTTATTTTCAGTGAATGTCTTATGATACTTACCTAACAGGCTTGGTGCAGGTCCCTCTTGCTGCTCTCCGAAGCTTTGATTGGCCAAATCATATATCCCACCTCAACAACGTGATGGCTGTGATTGGTTCTTCGATGCCTGCTCTGTCAATCAATGCAGTATTCGATGAACCAAATACAGCCATTGCATTGGTTCATGGAGCTTTGCATTGATTGGCTGAGCAGCATTCGAGAATGAATCAGAGCCATCGCTTCCTGGAGGCGGGATTTATGAATACCGTACACAGAAAGTGATTTTCTGTAAGCGAACATGGTGTACTGGATGCATAGTGGAGCTCAAGATAGCAGCAGGAGGACCTGGACTGAGCCTTCTAGATAATGTATTTTTTTAAATGTAAAGCAGCTAGGGCTTATTTTTGTGGTAGGGCTTATTTTTCAAGTGTCCCCGAAAAATTGGGGTAGCGCTTATTTTCAGGGTGGGTCTTATTTTTGGGGAAATGGGGTATAATACTGTCCCCATGTGAATATAAAGGATATCAGTACAATACAAATATAAGTTATAATTTATGAGCTTGAGTCTGTGATTCTTTCCGTTATATTGCTATCTTTTGCCTAGTATATACTGTAAATGTGGTAAGAGGAGATTTGTACAATCACTGACTTTCATCTTACTAACCTTCTTTCTACCCTAGACTATGACTGCCCGTTTGTCAAAGCAGATCCCCCTCATCATCCTGCACTGCATGCTCCACGAGTGTGCTGACAAGCTGGAGGCCCAAATGCTGCTTCTGCTTCAGGACAAGGAGAACATCAATATGTTACTAGTGGAAAAGGAGGACCTGGTGAGAGAGCGTCAGAATCTGAACGACCAGATCAAACGTCTTCAGGGGGCCCAGAAGAGAGTAGCCAAATTCCCATACAAGTAACTAACCCTCTTAGCCTGAAAATCTTTATATATTGATAGGAGTAGTAGAACCCTTCGGGAGGCGCTCTAAGATTCCCTCTCCTTTTGGAAAATCTTCTTTGGTGCATTTCTTATAATGGGCTGTAGTAGCAATTTCAATGTTTTAATACCTCTATGCTCATTGTAAGGCTGCATCCGCACGGGCTACAAAATGGGCTTCACATTATAGCGAGATCTTGTAGCCCGTGCGGATGCAGCCTCAGGCCGCTTCCAGTTACCCCTCCTGACTTTCATCATCCCAATCATCATTTTCAGTGCATCCACCACTAATGGGTGATTATTCTGGAACTAACACCGGTCTCAACCAGAAAAATCCATTCCTCCTTGCAAAAGTCAAGGATGAAGAATGGAAGATTCCTTAGAATCTGCACCCCAGTCTAGCCAGCATCAAACTGATTGCAGCTTAGAGGATCCACTTCTCTGAAGAGAAATGTAACACTAGGAGAGTTCATCTCTCATAACAGGGGGTCTGTTGGGTAACAAATTAAAGTCCATATATAAATTTATAGTGGGCTAATCAGATGAAATCTGGTACAGACACCTCGGGGATTTGTTTGATAAGGGTTCCTTAGTTTATTATTATCTACAGTAGTTCTACAACCCAGATGTTGACTTTCTGTGGAATACCAATAAACCGCTACACTGCCCTAGGCACTCACTGACAATGTAAGCCAGTAAAGTATCTCAAACTTTGTGCTGTCTCATCCATCTGGGGTTAGCTGGAATGCATTGGAACAGGATCGGTAATAAAGTTATCACTTTAGAGAAAAAATGTTCTATGGTAATATGTGGTAACAGCAAATTCGTCTAATCACCACCCTGTTGTTGGTGCCCCACAGTACTTGGTGGGGCAGAACATGCCTGCCACAAGTCCTGCCCATGGATGTACTCTGGACCATAGATGAATGCTGTCCCTGATAGCACCTCCTTGTTGCCGGCCCACCTCTACACCCAGGGGCGTACCTAAAGCCTAAGGGGCCCGGGTGCAAAAGTTCAGCTGGGCCCCCCCCCCCCCCTCCATCTGTACCCGTACCTATACCTAAACCGTGCTAATTTACAAACATGATTCAGCCCCCTGGCGTAAGCCTTCTCATCAGGACTCCTTTTGACTACGTAAAAATCTGTTGGTAATGTCTTGGCCGCTTTCATACGGCCGCACAAATTGCGTGAGATTTGTGCGTTGCAAGACGTACAAATCGCACATGAATATGACCCCATTCTTCTGAATACAATCATACACAGGAGCGATTTTTTTTTTTTTTTCTCTGCATCGCACGAGAATATGATGATGTGATGTGAGCTGGTTTTAACACAACAACCGCTCACATCCGCGGGGACGACACACGTTGGTGAGTGTGATAGGGGGCAGAGTTTCACGGCTTGATATCAGACTCACTCGTGTGAAATTAGCCTGAGGCCGGCTGCACATGGCTGGATTTGCATTGCGGAATATGGAGCGGGCGTCCGCCTATGGATTCCGCAGCATGTACCGCCCATAGCATGTTATGGAAAAGCATTTTTTTCTCTACACAAGCGGAAAGCAATTGCAGTTTTCCACTCACAGAGGAAAAAGCACGGCGTGCTGTATTTTAATGCATGTATATACCCAGGTTATACCAGCTATACATATATAATTATATACAGGAGAGGTATAACCTATACCAGCTGTACATATATAATTATATACAGTATATACCCAGGTTATACCAGCTGTACATATATTTATATACAGGAGAGGTATAACCCAGAGGTCCCCAACTCCAGTCCTCAGGGACCACCAACAGGTCACGTTTTCAGGATATCCTATAGTAAGAACACCTGTGGCAATGTCTGAGGCACTGACAATAATTACATCACCTGTGCAACACTGAGGAAATCCTGAAAACATGACCTGTTGGCGGTCCCTGAGGACTGGAGTTGGGGAACACTGGTATAACCTATACCAGCTGCACATATATAATTATATACAGAAGATACACAGGTTACACCAGCATGGTCCATATCACTATATACAGGATGTGTATCCCCCTGTATATAGTGGCATGTCCCATGCTGGTGTAACCTGTGTATTCCCTGTATATAATTAGATATATACACAGCTTGTATAACTTATACCAGCTATACATATATAATTATAATTTCTTCTCTACTCACCTCTGCAGCAGTCTCTGGGCAGCCTGTAATGGAAAGTCCCCCGTCGTTTGATCACATGACCAGAGCCTGGTCATGGGATCTGGAGCCACAGGTCCTCTCCCAGGTCCTGTGCATCCAGCGCTCCGGAGGTGAGTAGAGCCGCACCAGCCCCTCCCCCTGGTAATCGCTGGCCGGCAGAGACTGATAGACTGCAGCTGTGACCACTCACAGCTGCAGTCTATCAGTTGGAGGGCCGCGCCTTGGGAGTCTGCAGTCTGTAATTGGCTGCCGGCTCCACGTGTAACAGCCCTCCCCTCTGCTGTTGCCGACCTGCGGTGCTGCCTCCCGTCTCTCTCCCCTCCCTTCTCAGCCATCATGCGGCCGACAGCGCCGATCCCCTGGACCCCCTCAGCTCAAGGGCCGGGTATATGCACTGAATGTGCATGTGGGTATGGCGGAGGGCGGCCCCGGGGCCCGCTGAGCGCAGGGGCCGGGTCGCCATGGCGACCCCAGCACCCCCTGACGCTACGCCTATGTCTACACCCCTCTTAACTATGATTATGTTTGACTCACCTGAGCAAAAGATCTGGGAAATTTACAGAATTCAGTGATCTAATTACTGATGTTATTAAGGAAAAACCCTGACGCCAGGGAAGAGATATCAGGATGGATGTGGACATTGAAGTTCCTATCCTAAAATTTCCATGCAGTGTCCAATCCACATTCGCAGTGGTAAGTCACATGTGGACAGGACTCTAGTTCTCAGGATCAGACGAGGAATGTGGTTGGACTCTCACTGATAGGGCACACAATATAGGGAGGTTCCTGGGCTCTGATAGAACATATCATTGCTTACCTGGACAAGCCTTATATGTCTTCTTGTTAATCTTCTCTCCTAGACAATGACCATCCATATGTACAGGTGATGACAATATGACCTCAACCCTTTTTATTTCCTTTCTGACATTTTTCGAAAATAGTGTCTCATTCCTAGACAATGAAAGATGGGATCAGTTCCATCCTCCATGGAGCAAGAGACCTTGAGGCTGATGTGGAGACACAAGGCCTCTAGGATGGGGTCTGATAGTGGAACTAGGAGACAGAAGGGCAAGTGGTAAAGAGAAGCTTATTCAAGGGGTAAATATTCAAGATGATCCATATACCATCCAGACCGCGCTCTCCGTTCCGCTAACACATTCAGACTAAACACCCCCTAATTCAAACATCATATTCTCTCCTCCAGGACTTCTCTAGAGCAGCAGCAGTCGTCTAGAACGCACTACCCCAAAACATTTGGACAATCCCCAACACAAAGAACTTCAGACACGTCTTAAAAACACACCTCTTCAAAGAGGCATACCAAATCTCGTTGGTATGCTCATTGGTGCAAGCCCCCACCCCTATTGTTTCCTACTTATTAAATACTACATGGAACTGTTATAACGTCTGTTTTTCCCTGGATTTTGAAGTCGCTGCAGAATAACTTGCTGCTTTACAAGTAAGGATTATTATTATGACCCAACAAGGAGTCATGTGAGTGCTACAGTGCAGAAGCTATTCACCCTGCACCTCGGAAGCGAACCACACTGGCACTGACACCCTGGGCTCCCCCAGCATGTAAAGCTGCACTGCTCATTGAAAGAATATTGATAAATATGAGCTACTGGTTAATATTACCCCCCCCCCCCCCCCGGACTGAAATGTGGCGTTATGAATAGGTTGTAAGCCTGCATGGTGCACCCAACGTAGCACTTGGCTCAGCACCCTTTGTATGCTATATCTGTGTGCAGGTATAGTACTAAGCAGCCGCTCCCCTCAGTATAAGCAGGGTGTGTGAGTGGTTCTTCATCAGTACCTTCACCTGTGCAATGCTCATCCATATAGCAGTTTGGCTGTCTGCCTGCTGGGGCATGTGGTGCCTCTACCTGCCCTTCTATTTTCTAATAGCATATTGGTAAGCATGAGAAGGCTTTCTGTGACTTTTTGCATATTTTTTTTTTCTGTAACTTTTACTGGCCTCTTGCCTGTGCAGCATCTGAGGAGCATAGGAGATAGCGGGGTAGAGTTGGGCCTTGTTATGGGGCTCTACCATCTCCTCCCCTGCGGGTAGCAGGGGACCCATCCAAGTTACTGCTAGGGAGAATTTCATGGGGGTAACCCAAAATGTGGCTTACCTTAAACAGTCCTGTCACTCGTGACGCCACCATTCCCTACTCCGTGGTGAATCCAGATGATTAAATAAATGGTACACACAAACAGGGAAACTTTTAAGGAGCAAAGCCGGAAACGGTTGTCAGTGCTAGTTTACGTGAACAATAACGGTACAGTCCAACGTTATTACAAAACTCATGCTAGCAGGGAAATGGTGCAAAATCAAAGTGGTGCGACAGGGAGGAAATCACAGGAGACCAGAAGTATCCACAGTCCAAGTTATCTGCAGGGTTCTGTTCCCAGTACAACCTCCTTCACACTCGCCAGCTCTCTAGCGGTCAGCACTCACATTTGGCAGCCAGGCACTCCACGCTGCATGGCGGTTCCACTCTCTCTACTCTCCTCCTCAGTGGTTCAGGATACCACCGGCATTTCCTGGGTGAAGCAGACCCATTCAACGCTGAGGATACCTTTCAGCGTCTTCTATTCCAGCCCACCCAGAACTGATGGTGTCTGTGTGGTACACTTGCAGAACCTCCAAACGCTCCTCTCACTTGCAAGGCCAGAACAGAACAACCCTTGCACACACCTTGCAATCACATATATAAAGCACGATTACGTGACAAACAACAAGATACATTTTCCAGACCTCTCACATACCACACAGTTAACCCATTCAGTGCTTCAGCTATGCAAAACACATCATATTCATACAACATGCAAAACACTGACAACACATAGGCACGAGACAAATGCATGCATACTGTCAGGGTACCGGAGTTCGGGTACTGGAAGTCCCTAAAAGCTACCCGCAACCCCTGTCCCTACCTACTTGCCCCCCTGGGCTAGGCCCCAGGGCGACAACTGGGCAACGGTCCCTATACTCACTAGGGAAGCAGGGTAGGGGGTCAGACTTACAAACAAATACCGAGACAAACAGACACAGAGGCAAGTCAGGAAGTCCGGGTCGGCAACAGGAGAATACGCGGTACCAGGGATCAGGCGAAGTCAAAGTCAGGTTCCAAAGCAGAGGGTCACAACGGGAAATCAGATGAGAACAATGCGGATGTAGCCTGGAGACAAACATACACTGGCAATGCTAGAGAGAAACAGGCACGTTTAAATGCTGTCAGAACTCCCACCCCAGCAGCTGATTGGGGCGGGGAGCCTGCCAGCAGCCAGACCCAGGCAAAAGGTAGCGAGTGCAGATCCCAGACATCCAGCAGCAAGTGCAGATGCTGCTAGTCAGGATGTCATGGCAACGTGGACTGCATCGCCGCATCTCCAGCAACTGACCGCCCTGGCGCCGCCCCCTGAGCACAGGAGCATGCGCCCGGAGCCAGTGTCCGGGACCCCAACGGCCCGGGGAGGTCACCAAGACCGGAGCTCCCCTGCGCCGCACCCGAACAGCGCGGGTGACAGGACCGGTAGTGCGGACGCGGAGACCCCGAGAGCTGTCGGTCCTAACACATACATTATGGAGGTGCCCATTAACTCCAGGCCACTACACCTGTTGAGTTCAAATATTTCCAGAAGTCACACATTTTCCACCAGTTTGTGATTGCAGGTTTTCGTTGGACACTTCCTTCACCGGACTTATTCTGAAACACCCTTTGACATTGTTTAAACAAACCCGTTCACCAGTATTCACAACCAATTAACACCGGCTGTTCAACGGAATACATTTGTTGCACACTGAATCAAACGCCTGTTTGGTTGTCGCATTTTGACATCATGGGTACAATCCACTTTGTTAAGAGGTGTGACGGTTCGATAAACATAGGGGGCAAGTTATCAAACTGTCTAAAGCAAAACCTGTATTTGTTGCCCAATCCAACCAATCACAGCACAGTTTTCATTTCTCATTGTGGTCTTGAAAAATGAAAGCTGCTCAGTGATTGGTTGCTCTGGGCAAAAAAAGACAGGTTTTCTTTTAGTCAGTTTACATAAATCTGCTCCATTATCTTCATGCAGATGAATTGTCATAGAGAACAAGACAGAAATTACGCCGTTATTGAGGAATGTTTGGTTTCCTAGAGAGAATCAGCCTGTATAAAAGATGGGATCAGCAGATTGTGAGATGAGGTGTGAGACCCACAACACAAAGAAAAAGGCGAGGAGAATACTTGTTGGGGGACACCACATTGGGGCAGCAACGTCCAACATGGAGGATTCCACAAGGTGTAGTGGGGTCCCTCCAGAATAACAGGTAATTGGGGCTCTGTAGAGGATCAGGTGTTAGTAGCCCTCCGACTGCCAGTAGCGTTAAACTTAATCTCCCTTCCACCCATGATTGGAGCAGTCTTTTGGCCCAATTTACATTGACTCTAGTAATGTCTCCCTTGTAACATGAGGAAAAGCGGGCGATGCTGAGAAGAGAAGATCCGAATCTAGGGCATGTGACTCAGATATTTGTTCTGGCGACTGGCTGCAGTACCAGGCACAGCCACTGCTGAACGTGCAAAACTGTGCCTCGTAGGCTATGATGGAAGGAACGGTATTATTGTATCTTGACGCCTCTCAGAATAGGTCAATAAAAAGCAGCTTGCATAAGAAAAAAAAATTATTTACATTTTAATAATAGAAAAACATTAAAAACTCATGAATTTGATATCACAATAATCATACTAACCCATAGAACAAAGTTCACATGTCATTTTGTTCTGCACTGTGAAAGCTGTAAGAAGTAAACTCCCCACAAATGGCGCAATTGCATTTTTTTCTTTTCATTCCTCCCCACTGAAAAATTTTAACATTTTTTCTGGATATTCCACAGTACATTGAAGGGTATTATTAAAAAATACAACTCGTCCTGCAGCAAGCAGACTCTGTTATCCAACCCTGCGGTCTTTTTTGTTGTGGGAAACCCAATTAGAGGCCACAGCGGTCAGGTGCCGATCTCCTGGTATATCTGCTCACGTTTCGGGAGATCAGCATCTGACTGCTGGCACTTTCTGCAGTAAGGGGGATACTGTGTGTGGTACTATGGGGGCATTATCACTATCTGGGGTATTATGGATCGGGGATGTGTGTAGAGATTTGGGAAACAATGCCCGTGGCTGGAAAATTGAGGTCAAAGATGTCTGTCAAATTCTGTAGAGACAAGTTGTAACCAGGTCTGTGCGGGCAAAAAGGTCACCACAAGACCAAAACTCCTCACAGTTACTCATCCTGCAGCTAATAAAGACACAATAAATATAGATACATCTCAGATGGACAGGATGAACGATGTATCCACAAGATGGAGCCATTCATACTACAAAGATCCCGGAATCATGCATCTCATGGGAATCCCGGGAGTCCAGAAGTTCTCTGCTAACACCAGGAGGATCTAGAGGGAAACGGTTCTATCATCAGTATGACAGTCATACAGTTTATTCTGATTACCACTGCAGAACAGACTAACTATTTCTGGGGTCAGTAGCTGGAGGCAGAGGAGTCACTAATCACAGCAGTGCATTGTGCACCTTGTGCAGGAGGAGCATGGCGGCTGTACAGAACAATGGAGATCAGTCCTGTTATAGTGACATCTGCCACTAATTTGACCACCGCAGCTTCCTAATTTCATCCACATTTTGGGTCAAGTGTGATTGTTCTCAGTAAGGCCACGGTCACACAGGGCAGATTCCCGATGGAAATGCCGCGGTTTGGCCACAGCGAAAAACCACGACATTTCCATCGGGAGAACCGCTGAACTGGATTATATTTTTCTCCAGCAGGTTTCAGGGTATTCTGTAGCTTCCTAATTGTATAGTGTGCACACATCATCAACCAGATCAGACACAAGTGATGACTCTCAGGTCTAAGCTGCGTCTGCCATACAATGCTCAGAGCCTCAGGTTTATTGAAACACATAATACCTGCCCTTTATGGGCGTATAACACATTACATCAGTAACATATAGAATCCTCCCCACCCCCCTCCCCACACCTCTCTCAAGTCCAGTGTATGAGCCAGTCTTTGTCCTCCCAGCATGTGGCCAGGCAAAAGTAGTTTGTTTTTTTTAGAAGTTTAGGGTGGGGGGAGGGCTGGGAAGATGCCCAAAATGGATACACTTCTTACAGTATTGGAATGTGACTTTAACTCTTAGAGGCTGCAGATGAGCTTTATATTAGGCTAACATTATACCATACATCTTTCATCATGCCTTTGTCCAGCAATTACCATAATGACCTTATGCGACCATTAGCCTCTACAGAGTTAAATCACTACAGCTGCATAATACATCTAGTTTATTACAAATCAATAGACATTTTGTGCTAACTAATCTTCATGTCTACAACACTGCTGCGGTTTTGAAGCAGCCCGGCCGCTCGCTCTTCCGCTGTGGCACTCTCATAGAGGAGGGCACGGCCGCAGCGGGAAAAAAAAATGAACATACTGCGGTTGGCAAATCCGCACCGCAGCAGCGGCTTCTGCCAGCGGATTTGCCATCCCGTGTGGACGAGATTTTTGAGAAATCTCGTCCACATGGCTGGCTAATCCCGGAATTAGCGGCTACATGCGGATTTGCCGCGGCGAAATTCCGCACGGATTTTCTGCGGCAAATCCGCCCCGTGTGAACCCAGCCTAAGAGAAACCAAGTAATTTTGTAGATATACCTTTTAATAGCTAACAAAAATACATGATGTTTTAGCGAGCTTTCAAAGCTCTCAGGGTCCTTTCTCAGGCATAATGGAACAAATCTAAATACATATTTAATATATACACATGATCACATGCGAGGGCACAAGCATGGTGTACTTAATTTGTACTGGATAAATACCAGAGACAGGGTAAGAGGGCACAGATATGTTGGGATTAATAGCACTTGGATAAATACCAGGGAGGGATGAGCATAACAGTAAATAATTAGTCCAGTGACAAAGAATGTGAAAGTTTATAGTCTCTAAATTGATATTAGGGGGTCAACACCAGGCCAACATTATACCTCTGCTCTGGGTTTCTCATGGTCTCCACTGGTGTAAACCCCCTCCCTCCGAAATTCATACCATTTCTGATGGCATCAAAGATGGTTATAAATTTATATTCCCAAATTCTTCTGTGACGTTGGGACTTAAGATTGCTTTTAAGTATGACTCTGATATGTTGTATGTTGTGTCCAACAACTAAAAAAATGCTTCACCAAAGGTAATTTTGTCTTTCTTTATTTAATCATGTGACAATAAGATCTGATCCTCGCTTTCAGTTTTAGTCCTGTTTCCCCAACATAAAGGGCCCCAACAGGATATTCTCCTTAGGGAGAGCACTTAAGGTGACTTATGAGGCCATCCATGCTCCTCTGGGAAATTTATGCAAATAGGAAGATGGAACAATGCCTCTGCAGCGCCATCTATTGGAAGGCAGCATTCCTGCAAGTCAATGCTAGACTTTTTGACTTTTTTTAAATCCCGTAATGGACATTTCCTGTAGTGCTTTTACAGATTTACTTTGCCTGCTCCTTAAAAGGAAAACACTGAATATAACGGCACCTGAATTTGATCTGCTCTTGGGGAGATGTCCATTCTCTTCTGAGTGACCATTCATCTGCTCCATATCTACATCCTGGAACGCTGTCATGTTCTTCTTTTTACAGCACTAATAACAGAACAGATTACAAATATGGTGGATTATGTCTCCCTTGTAGTTTTCTGTCATGTAATAATCTTATATTTGTACATTTAATCGTATAATCGTATATTTCTCCCACCAGCTCAGGGGTACCGCGATGGGGAGCCCTTGTGCCCCCACTTACGCTAACCTGTACCTGGGCTGGTGGGAGGAAAAATTTGTCTTCAGCGAGTCCAATGCTCAGTGGACCTCTATGGTAGAAATTTGGCTCAGATACATCGATGATGTTCTGATTCTGTGGTCGGGTGAGATCGATTCCTTCAAAAACTTTGTGAGCCATCTTAATAAGAACAACCTCGGATTGAACTTCACCTATGAGATTAACCGCCAATCCATCACATTCCTAGACCTGCAAATCGCCAAAACACCAGAGGGATCTCTAGAAACAACTATCTATAGAAAACCCACGGCCACGAATAGCTTATTACATTATCAAAGTCACCATCCGTGGGCCCTCAAAAAAGGCATCCCGAAAGGGCAGTTCTTGAGAGCAAAAAGAAACTGCTCAGAAAAATCTGAATATGAGGCAAGGGCTACAGACATGGCAGAAAGGTTTAGGAAACGAGGTTATCCGGATGAGGTCATCAGGGAGGCACAGACAGCAGCATCAGATAAAACAAGAATAGACCTCCTGACAAGAACAAATAAAAAACAAGATGAGGGCGTTATAAGACTGGTAGCTACCTACGACGACAAGTCAAGCAAAGTCAGAGGAATTATCCAAAAATACTGGAATATCCTCAGACGGGACACGGATCTCATCGATTGTCTATCTGAGAAACCCTCAATAACCTACCGTAGGGCGAGAAGCCTAAAAGATAGACTGGTGCATAGCCATTACGTGTCTCCGCCAGATACACGGAATTGGCTAAATAGTCACCCGATCTTGGGCTCGTACCGATGCTCTGGCTGTAAAGCATGCCCGTTCATGGAAAGAACTAACTCCTTTACCAGCTCGGCTACGGGAGAGACATACACCATAAGAAGCTTCATAAACTGTAGAACTACCTGTGTAGTATACCTGGCAACATGTCCTTGCCCCAGGGATTATGTTGGAAAGACGATCCAACAATTGAGAAGAAGGGTTCTGTCACACATTGGTAACATCTGCCGCGGTGAAAGTACAAGTTTGGCTAACCACATACGTGACGTGCATGGAAATGACCCCCACACGGTAACATTTAGAGGTATTGAAGCTCTAAGACCCACAGCACGTAGGGGCCATTTGGATCGCAAACTTCTACAGAAAGAATCACAATGGATTCATCGCCTTAACTTGGTAGCTCCAAATGGTCTAAACGAATGTCTGTCTTTTGTCCCCTTTATCTGAGGTAATTACTACTTACAAGTCATACAAGAATACCTATACTCCTAACAAAAAGATAAGAGCCACGTGTGGCACGGAGTGTGGGCTCTCGCCTGCGACCTGGGGGTTGCGGGTTCGGTCCCCGCGTGCGTCGGGTGGCCGGCTCGGGGTTGACTCGGCCTTCCATCCTTCTGGGGTCGGTTGAGTGGGGGCCCAGCTTGGTGGGGGGTAATCGGGTAGTAGTTACCTGAAGGCGCTGCGTGGTGGGTTGGCGCTATACAGATACCAGGATTTATTTATTTATATTAAAAAGCACACCTGTTGAGTCCTCAGTAAGTGTTAAAATGAATTAAATAACAGAACAGAACCATTATATCGGTACCAACGAGATACTAGGATACTTACCTGCATCATCAGTCATCATGACATCCTCATATTTATCCTTTTTTTTATTATGCACTAACCAAATAATGCAAAGTGCTAAATATCATGAAAAACATCAAGGGACAATTTAAACACACTTGTCATCTATGGGGATCTCTTGATTTAGATTTGAGATTGATGCCAAGTGATTATGGAACAGGTTATCACACAGAGAGACACCATCTCCCCTGTTCAGATGCGGAGCGCTCCAGTATATCAAGCGCAGGCGCAGAGCATAGTTGGACGACACTTTGTCCTCTTACAAGCGCCGCGCTCCTGCACGATGTGCGTGTGCGCGGACTCGGCGGCACGTACCGGAATCTTGCATTAGTTACATCTATTTTCAACAGGTCACATGACCGGAGTCCTTAGAAACGCCCCTTGATGACTCGCTTGGCAACTATTGGTGGAGGACAGCACGAGCCCCCAGCAGAGGCGGTGCCAATTGTATTTAAACTCTGGCAGCCAGGCTCGTACCAGGTCTGCCAGAATATCATGAGACACAGATCTCAGCGGTTGCTCTGCGATTGTGTGTGTGTGTGTGTATGTGTGTACATTTGGAGTGGGCAACATCAAGCTAAACACTCCAAACGTTTGCATAGGCATGAATCAACTTAGGAGGTTAGCTGATTTCCAATGAGCAATGTTATCTAGCTCAGTCAGCTACCTCAGCTGTTTCATAGCACTTGAATAACTTCAATGGGCTATATAGTGGTGAGCTGACCCCCAATGAGCAATATCACCTAGCTCATGCAGCTACCTCAGCTGATGCATAACACTTGAACAATTGCAATGAGCTACATAGTGGTTTGCTGACCTTTAATGAGCAATAGTATCTAGCTCATTCAGTCAGTTACCTTAGCTGATTCATAGCGCCTCAATTATTTCATTTGAGCTATACAGTGGTTAGCTGACTTTTCAATGAGCAATGTTATCTAGCTCATTCAGCTACCTCAGCTCATTCTCGGCGTTTGAATAACCTTACAGCACTATATGGTGGAAACATATACACTCATCTATAATTGCCTCTTTAACGGCAAACATAACACGCATGACAGCACCGCAGTGCATTACATGTTTCTATGATTGCGCCCTAAACTCATCAGACGTCATCATAGACTCAATCGCATATCTGTATCTGAGCAAACATCTTTTTCCAGTAAAGTAGCCTCTAACTTGGTAACCAAAGTGGGCTATCATTGCTAGGAAAATTAACTGCTCTTTATCGTAATTTGAGCATCACGCCCCTCGTGCGATCTTGTAAACACCCAGTTATATATCCCTGAGTGGACAATAATACAACATGATACTCTGATCCTGATGAATCGGCTAAATAATTAGGAGCCGAGGAAACGCGTCGATCGTTTTAACAAAAGAAGGCGTATCGATTGCAAAAAAATATCAATCATTGCGCCTTAGGAGTGCAATATCTTCCTAAATATCCACGTTTTTTTGTGAATAACTACGTGTGTACCAGTTTCAACAAATTATAATAAACTGCACCAAAGTAGTGGAATAATTATAGGAGACCTTCGGTTTATTCCTTAATACAGTCAAGGCCGAATCTGGGCCAACTGGTTACTCTGTGACCCTTGTATCTCTGGGTAACAGACCAAGTTCAGGGTGTTCCCTATTACACTTTTATACCTCCACAAAAGAAATAACAAATATCAAAATTACTGTTATTCTTTGCTAACACAGCATTGATAACGGAGGCATTATTTTAAAAAAATTTTTGTTGTCATATATGTTTGTCAATTTTTAATAGGATAAATAAAAGTTATTTTTTAATAATAAAAATTAGATTTTCTAGTGGGTCCTTTTCAGTGAATTGATATATTTGTACATAGTTGATTAAATCCCTCAAAATGGATTTACGAGAAAGATCCCAGCGGAGAGAAGTATCACTACAGCCAGAGCAGCAGCAACAAGGGAAAGTCGTAATGTGAGACTCCGAGGACCTGCAGGAACATAAATGACACAAATCAGAGAGGGTGTGACCTGGAGAAATATACCTGTATACCCACAGGCATATACATATATACTATCTGATAACACAGTGTATTAGTCACATAGTTGGTGTCATAATACAATGTATATGCGTGTGTGTGATATAATATCCAGTCTGTAGTCTGCAATAATACAACAGTGCTTGCGTGCTAAATAGAGATGAGCGAACGTACTCGGTAAGGGCGATTTCGCAATCGAGCACCGCGATTTTCGAGTACTTCACTACTCGGGCGAAAAGTACTCGGGTGCGCCGGGGGGCAGGGGGAGGCGCGGCGGAGCGGGGGGTAACAGGGGGGAGCCCTCTCTCTCTCCCTCTCCCCCCTGCAACCCCCCACTCACCAACTGCGCCCCCCGAATCTTTTCGCCCGAGTACGGAAGTACTCGAAAATCGCGGTACTCGGGCGAAAAAGGGGCGTGGCCGAGTACGTTCGCTCATCTCTAGTGCTAAACAGTGTATATAATATCCATTTATAATATAAATATGTATCAGTCTATAGTCTGACTAATAATTATATGATGCATATATTAGGTCTCTGTGTGCTATAATATCCATATAATAATGCACGATGCTCTGGAATAACACTACAATACATATAACAGGTCTGCGTGATACATAATAATTGTAAGTTATCACATGAAAGTTATTAGAGATCTGATATCTCACAACCCTCAGGACTTCACAACATCACAAAAACAAGGAATTGGCATTCTGAAGTTAGGGTCTTCATACACACTGCATCCGATCTGTACTAACTGCATGTGATTACCGCTAATTGCTGGGCTGCACCTGAACCTGCTAACTGAAACACTGGAAAGTCCAGGTGAAGTGCGGAAATAAGCTATTGTTATAAAATATGCCATCTCTATGGCTCCTGACCTGGACGGCTGTGCTCAAATCTAGATAACAGTTAAAGGGGTTGTCCCGCGAAACAAAGTTGGGGTATACACTTCTGTATGGCCATATTAATGCACTTTGTAATGTACATTGTGCATTAATTATGAGCCATACAGAAGTTATCAGAAATTATTCACTTACCTGTTCCGTTGCTAGCGTCCTCGTCTCCATGGTGCCGTCTAATTTTCAGCGTCTAATCGCCCGATTAGACGCGCTTGCGCAGTCCGGTCTTCTCCCTTCTGAATGGGGCCGCTCGTGCCAGAGAGCTGCTCCTCGTAGCTCCGCCCCGTCACGTGCCGATTCCAGCCAATCAGGAGGCTGGAATCGGCAATGGACCGCACAGAAGACCTGCGGTCCACCGAGGGTGAAGATCCCGGCGGCCATCTTCGCAAGGTAAGTAAGAAGTCACCGGAGCGCGGGGATTCGGGTAAGTACTATCCGTTTTTTTTTTTTAAACCCCTGCATCGGGTTTGTCTCGCGCCGAACGGGGGGGCTATTGGAAAAAAAAAAAAAACGTTTCGGCGCGGGACAACCCCTTTAAAGGGGTTTTGCTGGAGAAAATACTATTGATCACCTGTCCTCAGGATCAACAATATTGATCGGCTGGGGTTCACAGGTGATCGAGCGCCCGCTGTCAACATTCTGATACATAGGAGGTCTGAGCAAAAGCTGCTGCTCCGATCCTGTTGTAGTGGCCGATGCTTGTAATTGCAAGCGCAGCTGCCACTGTTTTCAAGGAGAGCTGCACTTGCAGTTACAAGTACCTCTACACTGAGGTTGCAGCAGCAGCTTCCGCTCCCACCTCAGTCTGCAGCGGCGCTGACAGACGGCACCCGATCAGCTATAGATAACCGAGATCCCGAGCGATGGACCCCAGCCGATCAGCTCTAGATAACCTATCCTGAGGACATGTCGTCAATAGTATTTTGACAGGAAAACCCCTTTACCCTTCTGCCCTGATCACGTGTTTCCCATTCTCTGCTTGGATTGTATATGCACTTTGCACTTCCTTTGTATCTGGCTTGTTGGTCAGTGTTACCTGTTGCGGAGTGTTCGGTCCTTGGTGTGTCCTGATTCTAGCCATTAAAGTCCCATCATGAAGAGTTGTGGTGTATCCAGCCCATCACTGCCTGCATCACCCAAAGGGACCACAATTCCCCAACAGCTATAATCAATATGCAGTTACCATGGATTGGCTGCAACATATATGGGCACCCTAAAGTTTTAATACATCCATAAACCTGAACACTTACCTGCAGTATATCTATAACCGGGTAGCGTGGGGGAGAAATGACACAATGTTACATACTTAAAGGGGTTGTCCCGCGCCGAAACGTTTTTTTTTTCTTTTCAACAGCCCCCCCGTTCGGCGCGAGACAACCCCGATGCAGGGGTTAAACAAGAACACCGGACAGCGCTTACCTGAATCCCCGCGCTCCGGTGACTTCTTACTTACCTGCTGAAGATGGCCACCGGGATCTTCTCCCTCGGTGGACCGCAGGGCTTCTGTGCGGTCCATTGCCGATTCCAGCCTCCTGATTGGCTGGAATCGGCACGTGACGGGGCGGAGCTACAAGGAGTCGCTCTCCGGCACGAGCGACCCCATTCAGAAAAGAAGAAGACCCGGACTGCGCAAGCGCGTCTAATCTGGCGATTAGACGCTGAAAATTAGACGGCTCCATGGAAACGAGGACGCCAGCAACGGAGCAGGTAAGTGAAAAATTTCTGATAACTTCTGTATGGCTCATAATTAATGCACAATGTACATTACAAAGTGCATTAATATGGCCATACAGAAGTGTATAGACCCACTTTGTTTCACGGGACAACCCCTTTAATGACATCTCATAATGACTCTATAGAGGGGTGTAACTATAGGGGATACAGTGGCACCCGGGCCCAGGAGCCTTAGGGGGCCCTTAATGCCTCTCTTCTCCATATACGGAGCCCAGTACTATGAATAAAGCATTATAGTTGGGGGCCCTGTTACAGGTTTTGCATTGGGGCCCAAAAGCTTCCAGTTATGCTTCTTACACAGAGGAAGCATCCACGGTACAGTAACCTCCATTAATCTGGGACAGGATGATCCAAAATTAGTCCCATGGTCCTTGTAAGATCTCCTTCTCTGCTCTCCTCTAATCTGCTCATCACACAATTGTATTAACCTAAGTTCTAATACATACAGCACCCGGGAATTAGTGGCACTTTATAATATATAGTAAAAATGGATTAACATGCTTGGTCTGTGTAAACATTTTTCATCTTAAAGGCCATTTAATGGGACAATCGTCACACAAAATTCTGTTACGTCTAAACGCGAAGCCATCACGCGCTATTCATTTATTTTTCGTTTGTTGGTCAGTTTCAGGCTGGATTCAGACGAACATATATTGGCTGGGTTTTCACGCCGAGCCGATATACGTCGTCTCTCTCTGCAGGAGGGAGCCTGGAAGAGCCAGGAGCAGGAACTAAGCTCCCGCCCCCTCTCTGCCTCCTCTCCACCCCTCTGCACTATTTGCAATGGGGAGAGGCGGAACGGGGGCGGGGCTAATTCTCAGAACTTAGCCCCGCCCCGCCTCCTTTCATTGCAAATTGTGCAGAGGGGCGGAGAGGAGGCAGAGAGGGGGCGGGAGCTCAGTTCCTGTTCCTGGCTCTTCCACCCCCCTTGCAGCGTGAAAACCGAGCCGATATACGGTCGTCTGAATCCACCCTTAGGCCTCCCTCACACAGGGCGTTTTATACAGCGTTTAGCGCTGCCTTTTCAGCCCAGCGCTAAACGCTGTACAACACTCCCATTCATTTCAATGGGGCTGCTCACACAGGGCTGAAAATGCAGCGCCTTCCAACGCTGCGCTTTGACAGCGATGTAAGTTCTATTTTGGGGCGTTTTCAGCCCTGCGTGGCCCATTGAAATGAATAGGCAGTGGTTTCAGCACTGCTGAAAACGCGGCAACACTTGGTGCCGCGTTTTTGGCAGCGTTAACCGCTCGCCGATTTTCGGGGTGAGGGCTTGTAATAGAAGCCCTCCCCCGAAAATCTTCCCCAGCTAGGTAGAGAAAAAAAGAAAGTTAATACTCACCTAGCCGCTGCAGTCCGGGTCGCGGCCGCTGCTCTCTGCCTCTGATCCGGGCTTCCCCTGCACTCACAAGTCTATTGCCGGAGGCCAGGTTTGAGAACCCCGGCTCCGGCAATAGAGTGCTGTGATTGGTTGTTGGCGCCCAATCACAGCCCTTCATTGACTGTGAATTGATTGGCCGCCCTGTGTGAGGGAGGCCTTAGTCAGCATAAAAATCATCGCTGGTTCACTGACTTCTCGCTGCGTCTAAAGGCTCCCTGCTCAGAGCTTCACAAAGATCGTTGGCGACAAGTGAGCGATGCTTAGCAATTACCTGCCTGACTAAAAGTTCTGCATGATCGCCAACAACGAGCTGTAAAGTCACACGCTCATTTAGACAACAGTATTTCCTTTTAACTTAAGCAACCTTATGGCCCTTTTACACGGGATGACAGTTGGGTAAATGACTGTACAAGCAGTGATGTCACCGCTAAGGTCATCAGCGCTCATGGAGAGCGTTTAGACAGACTTCATCGCCGGATCAGCGTTATGGCTCCTGGAATGTTCATGAAAGCTATGAAAAATTAGTAAGTCATTAAGACACAAACAGACTTTATCACTAAGGGGTTAAATGTGCCCCTCAGGTAAGAATATTTCCAAATTGATGGGAACAACGCAAGGATATAGTGCTACTGCAAATAGGGCGAGAGAAGACACAGCTTTCTGTTTTTATTACTGGGTAAACTACTGTAACTACCGTGCCTGCTGCATGCAAAGTGTGAGGTCTCTGTAATACCCCAGTAATACCCCTCTTAGCTTACTCTGGAGTATATGGGGGATGGAAGGTGTGAGGTCTCAGTAATACCCCTCTTACCTTACTCTGGAGTATATGGGGGATGGAAGGTGTGAGGTCTCTGTAATACCCCTCTTACCTTACTCTGCAGTATATGGGGGATGGAAGGTGTGAGGTCTCAGTAATACCCCTCTTACCTTACTCTGCAGTATATGGGGGATGGAAGGTGTGAGGTCTCTGTAATACCCCAGTAATACCCTCTTACCTTACTCTGTAGTATATGGGGGATGGAAGGTGTGAGGTCTCTATAATATCCCAGTAATACCCTCTTACCTTACTCTGTAGTATATGGGGGATGGAAGGTGTGAGGTCTCTGTAATACCCTTCTTACCTTACTCTGGAGTATTTGGATGACGGAAGGATGTGAGGTCTCTGTAATACCCCAGTAATACCCCTCTTACCTTACTCTGTAGTATATGGAGGATGGAAGGTGTGAGGTCTCTGTAATACCCCAGTAATACCCTCTTACCTCACTCTGCAGTATATGGAGGATGGAAGGTGGGAGGTCTCTATAATACCCAGTAATACCCCTCTTACCTCACTCTGCAGTATATGGAGGATGGAAGGTGGGAGGTCTCTATAATACCCCAGTAATACCCCTCTTACCTTACTCTGTAGTATATGGAGGATGGAAGGTGTGAGGTCTCTGTAATACCCCAGTAATACCCCTCTTACCTTACTCTGTAGTATATGGGGGATGGAAGGTGTGAGGTCTCTGTAATACCCCAGTAATACCCCTCTTACCTTACTCTGCAGTATATGGGGGATGGAAGGTGTGAGGTCTCAGTAATACCCCAGTAATACCCCTCTTACCTTACTCTGTAGTATATGGGGGTGGAAGGTGGGAAGTCTCTGTAATACCCCAGTAATATCCCTCTAACCTTCCTCTGTAGTATATGTGAGATGGAAGGTGTAAGGTCTCTATAATACCCCAGTAATACCCTCTTACCTTACTCTGTAGTATATGGGGAATGGAAGGTGTGAGGTCTCTGTAATACCCCAGTAATACCCCTTTTACCTTACTATGTAGTATACGGGGGATAGAAGGTGTGAGGTTTCTGTAATACCCCAGTAATACCCTCTTACCTTACTCTGCAGTATATGGGGGATGGAAGGTGTGAGGTCTCTGTAATACCCCAGTAATACCCCTCTTACCTTACTCTGCAGTATATGGAGGATGGAAGGTGTGAGGTCTCTATAATACCCCAGTAATACTCCTCTTACCTTACTCTGCAGTGTATGTGGGATGGAAGGTGTGAGGTCTCTGTGATACCCCAGTAATACCCTCTTACCTTACTCTGCAGTATATGTGGGATGGAAGGTGTGAGGTCTCTGTAATACCCCAGTAATACCCATCTTACCTTACTCTATAGTATATGGGGGAAGGAAGGTGTAAGGTCTCTGTAATACCCCAGTAATACCGTCTTACCCTACTCTATAGTATATGGGGGATGGAAGGTGTGAGGTCTTTGTAATACCCCAGTAATACCCTCTTACCTTACTCTGCAGTATATGTGGGATGGAAGGTGTGAGGTCTCTGTAATACCCCAGTAATACCCATCTTACCTTACTCTATAGTATATGGGGGAAGGAAGGTGTAAGGTCTCTGTAATACCCCAGGAATACCCTCTTACCCTACTCTATAGTATATGGGGGATGGAAGGTGTGAGGTCTTTGTAATACCCCAGTAATACCCCTCTTACCTTACTATGTAGTATATGGAGGACGGAAGTTGTGAGGTCTCTAATACCCCAGTAATATCCCTCTTACCTTACTCTGCAGTATATGGAGGACGGAAGTTGTGAGGTCTCTGTAATACCACAGTAATACCCCTCTTACCTTACTCTGCAGTATATGGAGGATGGAAGGTGTGAGGTCTCAGTAATACCCCAGTAATACCCTCTTACCTTACTCTGCAGTATACAGGGGATGGAAAGTGTGAGGTCTCGTGTAATACCCCAGTAATACCCTCTTACCTTACTCTGTAGTATATGGGGGATGGAAGGTGTGAGGTCTCTGTAATACCCCAGTAATACCCATCTTACCTTACTCTGTAGTATATGGGGGATGGAAGGTGTAAGGTCTCTGTAATACCCCAGTAATACCCTCTTACCCTACTCTATAGGGTATGGGGGATGGAAAGTGTGAGGTCTCTGTAATACCCCAGTAATACCCTCTTACTTACTCTGCAGTATATGTGGGATGGAAGGTGTGAGGTCTCTGTAATACCCCAGTAATACCCCTCTTACCTTACTCTGTAGTATATGGGGGATGGAAGGTGGGAGGTCTCTGTAATACCCCAGTAATACCCATCTTACTTTACTCTTTAGTATATGGGGGATGGAAGGTGTAAGGCCTCTGTAATACCCCAGTAGTACCCTCTTATCCTACTCTATAGTATATGGGGGATGGAAAGTGTGAGGTCTCTGTAATACCCCAGTAATACCCTCTTACCTTACTCTGCAGTATATAGGGGATGGAAGGTGTGAGGTCTCTATAATACCCCAGTAATACCCCTCTTACCTTACTCTGCACTATATGGGGGATGGAAGGTGGGAGGTCTCTATAATACCCCAGTAATACCCCTCTTACCTTACTCTACAGTATATGCAGGATGGAAGGTGTGAGGTCTCTGTAATGCCCCAGTAATATCCCTCTTACCTTACTTTACAGTATATGGAGGACGGAAGTTGTGAGGTCTCTGTAATACCACAGTAATAGCCCTCTTACCTTACTCTGCAGTATATGGAGGATGGAAGGTGTGAGGTCTCGTGTAATACCCCAGTAATACCCTCTTATCTTACTCTGTAGTATATGGGGGATGGAAGGTGTGAGGTCTCGTGTAATACCCCAGTAATACCCTCTTATCTTACTCTGTAGTATATGGGGGATGGAAGGTGTGAGGTCTCGTGTAATACCCCAGTAATACCCTCTTACCTTACTCTGTAGTATATGGGGGATGGAAGGTGTGAGGCCTCTGTAATACCCCAGTAATACCCCTCTTACCTTACTCTGCAGTATATGGGGGATGGAAAGTGTGAGGTCTCTGTAATACCCCAGTAATACCCCTTTTACCTTACTCTGCAGTATATGGCGGATGGAAGGTGTGAGGTCTCAGTAATACCCCAGTAATACCCTCTTACCTTACTCTGCAGTATACAGGGGATGGAAAGTGTGAGGTCTCTGTAATACCCCAGTAATACCCTCTTCCCCTACTCTGTAGTATATGGGGGATGGAAGGTGTGAGGTCTCTGTAATACCCCAGTAATACCCATTTTACCTTACTCTGCAGTATATGGGGGATGGAAGGTGTGAGGTTTTTATAATACTTGGTAATATACTCTTACCTTTCTCTGTAGTATATAGGGGATGGAAAGTGTGAGGTCTCTGTAATACCCCATTTAGACACAACGATTTACATTTACACCATTTACACGACAAGATGAGTATGTGTAAATGAAGTTTTGCGCTGTATGCAGGGAACAAGCGGGACCGCTATTGTTTGCATACAGCTGTTGACTTCTCGGAGTGCTCAGCTGGTATCCAGCTGTGTTTGAGGTTGCAGATTTCTGTTAAAATGCAGAATGAAATAACTTGACTTGTTATATTTGCAAGATTTGTGATTTGCAAGAGGTCATAAGGGAAGCCAAATGGACCCCATTACTGCCAATGGGGTCTATTTGGTTCTGTCATAGGATGGATCTGTTTTAGCCATGGAATCATTTTTCATGCTCCTATGATGGAAACGGAAAATGGACTCCATAGCACAGATGTGAACAAACCATAAGAAGCAAGATCTGAACTAAATACAATAATAAAACCTCACTGACAAGAAACCAAGGTAGACTAGGAACAAAATAATAGAAGCATACAGGAAATACTGGATTTAAACGCACAAAACTTACTCTATAATCAGCAACACATTACAGAAGCCAGAATACTAAGACCTCTTTAAGATGGGCATGTTTCAAATCCATATTTGATCTTCTTTTTTGCAGAAAGGTGGTAATGAAAATCTATAAATCTATTTACATCGGTGTTTGAAATACACATACGGTATTTTAAAAAAAATTAAAAACCGCATGCACTAGTTTAATCTTTTTTACACATGTAATACACCCATTAAAGTCTACGGAAAGTGATTAAAATGCATCCATATTTCATCAGTATTTGAATTAAAGGGGTTGTCCCGCGCCGAAACGGGTTTTTTTTTTTCTTCAACACCCCCCCCCCCCCCCCCCCCCCCGTTCGGCGCGAGACAACCCCGATGCAGGGACTGAAAAAAAGAACAGCACAGCGCTTACCTGAATCCCCGCGCTCCGGTGACTTCTATACTTACCGGTGAAGATGGCCGCCGGGATCCTCTACCTCCGTGGACCGCAGCTCTTCTGTGCGGTCCATTGCCGATTCCAGCCTCCTGATTGGCTGGAATCGGCACGTGACGGGGCGGAGCTACACGGAGCCCCATAGAGAACAGGAGAAGACCTGGACTGCGCAAGCGCGGCTAATTTGGCCATTAGGCCATTTTAGACGGCGAAAATTAGACGGCAACCATGGAGATGAGGACGCCAGCAGCGGAGCAGGTAAGTGAAAAACTTTTTATAACTTCTGTATGGCTCATAATTAATGCACAATGTACATTACAAAGTGCATTAATATGGCCATACAGAAGTGTATAGACCCACTTGCTGCCGCGGGACAACCCCTTTAATTGCTATTTTCTATTGAGCAAAAACTGGATTCAGGTGTCACGCCTGCTTCAAACGTGCTACAATTGTAAACCAAAAATAATCCCTCTGCCACTTGCTCACACCACAGTACCAGGAAAGGTTAAAGGGGTTGTCCCGCGAAAGCAAGTGGGGTTCAGCACTTCTGTATGGCCATATTAATCCACTTTGTAATGTACATCGTGCATTAAATATGAGCCATACAGAAGTTATTCACTTACCTGTTCCGTTGCTGGCGTCCCCGTCTCCATGGTGCCATCTAATTTCAGCGTCTAATCGCCCGATTAGACGCGCTTGCGCAGTCCGGTCTTCTCCCTGGTGAATGGGGCCGCTCGTGCCGAAGAGCTGGTCCTCGTAGCTCCGCCCCGTCACGTGTGCCGATTCCAGCCAATCAGGAGGCTGGAATCGGCAATGGACCGCACAGAGCCCACGGTGCACCATGGGAGAAGACCTGCGGTGCATCGTGGGTGGAGATCCCGGCGGCCATCTTGCTAAGGTAAGTAAGAAGTCGCCGCAGCGCGGGGATTCGGGTAAGTACTAAACGGTTTTTTTTTTTAACACATGCATTGGGTTTGTCTCGCGCCGAACGGGGGGCCTATTGAATAAAAAAAAAAACGTTTCGGCGCGGGACAACCCCTTTAACCAATTCGGAGAGGCTAACCAATCAGGAACTATTCTTTAAAAGATCCCAAGCTGCTGCAATGGAGTCAGCTGACCACCTCTAATAGATCATCTGTGAGACAGCTACATAGTAACTTTCCTAACAACAAAGTAGAAGACAGGAGATAACGAAACTGAAGGAGAATTCCTGCTAATTGTAATAATATCCTAGTAATACCCTCTTACCTGTAATCTCCACTACATGGGGTACAGAAGGTGTGAGGTCAGTATAATACCCAGTAATACCCTCTTACCTGTAATCTCTAGTACATAGGGTATAGAAGGTGTGAGGTCAGTACAATACCCAGTAATACCCCCTTACCTGTAATCTCTAGCAGGTATTCCCGGGTCTCTTCACTGACTGGGTTTGTGATCCGGACACGTAGTCTCCTCCTGGCATCTTCTCTCTGGGCATTCGGGATCATCAGAGTCCTAGTGTCATCACCGCCGGTATCGGTCAGGGAAAGACCCCCCGTCCACCTCCCAGGTCACAGCCGCCTCCTCTCCAGAGAACTGGACGCTCACAGCAATGTCCTCACAGAGCCGGCTGGAGTTACTGGTTATATTGGAGATGAGAACTGGATCTGGAAGTATCAGGAGGTCAGTGACCATCAATGATGTGACATCAGCATGGACATGAATCTAGGTGCTGTATAGAGTGCTAGCTCTGCTGTCATTATCAGACCCCAGTACCTAGTCCCTATACTGACCATCAGTCATGTGATTTGCAGTCCCCTCCCCATATACAGTCACTAGTGACTACTGATCCTGTGTTATCGGCCTCTATTACAGGTAGGGTTGCCATCCGGCCAGTAATTCACTGGCCTGGCCAGTATTTTGCCCGCCAGGCTGGTGACGGTATTTTTTTTTTTACCGGTCATATTACAGGCCGGTATTTTTGAATACCAGCCCCGACCGCCCATCTGACACCGAGGCTGGTATTCTCAGTAATTCCCAACCGGAACTCTGCAGCTCCCTGCTGGTAATCACACTGGGGGGGTCTAATACTCACCTACCGCCGGCTTTCCGGTGCGCTTGCGGGCCCCCATAACTCCTGCAGGCTTCCACAATGTCCGCCGTGCCGGCAGAGCATTTCTTTCTGGAAGCGGGGCTTGAATTCCCTGCCTCCAGCAAAGATAATGCTCTCATTGGCTAGCCAGCGCCGGCGTCAGCCAATTAGAAGCCGGCACTGGGTTATCCAATCACAGCCATTCAATTACATTATTGAATGGCTGTGATTGGTTAACCCAGCAGTAGCTTCTAATTGGCTGACGGCGGCGCTGGCTAGCCAATCAGAGCATTATCTTTTCTGGAGGCAGGGAAATCAAGCCCCGCTTCCAGAAAGAAATGCTCTGCCGGCACGGAGTACATTGCAGCAGCCTGCAGGAGCGATGGGGACCCGCAAGCACACCGGAATGCCGGCGGTATGTGAGTATTGGTGTTTGTTTTTTTAGGTGTAGTGTAGTGTAGAGTAGTTAGGGGTTATTTTTGTGTAATTTTTTTCCAGAATTTTGGGTGGGAAGTAGGGGGTGCGTCTTATGGTATATGGTTGGGGGAAACTTACTTCTGAGGGAGTTACTACTATTGCTGAGGGGGGTTAATAATATTACTGAGGGGGTTAATATTATTGTGGGTTTAATATTACTGTGGAGGTCGCCATTTCTACTGGGCCACTGTATCAAGTGATGCAGCAGCCAGCGAGGCTGCGATCACTAGAGGCCACTGGGTGCCCGGAGTTCAAATAATATGCCATAATAAGCCACGCCCCAAGCCATGGCCCTTTTTTTTTTACCATGGCCGGTATTTTTTCGTGACAAAGGTGGCACCTTAATTACAGGAGGACAGAATTCAGGTTTCCCATGGAAGAGAATAGAGACGTGTCTTCTGTGATGTGATCCACCAGCTCTTACCTAGTACAGTGATGGCTGTAGAGCGTTGGAAGCCTCCTAAACGGTTGTGACGCCAGAGAATATACAGACAGGAGTCGTTCTTCCTGGCATCTGTCAGCCTCCAGCACCCGCTGCTTGTGTTTAGATGGAGTCTGGGGTCCCAGTGATTATAGGACCAACTATTATCACACCACAACTCCAGTAGTTTAGTCTCTTCAGCTCCACATATTCTGTACAGCTGCAGGACATCTCTTGTATGAGGACATTTCATGCTGCAGTTACCGATGTTTGATCCTCTCCGCACATAGACTGATGAGACGGATGACAGGATCTGGATGATGAGGACACCTGTGAGGAAGCAAATATAGAGACATCAGTCAATGAAGCAGAGTTCCTCCTCTCTGGAGACATCCTTATACATTTCCTCCAGGCTGCACTCAGTTTGCTCTTTACTAAGGCCTCATGTCCACGGGGAAAATCAGGCCCGCTACGGATTCTCCATGGAGAATCCGTAGCGGGTCCCTCCTGCCCCGCGGACATGAGCGCTGAAAAGAAGAATAAACTTACTCGCAGTGGACCGGGCAGGTCTTCTCTTCTTCACGGCCGGATCTTCTTTCTTCGGCAGGCGGATGTGCTCGGCACGCCGGCAGCGTGCCGCACGCATGCGCTGGGCACATCTGCCGGGCCGAAGAAAGAAGATCCGGCCGTGAAGAAGAGAAGACCTGCCCGGTCCGCTGCAGGTAAGTTATTCTTATTTTAGGTCTCCCGCGGATCCGGACGGCTTCCATAGGCTTCAATAGAAGCCTGCGGGAGCCGTCTCCGTGGGAGACCCGCACGAAAATGGAGCATGTCCATTTTTTTTCCTGCTCCATTTTTTTAAATTCACCTTTATTGACCATCCGCGGGTATTTATCTACCCGCGGGTGGTCAATGCAACCCTATGGGGTGCGGATCCGCGTGCGGGTGATCCGCTGCGGATTTAAAATCATATTTTGCCCGTGGACATGAGGCCTAAACCCTGTTTAAAGCAAAATAACTGCCAAAAAGAATCTAAGGAGCAAAAGTAGTTCAACTTTATAAATCAGTCAAAATGTGAACATTCCAACTGGTTCTGTCCACGCTCTGATTAAGAAGTGGAAGAATGATGGGGTCTACTATTACTAGTTAGATAAAGCAAGAGAGATCTCACACACAACTGCCAGGAAAATGCAAAGAAAACTCAAAAGTAACTTCCCTGGAGAGGCGGGCTTCTCTCAGACACAGTCCTATATACTGAAACAATAGGCTACATGGTCGAGGTGCCAGAAAACACTGCTGCACCAACAGCACAGAACTGAGGCTTCCAAAACACAAAAAATCATCGTGAGAAGCCTCAAAACGACTGTAATAATGTGGAAAGATAAGGCCGAAACTAAACCTTAGAGTTACAACAAGGGGGGAACTATAGTGGATGCAGGGGATGCAGTTGCACCCGGGCCCAGGACCCTTAGGGGGCCCATAAGGCCTCTCTTCTCCATATAGGGAGCCCAGTACTATGAATAAAGCATTATCATTTGGGGCCCTGTTACAGGTTTTGCATTGGGGCCCATGAGCTTTAAGTTACGCTTCTGGTCACAACCATAAATGTAGTGGCCCAAACTTAGGCACTGCAGCAGTCTCGCATGGGGTCTCGCATGGGGGAATGGGGTGACAGCAGGGTAACAAAAATGAGTTGTTCGTCCATGGGGCTCTGCTGTCCCTCCCATTTTTCGCAAGATAAGGCCCGGCTGTGCGCAAATTACACTCCAACCACCTGCACCAAGAAAGTTCTTAACTTACAGTTCTCGCGTTGCCAGTGTCATTTTCGAGTAACCAGTCTCTTGGGCCGAATAAATGAGTCCACAGCCAAGAGTAGTTTTAAACCGGGGCACATGGTTCTTTACTCATTGCATCCAACTTTGTTTTTCCAAAGGCAATATAACATGTTCACGCTTGACAAGACAGTTTAGTACTTTTTCTCACTTCACATGTGACTTTATATTCAATATCCAACAAACACTCTGTCCCTGGAAAGTAATCGTCACCAGTCCTAGTTATCTGATGCGAGTTCCTTGGGAAAAACGCATCCCGTTGCTCACAGGGATTTCACACAGTCCGACCTCTGTAACAAGCATCAGAGCTACCTGCCTACACAGACCTTTCACTTCAACCTTCTTTTCTCCACTACTACCTCTCTACCCCGCCCCCACTAACCTGTCATCCAATTACACCATACACACACAGCAGGGTAGGAAGCAATCACACAGACTGCAACAACTCTGGGGCACTACAGCACTAAAATACAAATGTGGTTACTTTTATTTAAATGTGTGTATATGCCTTTAAAATTGCATGCTTGTCACTCACTACATAATCTGCCTGACAACCTGCAGCATTCCTGATTGGCTGTCCATTCCCTGATTCCCATTGGCCTGAGTAATACTCAGCAACAGCTTAGTGATTGGAGGACAGGATAGTCAGGAGATAGCAGGCCTGTGATAGGTGTGTTGCTTGCTTAGCAGCACCAGAGCCCGCATGGGAAGATAATTCAAGGGTGCATAAACTGCAATAGTCAGTTGGCAGTGAGGAATTGGACTTTAGCCGTTGAAGAGAGAGGAAGCAAAGACCAGAAAAGGAGAGAAAGACATGCAGTGCAGTGGGAAGGAGGAGGTGTAGTAAGTAACAGAAAGAAAGATTGTAATGAAAGGATATAGAAAGACAGCATAAAGAAGAAGGATATAGAAAAAAGGATTGTATTAAGAAAAGTAAGTTATAAAGAAAAGGATTATATACAGGCTGAGCAAGCACCAGCGTGGTGGAAAAAACCCTCTTAAGTTGCTCAAACGCTTCTGAAGCTTCCAGAGACCACGTCCCGTCCGCTCCTTTTTTCGTGAGATCAGTCAGCGGTTGTGCAATCACTGAAAAATTTCTGATAAATTTTCTGTCAAAGTTGGCAAACCCAAGAAAGCGCTGAAGAGCCTTCAAATTATCTGGTTTAGCCCACTGTGCGATTGCCGCAACCTTGTCTGACTCCATACACACATCAGTTGGAGTAACGATATACCCAAGAAATGACACGCGTTTGACCCCAAATGAGGACTTCTCCAATTTCACATACAATTGGTACTCCCGTAGCCGCTCTAACACTAAATGGAGATGTCTGACATGCGTATCCCAATCCGACAAGTACACCAAAATGTCGTCCAAATAGACAACCATGAAAACCCCTAGATAATCGTGGAAGACCACTTTCATAAACCCCTGAAAAACTGCAGGGGCGTTGCATTACCGGAAGGGAATAACCAGACACTCGAAGTGCCCCAATGGGATGTTGAACACCGTCTTCCACTCGTCACCAAAATTAATACGTATAAGATTATAAACCCCAGGTTTATTGAGACGTCATCTGCCAGTGTATCATACACTTTGAACTGTCTCCTCAGTAATTCCACTTTGACTGACCCAAGGTCGCCTCACTATTTCCCTGAGAACAGGTGAGCTCTAGTGTTTCCATCACCTCTTTCAGGAGGACCTGATTGTTTTTTTTCCTATCACATTCTTCCAGGCTACTTTTCAGGAAGTCTTCAAGAAGCCTTACCAAACCTCTGCTCTATTATGCTTGAAGTAACGGTCTCTACCATGGGGCAGTACATCCTCAAATTTCGTACCCTGGATACAGAATTGCCATGCAATAAAGAGGGTTTAGTAATGGTCTTCTATAAAGGTTAGTCGGGTCACATCAAAGATAATTTGGCTAATCAGTATTAGCACCGGACCTCCACTCAGGATATAGCATACATGGTAAATAAAACAACACAAATTCTTCTTATTCAAGCTTTTTACATATAGAAACAGTAGTCTCCAAAACACATAACAGGTATATTCACACTAGTCACTGAGTGTCAAACTCAACAGAATATAATTTCTTGAACCTGTGCATGATACGATGGCTCTTTGAGTCATGGACAGAGGTTATTGCTATATTTTATATAAAGTCTAAGAAATTATACTTGGCTCGAGTTTGAACCCCGCCTAGTGCAATCATGACGTTCATTTATTCATACAGTCACAATATTCCAAGGAAGTGTTACCATGAGGCCAGTCAGGGACCACGGGTGGCAGTGGCGCAGTTTGCCGCGGAGTTCTGGGATGGTGTTGCACCCACATTCGGTGTGCGCGCACGCGTGTCTGCTATGAGAGGCGCGCGCTCTACCTCTGTGAGTTATAGTGGCTGGCTGGGAGCTCCAGTCAGCCGGCCTGATTGGTCTCCGCCCATAAAACTAACCTTCTAATTTTCAATAGCTGTTACTTCTTTCTGTTACTTTTAATCCATACTATCGCTAGACTAAATTAAAGAGAGAGGCTGAACTTGAGCACCTTATTTAACCCTTTTGGATAGAATGTTTCCAGAGAACGAATACAAAAGACTTCTTTTTAAAGAAGTTTTTTTTCTTGAAAGACCATTCCGCTGATCTCTTAAATCAAACACAGTCTCCCATAACTATTTCGCCCGATAGTCTCGCCAGAGTGTTTTTCTGTGACTTCTCTATTTTCTGTTCTGTCACTTTCTGATTTAATGGCTCCGCAATGATCACTCAAATGTACTTGAATCACACGGGAAGTTTGGCCACACAGGCTTTACCACATGGACAGAGAAGCAAATATATTACATGAAGAACTATTACATGAGGAACATCCATATATATCAATCTTGTGTCTTTTCACAGGACGGTGAACCACCCACCTCTAATGCCACGGCAGTTTAGTGAAGATGGACAAGTAAATTTACAGTTTTTGGCGTTTTTAAAAACATTAATTTAGACAACCTGATAGTTGTGGTATCTGCTCCAACCAGCTCGATAGCACATGACCTCCCTAATCTGCACACAGACATTGGTTGCTCTATATGTCCCACTGACACAAGAGGACTGTCTGCTAAACAGCCTGCATGAGCGGGTAACGTCACCACTAGTTGTTCACACTTGTGCATAGTGTTTAGACTAGCTGATCACTGCTGAGTGTTTAGACGCAGTGAGAGGTGAGCGAACCAGCAACGATTTTTATGCTGGTTATAAGTGAGCGACAAACAAAAAGTAAAAGAATAGTAAGTGATGGCTTTGCATTTAGACACGACTATCTCACATTTTCTTTCACTTGAACGAATTTTGCCAGGTAAATGTCTCTTTAATGAAAAGTGACAAAATAAATGGACAACAATAAATGTAAACAGACAAACAATGACAGTGGCTTACAGCTCCAGATACATAGACAGCAGGCTGTGCGCTGGGCGGCCCGCATCTCCAGGACTAGTGCTACACCCACACACAGACAGATCAGGAGGACGACCAGCGCAGAACTGAGGTAATCTATCGCCTCGTATCAAGCAAAGTTAATATGCGAGTCTATATCCTCGTGAGCGGGGCTCTGAAGAGTTATTATTAGCTGTGGTTTTCAAGTCTAACAATCACTTTTCTGAAAGTACATTAGATGATTTGTTACTTTCCTATGATCTCAGGTTGCCACCGCAATATGTTGAGCTTCTCCACCACATCGGTTTGCGGCTGTAAATTGTAAAGATCGGTACTAGAGATGAGCGAGCACGCTCGGATAAGGCAGTTACTCGAGCGAGCAATCACTCTTCTCGAGTAACTGCATTCTCATCTGAGCAGGCTCGGCGGGGACCGAGGGGAGCGGTGGGGGGGGGGGGGGGGGGGAGAGTGAGAGAGATCAGCTTTTGTTACAGCTTTTGAAACTACTTTGGTATTGGCCTGATGAAGAATCCGAAGTAGTAGTGAAAGCTGTAACATCATATCTTTATGTCAGTCATTAAAAGGTATCATATCTACAAGATTACTTTGTTTCTTCTAGAGAGCAGCCACATTGTATAAAGTGCAGTCAGCCCCCCTGCCAACACTCCTCTGCAGCTGCCAGCACTCTTGGGAGGTGTTTTAGTAAGGCGGGTAGAAGCACTTTATAATAAGGCACAACCCTGGACTCCAGTCTGTCTGCAACTGGAAGGATCAGTCTGAGGGGCCAATGCCCCTCTACAACCTGGTCCACACCACTCTGACACAGACTCACCTAGTTCATAGACATAGAATAAGAATGTTCTGAGAACAATGCCACCTGCTTCCGGCGTATCGCTAATAAGGCCACGGGCCGGCTGTGGGTGGTGGCATTATTCCATTGAGTCTTTGATGGTCATGGGTATGTTTAAAAATAGTCAATAAAATATTTGGCCTCTTGTCCGGTATGATTACTAGCATGTTTTATATCCAGACCCTCAATGGAATAATGCCAGTGGTTAGTTCTATCTATAATCCCTGGTGGAGCAGTGCCTAACCTCATTATCTATCATAGTTCACTGACACCTTTTTAATCTCTGATGGTCCACTTGGTAACCTTATTACCTATGGTGGTCCACTAGAGACTCTATAATCCCTAATGGTTTAGTGGGTAACCTTGTTATTTATGATGGTCCATTGATGACACCATAATCCTTTATTATCCTGTAGTAGCCTTTTTATCCCTGGTGGTCCAGTGGAGATTCTGTAATCCCTATAGTCTGGCATAATTTTTTAATCTCTGGTGGCCCAGGGAACAGATTTGGGTGAGGTTGCATTTCCCTAGGCTCTGTCTGATCCCTCTTGTAAGTTGACCAAGTATAAAATGGTTTATATTCAAGCACTGAGGTCTGAGATGAGAGTGAGTTTGTGGTCAGGTAACAAAAGGCATGAAGCCGTGTGAAGATAAAACAAACAAAGATTTTTTTTCCATTACTGACACCACAGAAACCATAATACAAGGAAGTGGCAACACATTAAGGTTTACAGAGCAGATGTCTATATTATGATAAACTGAAAGGTCATTTATTGTGGTCAACAGAAGTGGATCCACTTGGTCACTAATGGACCAAATTCTCCTGTTGACCACTACGTATACAAAGATATATTAAAAAAATGAGATCGCAGGCTTCTCCTATATAGTCTATCTCATGAACTGCAGGCTTGTCCTGTATGCTGTATCCCATGTACCGCAGACTTGTCCTTTATAATGTATCCAATGTACCACAGACTTGTCCTATATACTGTATCCCATGTACCACTGACTTGTCTTATATACTGTATCCCATGTACTGCAGGAGAGGAGATGGGGAGAGCGGAGACTTACCGATCACCACGGACATCATTGGAACACCGGCACTTCCAGAACAAGTAGGTTGAAACAAAGACAGCCAGGTTATCAGCGCTCTGAGACCCCGTAGAGTTGGGCAGGCAGTGAGGAATCAGCAGCTCTACCCAGGAGGATGTTCTGAAGAAGATTGTAGAAAGGAGTATTGTAGTGTCATTCACCAAGACATCAGTGCCGGAAGACAGGAAGTCAGCACTTGATGCAGAATTACCTCACACTTCTGTACTCTCTTCTTTTTCTCTCTCTACACTTGTTTGATTTTTCAGAACTCCTGATGTGCTATAAGGTCTACTTTCAGTCTTGGCCTCCATTACCCTGGTGACGGCCATCTTACACCCTCCAACATAGCAGAGCTGCTAAGTTTCACTCCTGGGGAATTGTTAAGCATCTTCTCAGGGGCAATTACCCGACAGTGTATACTGGGGCAGTTCATCTATTTACCCCCGGCTTCACTGATGAGATCTCTGTTTTGTGCAACTGCCCTCACTTCATACAATTCTGTGCATCGGTACTGTTGTATCTTGTCTCCACCAGAACTGTGGGTGGAGACAAGGGTTTATCCTGCTGCAGTATTATGCAACACCCACAGCGGACGATTGGCTGCCGACTTACAGGTGATTTTCCCCAGCCCTCATCTCACCACCCCGCTGCTGTCAGCGTCCAATGTCCCTGGCTCCCTGCTATGCCGCTCTTCGTCTCCCTTTCGCCAGTTTTCATGTGACCTACCTGATTCTGTCAGTGTCCCTGGCTCCCCACCATAGCATTCTCCGTCTCCCTTTCCCCAGCCCTCATCTCACCTCCCCACCGCTGTCCGTCTCCCTGCCTCCTGGCTCTGCTGCTCTCCGGCTCCATGGCTGCTGCTTGGACTTCTCGGCCACTCTGCCTTCTCCCCTCTCTGCTCTGCCGCTGTCCGGTTCCCGTTGTTTCATTGATGAAATCTCTGCTCTGTGCAACATCCCTCGCTTCATATAATACTGGGCAATTCCCCTCTCTTTTCAAACAATACTGTGCCACTCCCCTCGCTTTAGGCTGCCTGTCCATGGGCGTAGCGATATGCCGGGGAAGCCGCCACTGGGGAGCAGGAGACAGCTGTCAGTTCTCTGCACTGAGCCTATCTGACAGATAGGCTCACTGTGGAGAATCGCGGCAAATCACAGCATGCTGCGATTTGAATCCCGCAAGCGGAGAATCGCTATGATTCTCCGCTCGTGGACGCCACGCTCTTTCCATAGCAACGCTATGGAAAGCTCCAGACACCATGATTCGCCGGAGGTATCGCCGGTGGAATCACGCCTGTGGACATGCAGCCTTATACAATACTGTGCATCTCCCCTCTCTTTTACCCTTCATTATACCTTTGACACCAGCCACTGTCCATCTCTGTTTGAACTTTTACAGTTTATTTGCTTGATAAAGGAGCACCTGAAGCTCCCAAACGCATTGTACGCCATACCATTTGGATTCTATCTTCTTGTCATGTTACCTCTGTACCTGTTATTTGGAGTATTAAAAAAAAAAAAATTCACTAAAACAAACAAACATTCTCCTGAAGAATTTTATCTTTGGGAGGTCTCCAGGAATGGGACCTCCTATAAGAGTAAGTGCTCTTTTATCAAACACCTATTTGCACTTTTACCCTGTGTACTTTCTGGTGTTCCTCTAATCTGGTGTGTGCTTTCCCCCTTGTGGTAGATCTAGGTAATAATCACGCTCCAATATATGACAACATCAACTATATCAAGTATATATATTATATATATATTCTGACAAGATTGATCGAAGCTCTGTCCCTAAACTTTCTCTCTTTCTTCATTAAATATTGTCAGTTTGCCCAGACAAAGAGTAAGTCTGATGGCTCTTTTACACGGGCCAATAAAGATTACCGCATCCAGCAAGAATCTGAACGATTATCACACAGTGTAAATGTATGCCCAAACTGAACAACGAATGAGAATTAATTTGCTTCTCATTCATCGTTCAGTTTATGCATGCAGAAAACTGAATGACTGCCTGTTTACTGTGAATGGAGGCAGGCTGAAAAATGTGATTGTTCCCAGCAAGAGAAACCAAGTAATCTTGTAGGTATGATACCTTTTAATAGCTAACAAAAATACATGATGTTATAGCAAGATTTCAAACCTCTCAAGGTTCTTCCTCAGGTGTAATGGAATAGATACGAAGAGGCATACACATATATACACACATGCATATGACAAGGCACAGACATGGATGTGATTAATTTGCACTTAAAAGAATACTACAACAGGATGAGTAGAGAAATAAATCAATACTTGAATAGTCCACTGGTAAAGATGTGAAGGTTTTATGGTCCCTGAATTAGTGTTAGGGGGTCACCAGGCCAGAGTGTTATCTGTGCTATAGATGTCTCATACTTCCCAGTCACATATGAATTCTCTTGATGAATGTAACCCTGTGTTTAAAGTGTCAAAAGTTGTTATAAATTTTGACTCCCAAATACTTCTATGGCTTTGGGATTTGAAATTGTCTTTAAGTATAATAACTTTCATGTGTTCTATGTTGTGTCCGTGACTAGAAAAATGCTCGGCCACAGGTAATTCTGTATTTCTCTCTTTAGTTGTGTGGTGATGAGATCTCATCCTCGCTTTCAGTTTTTGTCCTGTTTCTCCAACATAAAGCCCCCTAACAGGACATTTACTGCACCGGATCAGGTACACAACATCAGACGTGGAACATGTGAATGTCCCCGGCGTCTTATAGTCCTGCTGTGTGTTGGGGATCTGTATCCTGTCCGCGGTCCGTACATGTGAGATGGTCTTACATTATAGGGATAAGTTCCTTTTTGTGTGTCAGAGGACAATGCACTCCTGATTATAATTTTTGGATGTTGTTTGTGTGAAAATGAATCATTTCCACAATGAGACACATTCCTCAAACATGTCTTTACGGAGGTCTAATATGTTGGGATCTGTACAAAGGGATTGAGCAGATTGGCCCTAAATATGTGCAAGAGATAGAAAATAATTAGACTATGAGCCCAATTGGGAGCAGTAGTAAAAAGAATAATGACATTTATTCTGCAGTTTTTGGGAATATGGTGTCTCAATATATAAAATAAATACTCACCAGTACTCCCAGCGATGAGAAGACAGATATGGATCAGAAGCTGAATGGCTTTCATAACTTCCTCTACTAGTGCCGATTTGGCAATTTGTGGCTTTTCTGCAAAACCACAAAGTCTGTCTGGTTCCTGTTTTGTGTGTAAGTTTTCACACTTTATCAAATCCCTAATGGTTTAGTGGTGGTCCACTTGGTAAATTTATTACCTATGGTGGTCCATTAGAGACTCTATAATCCCTATTGGTTTAGTGGGTAACCTTATTATTTATGATCGTCCATTGATGATGCCATAATCTTTTATGTTCCACTGGTAGCCTTTTTATCCCTGGTGGTCCAGTGGAGACTCCGTAATTTACGATAGTCTGGCATAATTTTTTAATCTCTGGTGGCTAAGGGAACAGATTTGGGTGGGTTTTTCATTTACTGAGGCTTTATCTGATCCCTCTTGTAAATTTACTATATACACACAGTGGCCTCAGTAGTGATAGTGACCCCCACAGTGGCCTTAGTAGTGATAGTGACCCCCACAGTGGCCTCAGTAGTGATAGGAACCACCACAATGCCTTCAGTAGTAATAGTGACCCCCACAGTGGTCTCAGTACTTAGTAGTGTACATGTATACATTTAGCTATGGACAGCAGAGGAGGAGTAATTTAGATCACCTAGATCATCCAAGCTGCAGATAATACAGTAATTGTAAATGTATTGTAAGTCCTACAGATGTGGGGTTTGGGCAAGCTGAAGGAGGCCGATATAGTGCTGCAAAGAGGATGTGTTCAGTAGAATGTTCTGGGAACATCGCCACCTGCAGGCTTGTCCTATATACTGTGTAGTGTACAGAAGTTGTACACTCCATAAAAGAACAGTGAACTCTAAAGTTGCTTAATATGTGAAATAATGTGTGTCTATAACTTTAATGTTCTGTTGGTCAATCACACTCTGCCTAGTCAAGCTCAGCGTAGTTTAGGGGGCATGAGTCAAGTAGTCAGAAGAGAGACAGCCTGTGACAGGAAGAAAGGTCCCATGCACAGATTGGGTAGGAGTTTAATGTCTAGTAGAGATGAGAAGTTTAAGGAACTAAGTAAAACAAGAGTTTCATGGAGTTAAAGAAAGGAGCCTAAAATAGAAAGAATAGAAATGAGCTAAGAAATATGTCATTCACTAAAAATAAAGCCTTAACTAGGAGCAAATAGAAGAAACCAAAAAGTAAGAGAAGCAGGAGAGCAAAGCATAGAGGACAGAAAGGATTCACATGCTTAATTACTAGAGATGAGTGAGCGTACTCGGCCACACCCCTTTTTCGCCCGAGTACCACGATTTTCGAGTACTTCCGTACTCGGGCGAAAAGATTCGGGGGGCGCCATGGGTGAGTGGGGGGTTGCAGCGGGGAGTGGGGGGGGGGGGGGGAGAGAGAGGGCTCCCCCCGGTTCCCCGCCACGCCTCCCCCCGAATCTTTTCACCCGAGTACTGAAGTACTCAAAAATCGCGGTGCTCGATCGAGTAATTACTCGAAACGAGTAGGTTCGCTCATCTCTATTAATTACCTTTACCCCTTAACACTACAGGTGTGATTCACGACCCGATATCGCTCTCACCCATGGGAAGCGCTGGCTGTGATTGGCTAAGGGTCTCAGCTCACGAATCAGAGCCATCACTCGTGAACCACTCACAGCCATTCACTGGACGGGTAGAAGATAGCTGTGATTGGTTCAACGAGCGCTGGCTCTGATTAGCTGAGCTGAGGCCCTCAGCCAATCACAGCCAGTGCTTTCTTGAGGCAAAATTTTTCAATCACAGTCCAGAAGAGATGCCGAAGACCACTGCCGGAGACTAGGGAGAAGATGCAGCGGAGCCCCAGACAGCGCTTCTAGGTAATGTATGTGTATTTTTTTCCTGCAGCTAGGGCTTATAGTTCGACTTTGTAGCACAACTTCCAACTTCGTAGTGCTACAAAATCGAGGTATCGCCGTGAGAAAACGCAGCGAAATCGCACAGAGCACTGATGCAATATCACTGCGATTATCTCGTGGTGATGCTGTGTCGCCAGTTTGAAGGAGGCCTTAAGCACAAAAAAAACCATAGTAAAAGCACACCTGAATAGGCATGTTTCATAAGTTGTTTTGCGAACTTTTGGTAACACTAACAATAATTTTTGTAGCAACTTGAATGATATAAAATACTGAATTAATGAATTTAATAATATACCATCTCCGAAAAAATAAAATTCCTGCTAATATTCGGAACACATAATTATAAAACTTCCCTTCTTGTAGTATGCCACACAAGAAGGATAAAGACAGATCAATATCTTCTGAAAAAACAATCAACCCCTAAACTAGTGCAATAAACCGTCCAATACTCCCATAATGCTTTGTAGCCTTGCCAGGTTTTAGGTACTACGGATTGAGCCAATAATTTTGTTAAAACGGGTGTTTTGTTTTTTTTGGCACATTGTTTTTCCGTGAAACACACGCAAAACGCATGCGGCAAAAAAATGCGTGACGGAAGCGGGCATCACTGTTTAAAAATCGCACTTGGGTGTGTTCAAAACTCGCAAATAAAGTGCGGTGCCATCGCTATCCCCCACTGCAGCTGTGACAGCTGCAGCAGGGGATTCCTTGGATGTGAAACCCCTGGATGCTACTCAGGGTTTTCACCTTGTGGTCAATGGGGCCGGCGGCAATAGCGACGGACGAATTGACAACATACAGATAAGACCGCAATCCTCTGCAACAGCTGTAACAGCTGTGGCTGAGGATTTCTTCATCTCTGCAGAGAGTCCCCTCCTCACTGAACATTACAGTGTTCAGTGACAAGGGGACTCCCTGCGGAGACAAAGAATTCCCCTGCCACAGCTGTGACAGCTGTGGCACAGGAGCGCAATCTTCTCCCATTGCTTTCAACGGGGCCAGCGTTTCTGCAGCCCCATTGAAAGCAATGGGCTGCCGGCAACCCCTGAAGTGATTTTCAGGGAAGGGCTTTAAATATAAGCCTTTCCTTGAAATTCCTCCTCAGAATGTTTAAAAAATAAAAAAAATTATATATAATACATACATACACCTCTCTGCCGCTGCCGGGGGTCAGGCGTGTCTAGACACTTTTCCTCCTGAACTGCTCTTAAGTAGTTTCAGCAGATGGGGATTTAAAATCCCCGCCTGCTGAAAGGACTGCCTCTGATTGGCTGAGCACTGTGACCAATCACAGGCAGCCCTCAGCCATTGAATGACTTGCATGATTGACATACATGATTGGTCCCTGCGCTTAGCCAATCAGAAGCAGCGCTCAGCCATTCTGCTGTGGCAGAGGATCGTGATCTTCTCTGTATGTTGTCAATGGGGCCACCGCTGCCGCCGCCAGCCCCGTTGACCGCATCCAAAAAATCCTGATGCTGCAATTACTTCCGTTTTACAATTTGCTGTCCTAGTTTTTACTGGTGCAATTCTTTTGTGCAGGTAAAAATCGGACATTTGACCGCTGCCATTGAAAAGCATTGGTTCTAATAGAACGCAAAAAACATGCACGACACAAAATGCGTGTCTGACTGAGCCCTTAGGCCTCTTTCACACAGACTACAAAATCTCACAACAAAACGCATGTATGTGAAGCCTGTAGTTTCCAATGGGTTCTTTCACATGAGATGTTTTGTAGCCTGAAAGAACCCATTGGTAACCACGGGCTTCACATACATGTGTTTTGTAGCGATGATTTTGTAGCCCGTGTGAAAGAGGCCTAAATCTGCTTCTGGACCTGATTGATGAAAATTCTGCCAATGTGATAATGAAATAACAATTGAATTATCATGTACATACTTAGCATGAATCAATATATTATGAGGCAAACACAATGACACCAAATGCTGAAGCAGTCTTATCACTACTTCAGATTTTTGGCAACAAGCAGTTAATAGCAAGCATGACTTCCTTGTTAAGGGTACGTTCAGACGAGCGTATTTTCGCGCGTAGAAAACCATGCACCTATTAAAACTATGTAGTTCCTATGAAGTGTTCATATGCCCGTGTTTTTACTGCGTGCGAACGCGCGCAGCAACGAAAAAAGGACATGCGTGGCTGTTTGGTCCGTACTGCGCTGCTCTTTACATTGGCACTTATGGGACACGCAGCACGGGAGTCCAGCCGGGTGAACGACCCAATAGACAGCAATGTAATTTTTTTTTTTTTATGCTAAAGCTAAATGCTTTTGTGTCTTTCCCTTTGCATTAAGCACTCCATGTTGTGTTCCGGATGTGTATTGTTGTAAACACAACTAAACGATGTGCTTCCGCGAACTTTGTTCAGCCTGTTATAAGTGTCTGGGTCAAAACTGTGCATTGTGCGTGTGGGTGTTCCCTAGCATTTTTTTTCTTTATTAGTTTAGATGTTTTTTTTGTTTTAATTTTTTTGGTTTTTAAACTTAGTTTTAACTTTGTCCACAGATATATTGTATGATTTTTCTGTTATCTCTTAGAAATGTGCATACCATTCTCAGATGAATATTTCTGTTATTGTAGTTTTTTTGCTCACAGGCAAAAATGCGCTCAAGGAAATGCCTCTGTCTTTAGCTTGCTATCCTTCTGGTTTACATTCATGACTAGGTCCCTACTTGATGTGCCAACACATTTAGGCTATGGCAGCCTTCAAGGCTCTCATTAAAGAATGTCTGATCCAAAACTCTGGCAACATTGTGTTAGAGGTAGCATTCCTTTTTTTACATTTTCTAAAGTAAAGCTGGTGGGACGTGTTTGCTAAAGCTTTCATGATAATTCAGTTGACCAGAGGATTTTGGGCGCACAAAGTATTGTCTTCCGCTACACAAGGCCATGGATTTCATAGAGAGACTAATTTAGACCTGCATCTTTGCACTTTGCTTGCAGGAGTCCTACTTAGTGCCATTGCATACCCGGCAGATGGGTTCACAAGGCCTTGTGAAAAGTGACACATATTTCCTAATACCCCCTCCATCAACCATGATTGATGAAGTGGTGTTTGGCAGCATGAGACATAAGTCCTAGTATTTGGGCATTAAAAAAAACATGCAAGTAGAAGTGTACTGGATCATAATTTCCTCCAGCAGGTTTCAGGGTATTCTGTAGCTTCCTAATTGAATAGTGTGCACACATAATGAAAGAAACCAAATCGGACACAAGTCATCAGCCTTGAATCTCAACCAGCTCTCTGGAGTTACAATCCCCAGAGCCCTAATTTATTGAAACACATAATACCTGCCCTTTATGGTCGTTCAACAGATTACATCAGTAACGTATACATATTCTTATTCGCTGGGTCGTATAGAATTCCCCGCCCCCCTTCCCACACCTCTCTCTCAAGTCCAGTGTGTAAACCAGTCTTTGTTCTATCAACATATGTTCAGTTAAAAGTAGTTTTCTTTGTTTGAGAAGTTGGAGTGAAGGAGGGGCTGGATACACTTCTTCAGTATTGGAATGTGACTTAACTCTTTCCTTATGCAGGAATACATCTAGTTTATTACAAATCAATAGACCTTTTACGCTAACTAATTATCATGTCTACAACAGAAGTTATGTTGGGCAAGCTGCCCTTTCCTATGTAGTTTGCATCATCCTAAGCACTCAGCATTGTTTATTATAGTGCTGTGTCTATCGCCTTATCTTGGTCTGCAATATATTCCTTCCTTCAAGATATGTATTAGTGCTGTTTTGAAAAATGGCCCATCATAGCTCGTTTCACAAGTTAGGATGAAGCAGCATAAATGCTGCTGTTACAAAGTTTGGATAGATCTGAGCCGTTCTCAATTTGTCATTAAGTATCAGCATTCCCCAAAGTGCCCACACGGGCGTTTTCAACACTCCTTTTAGCACATCATCAGCACACCGTCACAATATTGCTTCGCAACAACCACATGGTGTTCGGAATTTGGGTTACTTAATGTGAGCGGATATGGCCCTTCGGACATGGTCCGTAGCGCTAAAGAGTTCGCGTTGGATTTGAAAGGTTGTAAAAGATTGCACAAACGCGCGGTCTTTGTTCTTAAATCGATCCTCATTACTAGCTTTCTGAAATTATTCTGATATCCATTTTGTAGCATGTTCAGAGCGTACAGTTGAAGTTTAAAAGACAAGTAAGAGAAGACAAGTGTTGTAGACCGCAGATAGGCGTACATCTCAGTTTATGTAAATGTCGCCCCTAAAATGGTTTCGCCGCCCAAAGTAATGCTTGGGCGTACGCCTCAGCGCACTAAAAAACCAAGTGTAGCAGCACTGCGTCGCCCAAAACATATGTAGAAGACCCCATTGGAGGAGTCAGGCGTGCGTATGGCGTCATTATTGTATGCCCCACCCCGCGTAAAAGGCACGCGAAACAGGCGCGAAAGCCACACCCGGGCGCTATTTTGAGATTCCTTCCTTAACCAAGCAGACATGCCAGGAAGAGAATCACCTCTTGGACGGCGCAAAACTCACCTTCTGGTCCAGATGATGGACCAGATGGATTGTGACGGGAGGCTAGGGCCCTATACACATCCCAACAGTCAAAACACTGAAGTGCTGCGACAGATTTCACGGGCAATGGCAGCACGCTTCAATACCATGCGGAGCCGGCAGCAACTCCAGAAGCGCTGGAGTGACCTGAAGACAAAAGATCCGATCTGGCTGCAGCGTATCAGGCGCGAACTTCTGAGGCGGGAAGAAAGTACGTTTTTGCGTGTGTTAAGAATGTAGTCTGATTGGCGCATGTGACTTTTGGGCATAACTTACTGTTGTGAAAGTGTCCTGCCTTTTGTTAGCAAAGTTTTGGCGCGTGAATTATGCGCACAAACGCACGCTTACAAACGCACATTCGCAACATGGGCAGGAACGTCAACATTATAGTGAAATGCCCTGCTACAGGTAATTGAATAACACAGCCGCTTAAAAGTAATAAAGTGGAGCTGCACTTTGTATCTGTGTGCGCATATTTCTGATTATTGCGCTAGTTACAAATATGTACTTAGAAGTTGCAGATATATCTATCTGCAAATGGCTTGCCTACACACTTGCCCGTGGCTTGCCTGTCACGGCGCCCCCCTAGAGACCCTATACTTACCAGCAGATCCGGCGTCCTGGGTCCCGTATGACGCTTCGGCGTGACATGCCGCAGCGTCATGTGACACGCCGGCCACGTCACATGACACGCCCACTGCGTCACATGACGCGGCCGGTCGCGTCATTTGACGGTGCGGCGGTAGGCGGAGAGGCAATTTCACGCTATCTTCCGCTGTGCTACAGCGGAAGATAGCGTGAACGGACGGCTTCCATTGACTGCAATGGAAGCCGTCCGCGCGTACACCCTCGGCAAATAGAGCATGCCGCGGGTGAGTCCAGAGAATTTTACAGTGCGGAATTCCGCACTGTAAGCATTGAGCTATTAGGTTCAATAGAACCTAATAGCTGCGGGCAACGCAGCGGATTTCTGGCCGTGGGAAGGAGGCCTTCCAGTTATTGTCAAAAATTCCAATCTTTGTACTGGAGGCACAGGCCCCAGGAAGATACAATAACATTACTTTATGATGTTGTGTAAATTTTGCCACACAACACACTACCCAACTGTGCAGTAGTTGCAATATGAAATATACTCAACGGTTAGATGTCACGCAGTGTGATGTGACACCTAAATGTAACTTCAGCAGTGTCAGACATATACATAAGCTGTATTGGCTCCAGTTGTTCCCTTTTGTTTGTCCCTCACAGCCTGGCCAGATGTTCCCCCTGAAGAACGCATTCGGTGTTTTTTTGCGGAGATGTGTCAATGCCAGATGCACTTAGAGGCAGTGCAGATGGCTGTGACCCATCTCCGCAATAGAATCACCAATGTGATTCGTTGGGGGGAGCACCACTTTGGCCAGCCGGATCGTGGGCCACTCTAGCCAGCTGCCAGCTCCGCCGAAGATATGCCATTGCCGGTGGATCTGTCTATGCCTACTTCTAGGTAATCACTGTTGGGATGCCCATGGGGCCCGGTCTTTTCATTGTAGGCTCCTGGTCCATCATCTGGATCTCACGTTGAGTTTCGCGCCGTCCATGTTGGACAAAGTTATTACATTTTTCTAGAGGTGATGCGTTCTGGCATGTCTGACTTGTCAGCATTTGTTAATGATGCCAAATGTTTTAAAACGGAGTAAAGTTTATTTTTAAGCCCAAAACTCATGTGTTTATTGCGTCGCCATCACACACCACACAATAAGATAATTTGGGTGTATTTTGGCAAACATTGGCAAACACTTTCTACATTTTACACATACAATTGCCTAACATTGGGTCAAAGGTGCATTAACACCAGCCAGTGCATGTGGCTGCATAGCTGCGCTTTGCATGCTCTTCAGTTGCAGAGGCAGGAGTCGGCACCATTGAAGGCAATGTTGTGGCAGCAACGGTAAAATGAAGTGCATTAAACATATCTCTCAGAAATGTCTTTAATGTGTTCAAAATTGTAGCAAACAGGTTTGTTACTTACATTACATTTCTCTCTGTTAGGCCGCCTGCAGACGAGCGGAAATCCCGCCGCGGGATTTCCCGCGGGATTTCCGCCGCTGAAAGTCTGCATAGGAGTGCATTACAATACGCACTCCTATGCAGACGCCCGCGGTTTGGCCGCGCGAAATCACGCGCGGCAAACAAACCGCGGCATGTTCTAATTTTCTGCGGGGCACGCACTCACCTGGCCGCCGGCTCCGGTCTGCGTATGCGCCGGCTGCGCGGCAGCCGGCACATCAAAGAGCCGGGGCCACCAGGCGCGGGTGAGTACGCGCTCGTCCCTGCAGGCTCTGGGGTCGGATCGCGCGGCGAGATTTCTCGCTGCCGGATCCGACCCGCTCGTCTGCAGGCGGCCTTAAGGCCATAACGTGTCCCTCTGCAGGAATTAATAACATATCTTGAACATGCGTCATTTCTTATTTTGGTAACTCCGTAGAATGACTCAGGAGTAGCTGCCCCACTAACAGATGTTAGTGATGCAGGCTATTAACTTTTACACCCTTTGATGTCATTTCAGAAGCCAGTGACTATTGTCCTGCTGCCACACTGTCATTTCTCTTTCTATTACACACAGTTGCAACTACAGTAAGATGGCTTGACACAAAAACATTTACTTCAATCCAGCTGGCAGCAACATCTGCGCCTGTATTGAAGACAATGTGTTCACTCACTATGCTGCATGGCATAACTGTATGTTAGCTGGATAACGATTCTTGTAGGACAATGTGTGCGCAATATAAGGCTTTTGTGCTAGTGAAAAAGGGTAATAAATTTGATGTCTCAGGTACATGAGGACAACTGCACTGTTGTAAATACACACTGTCTTTCACCAAAGGCGAGAGCCAGGCTGTGGTTACATCATTTCGCCATTGTGCATTACAGACACACCTCACAAACATTGTTCATTGGAGACAATCTCCTGACAACATCTGCAGGATGTACACTGACATAGTATTCACTGTAATGTGTTGCTCGATGCGCACAAAACACATTTCTATAATTCCAGTTAATGGCCTTAAAGAAAACTATGTAAACAAACAAGTTCAGATGTTAGCAGAGGCCCATCCAAGGCATGTGTTTATTCAGGCTGACAAACTTTTTAAGACCATAAACTGTGTTGCTTCTATCCATGTGGGCTTATTAGGGCCCATTTTTTTTTACCTTGGTGAGGAGTTCATATAGATGCATCCTCCTCTCACCATGCAGGTAGCTGACTACCAAATGGAGGAGCCAATAACACCTGTGCAGGACACCGATGAAACAGCCACTCACACTGCCTCCTGATAATGAGGGGGGTGGATGCTTGGTGTACACTCCCACACATAGTGGATACAGGGTGCCAGACCATTCTAATATATGTAGTTCACCATGCAGACCAGCAACCTATTAATGACTTCATGATCATTCGGCGGGTTGCCCTGCATATCCATCAGTGAACCACATTTGTACTGCCACCCTGGGCTCCTACTTAAGATAAAAAGTCAAACACCACAACATAGTTAATAATTAACATTTCCCATAGGCCTACTTTATTTACAGAGCAATAATTTTTTAAGTGTTATTTTACTTTTTGCAGACTCCACAAAGTATATAAATTTAGCACTAATTTTTCACATTTACTAGCAAACTTCAAAATCTGAATTTTTTAAGGACCAATACAGTTCTGACATGGATTTTAAGAGCCTGTATATCAGAATCCCCCATGAATTGCCCCATTTTAAAATCTGCACCTTTTAAAATATTCAAAATGGCATTTAGAAAGTTTATTAACCCTTCAGATGTTTTACAGGAATTAAAGGAAAGTGCATCAAAAATTAGAACAGTTCCATTTTTCTACAGATTTTCAATATAAAACCTTTTTTTCTATAAAACAGCAGCAGTTAGCAAAGAAACAAAACTTGGAATGTATTACCCAGATTCTGCAGTTTTTAGAAATGCCCCATATGTGGACGTAGCCTGTTGTATGGGCACATGGCAGGACTCAGAAGGATAGGAGCGCTTCTTGGCTTTTTGAATGCAGATTCTGCTGAAATAATTTTCAGACTCCATGTAGTGTTTGCAGCCCCGGAGGTACCAGTGCATTTGAGTCCCCCAACAGCTGACCCCATTTTGGAAACTAGACCCCTCAGGGAATTTTTTAAGGGATGTAGTGAGCGGTTTGATTCCACAGGTGTTTGAGGAATTTTAACAGTTTGAGTTCAATACAAAAAAAAAAAAAATCTAATTTTTCCAATAATGTTCAGCTTTAGGCCCAGATTTTAATTTTTTACCAGGGGCAGAAGGAGAAAACGTAGTCCATAATGCGTTACCCAATTAATCTTGAGCACGGAAATGCCCCATATGTGGACATAACCTGTTTGGGCACATGGCAGGGCTCAGAAGGAAAGCAGCACTTTTTTTGAATGCAGATTGTGCTGGAATAATTTTCAGACCCCATGTAGTGTTTGCAGTGCCCCTGAGGTACCAGTGCATTTGAGACCCCCAACAACTGACCCCATTTTGGAAACTAGACCTCTTAGGGAATTTATTAAGTGATGTAGTGAGCGTTTTGATCCCACGGGTATTTGAGGAATTTTTTTTAACAATTTGAGTTGAGAACAAAAAGTTCACATTTTTCCAATAATGCTCAGTTTAGGCCCAGATTTTAATTTTTTTACCAGGGGCAGAAGGAGAAAACGTAACCCATGATGTTACCCAACAGGGAAATGCCCCATATATGGATGTAAACTGTTGTTAGGGCGCAGGGCTCATAAGGGAAGGACTTATGATGTGGCTTTATGTACGAGCTGTGCGAAGTACATCAGGGTAAAACGTCAGGGCAATAATAAAATTTCAGGGACATGTGGTAGATTTTAAAACACTCATTTATACAGAGGCCGGGTTGTGTGGGGCACGTTTCACACTGGTATACGGTGTTTATTATCCCGTTTATAGCAGACTCTGCACCTCTTTTAGGTCCTTCCCTTCGTCACAGTGGAGGGAATTTCACTGGGAAAATGCTGCCCTGGTTCTTCCCCTCATAAATGTGGAACTTGTGGGTGTACCCTGATGTACTTTCACACAGCTTGTACAACTTCACACCATACCGTTCCCACTTACTGGGCAGGTACTGGCGGAATTTTAGCCTCCCCTTGAAGTGTACCAGGGACTCATCTACTGCAATATTTATCTCTGGGGCATACGCCTGGGCAAACTTGGAGTTAAAATGGTCTATTACGCGCCTGATTTTATATAACCGATCATAATTGGGGTGATCACTGGGGGGGGGGGGGGGGGGGGCACTGCTGGTTATGATTATAGTGCAGGAATTTTAAAATACTTTCAAGGTGCGTCCTCGACATCGCCATGCGGAACATTGGGGTGTGGTACAAAATATCGGTACTCCAGTATGCCCTGATCCTTGGCTTTTTTATTAACCCCAATATAAGAACCCCCCCCCCCCCCCCAATTTTTTTTTTTTAGCTCTAGTGCATCCACAGGGGTCCACTTATCGGGTCTGGCATAGCTGGAGGTGGGATTTTGTTGAATAAAATTCTGGGCGTACAAATTAGTCTGGGTAACAATATGGGTAATAAACTCTTCTGAAAAAAAACACTTGAAGTCCTTCCCTCTGAGCCCTTCCGTGTCAAATTGAATCCCTGGGTTACCAATAAAGTCAGGGATCTGGGGTCTGAAATCTTCAGGGGTACTCCAGTGAGCATCAGATTAATTGGGGTCAGCGGCGATCCTTGGACGTCTTCTCGGGGGTGCAGAGAGCTCAGACTCGCTTGATAATGATGATGATGAGCACTCAGAAAATGCCCAAAAAGTGGGGTCACCACCACTACCTGAGTCTGATGCAATAATTGCATATGCTTCCTCTGCAGTGTACATCCTGCGGGCCAAAGTTATATAAAATTGGGCACACGTAGAAAAAGTTTTATTGGATAGGATACTGCGGGATGGGATAACCACGGGACGGGGTCAGAAAGACAGCGGAAACGTATGTGGGTATTAAAACTGAACAATATGGCACTGAGCACACGCTGTTTTTTTTTTTACACTGACAGACTAAACGCTACACTGATTAATGACGGGTGACGGGATAGGTAACAAAATAGGAACAGCAGGAACTTTTTTTGTATTTTTTTTGTTTTGTTACACAGACGAATACACTGACACTAAACGGACTAACGACACGCTACACACTAGACGGACTAACTACACGCTACACACTAAATGGACTAACTACATGCTACACTAACTATTGACGGGACAGGTAACGAAATGGGAACAACAGGAACTTTTTTTTTTTTCCTTTTTTTTTTTTTTACACAGACGAATACACTGACATTACACAGACTAACGACACACTACACACTAGACGGACTAACGACACGCTACACACTAGACGGACTAACGACACGCTACACACTAGACGGACTAACGACACGCTACACACTAGACGGACTAACGACACGCTACACACTAGACGGACTAACGACACGCTACACACTAGACGGACTAACGACACGCTACACACTAGACGGACTAACGGCACGCTACACACTAGACGGACTAACGACACGCTACACACTAGACGGACTAACGACACGCTACATTAACTAATGACGGGTGATGGGATAGGTAACGAAATGGGAACAGGAACTTTTTTTGTATTTTTTTTTGTTTTGTTACACAGACGAATACACTGACACTAGAGGGACTAACGACACACTACACACTAGAGGGACTAACGACACACTACACACTAAATAGACTAACTACATGCTACACTAACTATTGATGGGATAGGTAACGAAATGGGAACAGCAGGAACTTTTTTTTTTTTTTTACACAGACGAACACACTGACACTAGAGGGACTAACTACACACTACACACTAGACTGACTAACTACACGCTACACACTAGATGGACTAACTACACGCTACACTGACTAATGACGGGTGACGGGATAGGTAATGAAATAGGAACAGCAGGCACTTTTTTTGTATATATATATTTTTTTTTTTTACACAGACGAATACACTGACACTAGAGGGACTAACGACACGCTACGCACTACACGGACTAACGACACACTACGCACTACACGGACTAACTACATGCTACACACTAGACGGACTAACTACAGGCTACACTAACGAATGACGGGTGACCGGATAGGTAATGAAATGGGAACAGCAGGAACTTTTTTTGTATTTTTTTTTTTTACACAGACGAATACACTGACACTAGAGGGACTAACGACACGCTACACACTAGAGGGACTAACGACACGCTACACACTAGAGGGACTAACGACACGCTACACACTAGAGGGACTAACGACACGCTACACACTAGAGGGACTAACGACACGCTACACACTAGAGGGACTAACGACACGCTACACACTAGAGGGACTAACGACACGCTACACACTAGAGGGACTAACGACACGCTACACACTAGAGGGACTAACGACACGCTACACACTAGAGGGACTAACGACACGCTACACACTAGAGGGACTAACGACACGCTACACACTAGAGGGACTAACGACACGCTACACACTAGAGGGACTAACGACACGCTACACACTAGAGGGACTAACGACACGCTACACACTAGAGGGACTAACTACACGCTACACACTAGAGGGACTAACTACACGCTACACACTAGAGGGACTAACTACACGCTACACACTAGACGGACTAACTACACGCTACACACTAGACGGACTAACTACACGCTACACACTAGACGGACTAACTACACGCTACATACTAGACGGACTAACTATACGCTACACTGACTAATGACGGGTGACGGGATAGGAAACAAATGGGAACAGTAGGAACTTTTTTGTTTGTTTTTTTTTTTTTTTTTACACAGACGAATACACTGACACTACACTGACTAACTACATGCTACACACTAGACGGACTAACTACAGGCTACACTGACGAATGACGGGTGACCGGATAGGTAATGAAATGGGAACAGCAGGAACTTTTTTTGTATTTTTTTTTTTTTACACCGACGAATACACTGACACTAGAGGGACTAACGACACGCTACACACTAGAGGGACTAACGACACGCTACACACTAGAGGGACTAACGACACGCTACACACTAGAGGGACTAACGACACGCTACACACTAGAGGGACTAACGACACGCTACACACTAGAGGGACTAACGACACGCTACACACTAGAGGGACTAACGACACGCTACACACTAGAGGGACTAACGACACGCTACACACTAGAGGGACTAACGACACGCTACACACTAGAGGGACTAACGACACGCTACACACTAGACGGACTAACGACACGCTACACACTAGACGGACTAACGACACGCTACACACTAGACGGACTAACGACACGCTACACACTAGACGGACTAACGACACGCTACACACTAGACAGACTAACGACACGCTACACACTAGACGGACTAACGACACGCTACACAAACTAATGACGGGTAACGGGATAGGTAATGAAATAGGAACAGCAGGAACTTTTTTTTGTATATATATATATATATATATATTTTTTTTTTTTTTTTTTTTTTTTTTTTTTTTACACAGACGAATACACTGACACTACACGGACTAACTACATGCTACACTGACTAATGATGGGTGAACTTTTTTTGTATATATATATATTTTTTTTTTTACACAGACGAACACACTGACACTACACGGACTAACGACACGCTACACACTAGACGGACTATGTACACGCTACACACTAGACAGACTAACGACATATCAGGAATGTGTGTAGAGATTTGGGAAACCATGCCCGTGGCTGGAAAACTGAGGTCAAAGATGTCTGTCAAATTGTGTAGAGACAAGTTGTAACCAGGTCTGTGCGGGCAAAAAGGTCACCACAAGACCAAAACTCCTCACAGTTACTCATCCTGCAGCTAATAAAGACACAATAAATATAGATACATCTCAGATGGACAGGATGAACGATGTATCCACAAGATGGAGCCATTCATACTACAAAGATCCCGGAATCATTTGTCTCAAGGGAATCCCGGGGGTTCAGAGGTTCTCTGGTAACATCAGGAGGATCTAGAAGGAAACAGTTATATCATCAGTTTATTCTGATTACCACTGCAGGATGGACTAACTATCTTTGGGGTCAGTAGCTGGAGGCAGAGGGGTCACTTACTAATCACAGCAGTGCATTGTGCACCTTGTGCAGGAGGAGCATGGCGGCTGTAGAGAACAATGCATAACAGTCCTGTTCTAGTGACATCTCCTGCTAATTTGACCCTCGCAGCTCCCTAAATACATCCACATTTTGGGTCAAGTGTGATTGTTCTCAGTAAGAGAAATCAAGTAATCTTGTAGATATGATACCTTTTAATGGCTAACAAAAATACATGATGTTATAGCGAGCTTTCGAAGCTCTCAGGGTCCTTTCTGAGGCATAATGGAACAAATCTAAATACGTATTTAATATATACACACACACACACACACACACACAATCACATGGGAGGGCACAAGCATGGCGTACTTAATTTGCACTAGATAAATACCAGAGACAGGGTAAGAGGGCACAGACATGTGGGGATTAATAGCACTTATATAAATACCAGGGAGGGATGAGCATAACAGTAAATAATTAGTCCAGTAACAAAGAATGTAAAAGTTTATAGTCTCTAAATTGATATTAGGGGGTCAACACCAGGCCAACATTATACCTCTGCTCTGGGTTTCTCATGGTCTCCACTGGTGTAAACCCCCTCCCTCCGAAATTCATACCATTTCTGATAGCATCAAAGATGGTTATAAACTTATATTCCCGAATTCTTCTGTGACGTTGGGACTTAAAATTGCTTTTAAGTATGATAACTCTGATATGTTGTATGTGGTGTCCATGACTAGAAAAATGCTTCACCACAGGTAATTCTGTCTTTCTCTATTTAAGCGTGTGGCGATGAGATCTAATCCTCGCTTTCAGTTTTAGGGTGCCTTCACACGAGCGTGTTTTTGTGCGTACTTCGGTGTGTCCATACGTCCACACTTAGGTACGAGCAAAAACACGCATGAACACAGCTGCGTGCTTGTTGTCAATGGAGCCACGGCTGCTGCCGGCGGCTCCATTGAAAACAATACTCTGCCGGTCCCCTGCATTCTTTTTCAGGGAAAGGCTTTACATATAAGCCCTTCCCTGAAAAAGAAACATTTTAGTGCAAAAAAAACAAGCAAATGCTTCCTTCACCCCTGCTAGTTAAAAGAATTCCCTGCTGCTATATCTGCCACATCCGTGGCAGATGCAGCAAAGGGAATCCTTCAATTCTCAACTGCAGCTGTCACACATGACAGCTGCGGTAGAGAATCCTGCTGCCAGCATTATGTCAATGGCTTTTCAGGGAAGGGCTTCATAAGCCCCTCCCTGAAAAGCCTTTTAAAAAAGTGCATTTAAAAAAAACACAATACTCACCTCTCTTCAGCTGCCGAGGCTCAGACGCGACTTCTGTCGCTGTCCCCGGCTCTGTAGTAGGAGCTATCAGCAGCTGGGGATTTAAAATCCCCACCTGCTGGTAGCTCTGATTGCGATTGGCTGAAGTGCTTCAGATGTGGCAGATGTAGCAGCAGGGAATGCTTTTAACTAGAGGTGATGAAGCAAACATTTTCCGCATGCGGTAGATGTGTTCATCCCTGCAGGGGATACAGCAGCGGCGGACAGGTAACTCACTTTTTTTTTTGTTTTTTTACACCAATTTTTTTCTTTTTCAGGGAAGAGCTTATATGTAAAGCTCTTCTCTGAAAAACAATTCAGGTGTGCCAGCAGACTATTGTCTTCAATGAAGCCGCCGGCAGCAGCAGTGGCTCCATTTAAGAGAATGCCTGCAATTTTATTTATTTTTTTTTACACTAAAATCTTTCTTTTTTAGGGAAGGGCTTATATGTAAAGCCCTTCCCTGAAAAAGAATGCAGGGGTGCTGGCAGAGCATTGTCTTCAATGGAGTTGCTGGCAGCAGCCGCGGCTCCATTGAAAACAATGCGTGCATTCCCTGTGGTGCACGCATGTCCTATCTTTGCAGGCACGCACCTGCAAAGTACAGACATGTGCACACACCATAGGGAATGCATTGTTGCAAATAGAAGCATGGTTTTGTGTGTGCGTATGTACGCACAAAGACACGCCTGTGTGAACGCACCCTTAGTCCTGCTTCTCCAACATAAAGGGCCCCAACAGGACATTCTCTTTAGGGAGAGCACTTAAAGGGGTTGTCCCGCGAAAGCAAGTGGGTCTATACACTTCTGTATGGCCATATTAATGCACTTTGTAATGTACATTGTGCATTAATTATGAGCCATACAGAAGTTATCAGAAGTTATTCACTTACCTGTTCCGTTGCTAGCGTCCTCGTCTCCATGGTGCCGTCTAATTTTCAGCGTCTAATCGCCGGATTAGACGCGCTTGCGCAGTCCGGTCTTCTTCTTTTCTCAATGGGGCTGCTCGTGCCGGAGAGCGGCTCCGTGTAGCTCCGCCCCGTCACGTGCTGATTCCAGCCAATCAGGAGGCTGCAATCGGCAATGGACCGCACAGAAGCCCTGCGGTCCACCGAGGGAGAAGATCCCGGCGGCCATCTTCACCGGGTAAGTAAGAAGTCACCGGAGCGCGGGGATTCAGGTAAGCGCTGTGCGTTTTTTTTTTTAAGTCCCAGCATCGAGTTTGTCTCGCGCCGAACGGGGGGGCTGTTGAAAAAAAAAAAAAAAACATTTTTGGCGCGGGACAACCCCTTTAAGGTGACTTATAAGGCCATCCATGCTCCTCTGGGAAATTTATGCAAATAGGAAGATGGAACAATGCCTCTGCAGTGCTACCTATTGGAAGGCAACATTCCTGCAAGTCAATGTTAGACTTTTGACTTTTTTTAATCCTGTCATGGACATTTCCTGTAGTGCTTTTACAGATTTACTTCGCCTGCTCCTTAAAGGAAAACACTGAATATAACGGCACCTGATTGATCTGCTCTTGGAGGATCTCCATTCTCTTCTGAGTGACCATTCATCTGCTCCATCTCTACATCCTGGAACGCTGCCATGTTCTTCTTTTTAAAGCACTAATAACAGAACAGATTACAGATTTTGTAGATTATGTCTCCTTTGGGGTTTTCTGTCATGTAATAATCTTATATTTGTACATAGTTGATAAAATACCCCAAAATGGACTTACAAGAAAGATCCCAGCAGAGAGAAGTATCACTACAGCCAGAGCAGCAGCAACAAGGAAGAGTTGTAATGTGAGACTCCGAGGATCTGCAGGAACATAAATGACAGAAATCAGAGAGGGTGCGGCCTGCAGAAATATACAGGTACACCCACAGGCATATACATATATGATATCTGATAACAGTCACATAGTTGGTGTCATAGTACAATGTCTATGTGTGCGTGTGATATAATATCCAGTGTGCCAGTCTATAGTCTGCGATAATACAATATATTTAACAGTGTTTGTGTGCTAAACAGTGTATATAATATCCATTTATAATATAAAAATATGTATCAGTCTATAGTCTGACTGATAATTATATGATGCATATATCAGGTCTCTGTGTGCTACAATATCCATATAATAATGCACGATGCTCCGGAATAACACTACAATACATATAACAGGTCTGCGTGATACATAAATAATTGTAAGTTATCACATAAAAGTTATTAGAGATCTGATATCTCACAACCCTCAGGACTTCATAACAACATCACAGAAACAGGGAGTTGGCATTCTGAAGTTAGGGTCTTCATACACGCTGCATCTCATCTGTACTAACTGCATGTGATTACTGCTAATTGCTGGGCTGCACCTGAACCTGCTAACTGAAACACTGGAACGTCCAAGTGAAGTGCGGAAATAAGCTATTGTTACAAAATGTGCCATTTCTATGGCTCCTGACCTGGACGGCTGTGCTCAGATCCAGATAACAGTTAAAGGGGTTTTCCTGGAGAAATACTATTGATCACCTGTCCTCAGGATCATCAATATTGATCGGCTGGGGTTCACCACTCTGGATCCCAGCAGATCGGGCGCCCGCTGTTAACATTGTGATACATAGGAGGTCAGAGCAAAAGGTGCTGCTCCAACTCTCCTGTAGTGGCCGATGCTTGTAATTGCAGGTGGAGCTCCAGCTTCCATTGTTTTCAAGGAGAGCTGCACTTGCAGTTACAAGCGCCACTACACTGGGGTGGAGCAGCAGCTTCCGCTCCCACCTCAGCCTGCAGCGGCGCTAACAGCCGATGCCCAATCAGCTGATCGGCTAAAATCCCGAACGATGGACCCCTGCCGATCAGCTATAGATTGCCTATCCTGAGGACATGTCGTCAATAGTATTTTGCCTGGAAAACCTCTTTAACCTTCTGCCCTGATCACGTGTTTCCCATTCTTTGCTTGCATCCTATATATACTTTGCACTTCCTTTGTACCTGGCTTGTTGGTCAGTGTTACCTGTTCGAGTGTTCGGTCCTTGGTGCATCCTGATTCTTCCATCCTTCCTTGTGAGAAACCTGTGTTTATAAAACCATTCCCACCGCATGACGTAAGAGTACGTCATGGCGGCGGGGTATTTCCCACAAAATGACGTACCTCTACGTCATAGGGATAGCGCAAGATCATGACAGATCTCACGCTATCTGGCAGCGGGAGCCGGTCTCCTGCTGTTAACCCCTTCCTGACACTTTCTAAGTAGATCACAGCAGGGAAAGGGTTCACAGAGGGAACGCGCTCCCTCTGTGACTTCAGCCGGCTCTCGCGAGGTTATCGCAGAGAGCCTGGCTAGTTGCCATGGCAACAGGACGTCAGATACTGGCGTCCTGTATTGTCATTGCCTATGATCGCTGTAATAAGCGATAAGGCATTGCAGAAGAGAAGTCCTGCAATGCCTTATTGTAGCGATCATTGGTGCCATGATACAAGTCACCCAGAGGGACAAAAATGGTGTAAAAAAAAATAAAAAATCTAATATATTTGGTATAGTCGTGTCCGTAAAGACCCTACAATAAGTTGAACATGCTTTTTATCCTGCATGGAAAAAAGCATAAAATAAAGCTAAAAAACTGAGGCAAAATGATAATTTTTAGCATTTTGCCTCCCAAAAACCACAATAAATTATAAAAAAAAATATATATATCATTTATACTCCAAAATGGTACCAATAAAACTACAGCTCGTCTCGCAAAAAATAAGCCCTCACAGAGCTCCGTCCATGGAAAAATAAAAAAAAGTTACAGGACTTTGAATGCAGCGACTTAGGTAAAAAAAAGAAAAAAAAAAAAGAAAGAAAAAGATTTTCCACAAGAGGCTTTTAATTGCAGAAAAGTGGAAAAATCTAACAAAAATGTAAGAATTTTGAAATTGTTGTAACCGTACCGGCGCGCAGAAAAAAATGTATTGTCTCATTTATGCTGCATAATAAACGCATAAAAAAAATCTATAAATAAATAAAATAATAAAAGTTTTACAATACAGTCTATGTACCAAAAAATGGCACCGATAAAAGCTACAGGTCGCCACGCAAAAAACAAGCCCTTATACGGCCGCGTCAATGGAAGAATTGAAAAAAAAAAAGAAGAAGAAGAGGTTATGGCTTTTGAAAAATGGAGATAAAAATCTACAAAAATTCATTTGGTCCTCAACGCCAAAATAGGCCGTGTCATTAAGGGGTTAAAGTCCCATCATGAAGAGTTGTGGTGTATCCAGCCCATCACTGCCGGCATCACCCAAAGGGACCACAATTCCCCAACAGCTATAATCAATATGCAGTTACCACGGATTGGCTGCAACATATATGGGCACCCTAAAACTTAGATACATCCATAAACCTGAACACTTCCCTGCAGTATATCTATAACCGGGCAGCATGGGGGATAAATGACACAATGATATATACTAAATAGCATCTCATAATGACTCTACAGAGGAAGCATCTGCAGTACCGCAACATTCCATTAGTCTGGGTGGAATAATCCAAAATTAGTCCCAGCACTACTGCAATTACGGCGAGAGAAAAAGTCAGCTGGGTAAATTACTGTAACTACACTGCTGTGGCCGACACATAGAAAGTGTGAGGTCTCTATAATACCCCAGTAATACCCCTCTTACCTTACTCTTTAGTATATGGAGGATGGAAGGTGTGAGGTCTCTGTAATACCCCTCTTACCTTACTCTGCAGTATATGGGGGATGGAAGGTGTGAGGTCTCTGTAATACCCCAGTAATACCCCTCTTACTGTACTCTGCAGTATATGGGAGATGGAAGGTGTGAGGTCTCTGTAATACCCCAGTAATACCCCTCTTACCTTACTCTGCAGTATATGGGGGATGGAAGGTGTGAGGTCTCTGTAATACCCCAGTAATACCCCTCTTACTGTACTCTGCAGTATATGGGGGATGGAAGGTGGGAGGTCTCTGTAATACCCCAGTAATACCCCTCTTACCTTACTCTGTAGTATATGGGGGATGGAAGGTGTGAGGTCTCTGTAATACCCCAGTAATACCCCGCTTACCTTACTCTGTAGTATATGGGGGATGGAAGGTGTGAGGTCAGTATAATACCCCAGTAATAGCCTCTTACCTTACTCTGTAGTATATGGGGGATGGAAGGTGTGAGGTCTCTATAATACCCCAGTAATACCCTCTTCCCCTACTCTGTAGTATATGGGGGATGGAAGGTGTGAGGTCTCTATAATACCCCAGTAATAGCCTCTTACCTTACTCTGTAGTATATGGGGGATGGAAGGTGTGAGGTCTCTGTAATACCCCAGTAATACCCCTCTTACCTTACTCTGTAGTATACGGGGGATGGAAGGTGTGAGGTCTCTAATACCCCAGTAATACCCTCTTACCTTACTCTGTAGTATATGGGGGATGGAAGGTATGAGGTCTCTGTAATACCCTTTTACCTTACTCTGTAGTATATGGGGGATGGAAGGTGTGAGGCCTCTAATACCCCAGTAATAGCCTCTTACCTTACTCTGTAGTATATGGGGGATGGAAGGTGTGAGGTCTCTGTAATACCCCAGTAATACCCCCTTACCTTACTCTGCAGTATATGGAGGATAGAAGGTGTGAGGCCTCTATTACCCCAGTAATAGCCTCTTACCTTACTCTGCAGTATATGGAGGATAGAAGGTGTGAGGTCTCAATAATACCCCAGTAATACCCTCTTACCTTACTCTGCAGTATATGGTGGATGGAAGGTGTGAGGTCTCTGTAATACCCCAGTAATACCCCTCTTACCTTACTCTGCACTATATGGGGGATGGAAGGTTTGAGGTCTCTATAATACCCCAGTAATAGCCTCTTACCTTACTCTGCAGCACATGGGGTATAGAAGGTGTGACGTTTTTGTAAAACCTGTAACAATGCTGACTGGACGAAAGGCGGTAGAATTGGACATCCCCTATGGAAGCTGACTTTCCCGGGTTCTACCAAAGTGTCTCAGTTTCGAGACTTAGCTCCGCCCCACTCCAGCCTCCTCCCATTGCAAAAAGTGCCGAGGGGCGGAGAGGGGGCGGGAGCTCAGTGCACTGCTCCTGGCTCTTCCAGCCTCCTCCCCATGCAGAGAGGGACGCCGTATATCGGCCGGCGTAAATACCAGGCCGATATACGGTTGTCTGAATAAGCCCTCAGTCTGTGAATATGCAGCTTATTCACGAACCAAAATGCACCTATTCCCTGCATATTTTGGCCACTCTTTTTTATGTGCAAAAAAAATAAAAAATTTCATTACATTTAATGCACAAATATTCATTGAATACAAGTGTATCATGCATTTTCATTCACTTTAATAGCCTATTTCCATATGTAACGTTGACCAAAATAGGGCATGCTGCATAATCTTTTTTCAGATGACCAAAGCCCTTGCACATGTGAATAAATCTTTGAAAATCAATGGGTTTTATTCACTCGTGTATTATTTCACGGTGCATATATATGCATGGCGAGGGAACCCTAAGGGTATGTTTACATGGGCTGGCTATAGATTAGAAAAATAAAGTTAAGAAAAAAAAAAAAGGACTGCTGAAAATGAGCAATATTTTGACCAACAGCTGTCCATTGTAAAAGCAGGACCCAAGAGGGTACTAAGCGAGAAATCACTCATTAGTTACTAGTTGCTTTGTTTCAGTGAACTGAAATAAAACAATTTCTGGCTCGCTGTAAACAGGCAGTCCACCTTTGAGTGACGACTAGAGATGAGCGAGCACCAAAATGCTCGGGTGCTCGTTGCTCGAGCCGAGCTTTGCACGATGCTCGAGAGTTCGTTTCGAGTAACGAACCCCATTGAAGTCAATGGGCGACCCGAGCATTTTTGTATATCGCCGATGCTCACTAAGGTTTTCATTTGTGCAAATCTTCAAAACCCAAGAAAGTGATGGGAACGACACAGAAACGGATAGGGCAGGCGAGGGGCAACATGCTGGGCTGCATCTCAAGTTCCCAGGTCCCACTATTAAGCCACAATAGCGGCAAGAGTCCCCCCCCCCCCCAACAATTTTTACTTCGGACAAACCCTCATTAGTAAGCCACACATTAGCTAAGCACCACACTACCTCCAACTAACCACAAGCACTGCCTGCGGGACACACCGCTGACTCTTCTCCTGGGTTACATGCTGCCCCCCCCCCCCCCGCACACAACCCTGCGTCCGCAGCGCACACAAAAGTGTCCCTGCGCAGCCTTCAGCTGCCCTCATGCCACACCACCTTCATGTCTTCATGTCTATTTATAGGTGCGTCTGCCATGAGGAGGAACCGGAGGCACACACTGCAGAGGGTTGGCAGGGCCAGGCAGCGACCCTCTTTAAAAGGGGGGGGGGTGGAGGGAGGGATAGCCCACAATGCTGTAGAGAATCAATGAGAAATTGACGTTCGATCTTCACTCCAATCCTGTGCCACCTCCGTCAGGAGCTGCAAACGTGGGCATGAGTTACATAGCAATGGGGAATCCATGTGCCCACACAGTATTCATTTTGTCTAGGTGTCTCATAGCTCAATCGACACTGCAAGGGGAAAGCCATCTGCCCCCTACCCCCTACCCAAGTCAGTCAGTGTCTTTGTGCCAGACAGGTAAATCACCGCAATGGGAAGTCTGTGGGCACCCACAGCATAGGTGGGTCCTAGGCAACCCAAGACATGAATAAATAAATCTGAGCGGCCAAACATGGCAGACTTGCACCGCGCCCATGACATAGGCCTTGGCCCAAAGCTTCAGCAATCGTAGGCAGGAAGCGGACTTTCACTGCACCCAGGACATAGGCCTCTGCACAAACCCTCAGCCATCACGGGCCTACTGCGGACTCCAAAGCTAGCGTAGCTGTGCAGGTCTCATTAGCGCTGTATTGCTCCTCTAGTTTGTTCCAATGCAGTGCCCCGGATAGCTGAGCTAACATGAGATAAAGTACAGGTTGGCTTCGGCCCACACTCCATGCTCTAGTTAGTCTGGCCTTTTTTCATAGTCACAGGCAGGTACAACTCCGCTCTGGGAAGTCTGTGTGGACCCACAGCATGGGTGGGTCCCAGGAAGCCACCGACGGTACATAAATAAATCCCATTGCAGTGCCCCGGATAGCTGAGCTAACGTCAGATAAAATACAGGTGGGCTTTGGCCCACACTGCATGCCCCAGTCAGACTGGGCTTTTTTTATAAATAGACACAGGCAGGTACAACTCCCCTATGTGAATTCCGTGTGCACCCACAGCATGGGTGGGTCCCAGGAAGCCACTGGCGGTACATAAATAAATCCCATTGCAGTGCCCTGGACAGCAGAGCTAACGTCAGTTAAAATACAGGTGGCCTTTGGCCCACACTGCTTGCCCCAGTCAGACTGGGTTTTTTTATAAATAGACACAGGCAGGTACAACTCCCCTATGGGAAGTCCGTGTGGACCCACAGCATGGGTGGCTCTCTAGAACCCACCAGCGGTACATAAATAAATCCCATTGCAGTGCCCTGCACAGCTGAGCTAACGTCAGATAAAATACAGGTGGGCTTCGGCCCACACTGCATGCCCCAGTCAGACTTTTTTTTTATTTTATAAATACTCACAGGCAGGTAAAACTCCGCAATGGGAATTCCGTGTGCACCCACAGCATGGGTGGCTCCTTGGAACCCACCGGCGGCACATAAATAAATCCAACTGCAGTGCCTCCCTTAAAGCTGAGGTAACGCGAGAAGAAATGCAGGTTGGCTTCGGCCCACACTGCATGCTCCAGTCAGTATGGGTAATTTACATTGTCACAGGTCGATACAACTCCGCTATGGGAAGTCTGTGTGCACCCACAGCAGGGGTGGGTCCCAGGAAGCCACCGACGGTACATAAAAATATTCCATTGCAGTGCCTCCCTTAAAGCTGAGGTAACGTGAGAAGAAATGCAGGTTGGCTTTGGCCCACACTGCATGCTCCAGTCAGTATGGGTAATTTACATTGTCACAGGTACGTAGAACTCCGCTATGGGAAGTCTGTGAGCACCCACAGTATGGGTGGCTCCCTGGAACCCACCGACGGGGTGGGTTGAGTGAGTGACAGCATATTAGCCTGCCATGGACAAGTTTGTCCTCCACAGCATTGTCTGGCTGCCGGCATATTTGTAGTGCTTATGGCGGTTGCGTCTGTCCTACTGCGATTTTGCCGATGGCGATTGTGCCTGCCTTGTGGCGATACTGCCTATGGCGACCGTGTCCGCTTTGAAGAGTAAGGGGTATTGGATTTTTGGCTTTTTCTGGGAATTATTCATAACATTGTAGTACCCCGAATAGCTAAGGTAACGTGAGATAAAATGCAGGTAGGCTTTGGCCCACACTGCATGCCCTAGTCAGTCTGGGTTATTTTTTTTTTGGCCATGTACATTGAACACCGCGATGGGAACACTTAGTGCACCCATAGTATGCACAGACCCCTGTAATACTCCTGTAGCTAAGGTATAAGCTGACCCCGCTAACAGTTATGTTGCAGAAGTCTAGGGAGACCCTATTAACACTTCTGTAGTAACAGTATAGACGGACCTCAGTAACATTTCAGTAGCTGCAGTATAGGCAGAGCCCAGTATCAGTTGCATTTCAGTAGTAACAGTATCGACAGACTCCTGTAACATTTCCGTAACAGCAGTATAGGCAGAGCCCAGTATTAGTGGGATTTCAGTAGTAACAGTATAGACAGACAACACCTATGTGGAAAAGCTAGTATTTTCTGAGACAAGAGAGGGGCATTTGATTGCAATGAAAAGGATATTCAAGGTACTGAAAGTCTGCACTCCTCCTCATCTCAAGCTGAAATATGGAAAGGCTTCATTCATATGTTTTCTGTTCTCCATTTCAAAGTGTTAGCAAATAGCAATCCAAGTTTCTGGCTACTACCACGCATCTTTCTTAGGAATTACCAAAGATGATCACAAGTAAAGGCCTCATCATCGGTCAGTCCAAAATCATTCAGGGAGTATGTGGGTCTCAGCTGGCCTGCTTCCAGCAAGGATCGGTGCCTGCTGCTACTCTGTCCCTTGCCCTGCAGGGATGCTGTGTTCTATAGTCACCTGTATTCCGACCTCAGCTGTACGCTTATCTTTGGACTTAGCAGTACCAACAAGTTGGAAGCCACCATTGCTCTACCAGTCCGCTTAAAGCTTCAGCTAGGGATAACGGACTAGTACCGTGGTTTTATTTAGTTGGTTTTCGGAATGTGGCCAGGATTAAGTGGGCCGTGGCGTGGGGTGGGGGGTGGGGGGGCTTTCTTATTGTGTCGTTTAAGGTGAAATTCTTGGACTGCCGCCAGACGGACCACTGCGAGAGCATTTGCCAAGAATGTTTTCATTGTTGGAGGAGGAGGAGGAGGGGGATGTTTTTGAGGCAGTACGTGTCGTGTCCTGTCCACGTGTCTGTGGTTATATGCACCTTCCCAGTAACCGCGTTGGTGAAAAATTGTCGTGACTGGGGACCTAGTAGCGCAGCCTCGCCGCCATCATGTCTTTGGGAAGCCTCAGCTTCCACAACCCTGTAACATAGCAGTAGCAGCAGTATAGGCAGAGCCCAGAATTATTAACATTTCAGTGGTAAGAGTATGGACCGACCCCAGTAACATTTCCGTAGCAGCAGTATAGGGAAAACCCAGTATTAGTAACATTTCAGTACTAGCAGTATAGACAGGCCCCAGTAACATTTCAGTAGTATCAGTAGGGACAGACCGCAGTAGCATTTCAGTTGCAGCAGTAGGGACAGACCCCAGTAACTTTCCAGTAGTATCAGTCGGGAAAGACACCAGTAACATTTCAGTTGCAGCAGTAGGAACAGACCCCAGTAACAGTTCAGTAGTATCAGTAGGGACAGACCCCAGTAACATTTCAGTTCCAGCAGTGCAGACAGACCCCAGTAACATTTCAGTTCCAGCAGTGCAGACAGACCCCAGTAAGATTTCAGTAGTATTAGTAAGGACAGACCCCAGTAACATTTCAGTACTAACAGTAGGTAGAGACCCTAGTAACATTTCATCGGCAACAGTAGGGACAGACCCCAGTATCATTTCATTTGCAGCAGTATAGACAGACCCCTGTAATATTTCAGTAGCAACAGTATAGACAGACCCCAGTAACATTTTAGTACTAACAGTAGGAAGAGACCCCAGTAACATTTCATTGGCAGCAGTAGGGACAGACCCCAGTATCATTTCATTTGCAGCAGTGCAGACAGACCCCTGTAACATTTCAGTAGTATTAGTAGGGACAGACCCCAGTAACATTTCAGTACTAACAGTAGGGAGAGACCCCAGTAACATTTCAGTTCCAGCAGTGCAGACAGACCCCAGTAACATTTCAGTAGTACTAACAGTATAGACGGACCGCTTTAACATTTCCGTAGCAGCAGTGTAGGCTGACCCCAGTAACATTTCATTTGCAGCTGTATACACAGACCCTGTAACATTTCAGTAGCAGCAGTCTAGGCAGAGCCCAGCAACATTTCAGTAGTAACAGTATAGACAGACCCCAGTAACATTTCATTTACAGCAGTATAGACAAAACCCAGTAACAGTTCAGGAGCAGAAGTATAGGCAGAGCGAAGTAACCTTTCTGTCGAAGTATAGGCAGACCCCTGTAGCATTACTGTGGCAGAGGTATAGGCAGGCAGACCCGTGTGACATTTATGTAGCAAGAGTGTAGGCCAACCCCTGACACATTGGTGTACCATGAGTGTAGGCGAAGGCCAGAAAAATTACTTGGATTACAGTGTAGGCAAGGGCCCAAAAAAATTGCTGTACCAACAGTAGAAATGTACCCCAGAAAAATTGCTCTACAGAGAGGGCAGGTGAAACCCATTAATATTTCAGCTTACTGTGTCTTAATTTGTAACAGAGCCTGGGAGGCATCCCAGTTACAAAAATTGGTTCATTTTGAAGTTTAAATGCTTCAGTTACATACGTAGAAATACTGTTTTAGAAAAGTTATACGAGCCTTTTGGGCCGCAGAAAAATTGGCAGTTCAGCGTGATGGCAGGATGTTTCAGGAGGAGGACTAATATACACCGATTAACAAAGGTAAATGTCCCTTTTTCTTTTGCAGCGAAAAAATTGTTTATGTAAGAGGTCTGGGGAAATCCAGGCTTTGTTCATCTTTATGAGAGTAAGCCTGTCGGCACTGTGAGTTGGCAGGCGGGTACGCTTATCCGTGAGGATTCCCCCAGCTGCACTAAACACCCTCTCTGACAAGACGCTAGTGGCAGGGCAAGCAAGCACCTCCAGGGCATACAGCGTGAGTTCATGCCATGTGTCCAGGTTTGACACCCAGTAGTTGTTTGGAGCAGAGGCGTCACGGAGGACGGTGGTACGATCGGCTACGTACTCTCTCACCATCCTTTTACAGTGCTCCCTCCGACTCAGCCTTGACTGGGGAGTGGTGACAGTCTTGCTGGGGAGCCATAAAGCTGGCAAAGGCCTTGGAGAGTGTTCCCCTGCCTGCGCTGAACATGCTGCCTGATCTCCGCGCCTCCCCTGCTACTGTGCCCTTGGAACTGCGCCTTCTGCCACTAGCGCTGTCGGATGGGAAGTTTACCATCAGTTTGTCCACCAGGGCCCTGTGGTATAGCATCACTCTCGAACCCATATTCTCTTCGGGAATGAGAGTGGAAAGGTTCTCCTTATACCCTGGGTCGAGCAGTGTGTACACCCATTAATCCGTAGCGGCCAGAATGCGTCTAACGCGAGGGTCACGAGAAAGGCATCCTAACATGAAGTCTGCCATGTGTGTCAGGCTACCTGTACGCAACACATGGCTGTCCTCACTAGCAAGATCACTTTCAGGATCCTCCTCCTCCTCCACAGGCCATACACGCTGAATGGATGACAGGCAAGCAGCATGGGTACCCTCTGCAGTGGGCCCAGCTGGCTCTTCCCCCTCCTCCTCCTCACACTAATGATTGCAGCATCGCCGCTCACCATCTGGGTAGACTCCTCAAAGTTTCCAAGGACCTGGCAGATATCTGCCATCCAGGCCCACTCCTCTGTAAAGAATTGAGGAGGCTGACTCCCACTACGCCGCCCATGTTGGAGTTGGTATTCCACTATAGCTCTAGGCTGCTCATACAGCCTGGCCAACATGTGGAGCGTAGAGTTCCACCGTGTGGGCACGTCGCAAAGCAGTCGGTGCACTGGCAGATTAAACCGATGTTGCAGGGTCCGCAGGGTGGCAGCGTCCGTGTTGAATTTGCGGAAATGTGCGCTGACCCGGCGCACCTTGCCGAGGAGGTCTGACAAGTGTGGGTAGCCTTTCAGAAACCGCTGAACCACCAAATTAAAGACGTGGGCCAGGCATGGCACGTGCGTGAGGCTGCCGAGCTGCAGAGCCGCCACCAGGTTACGGCCGTTGTCACACACAACCATGCCCGGTTGGAGGCTCAGCGGCGAAAGCCAGCGGTCAGTCTGCTCTGTCAGACCATGCAACAGTTCGTGGGCCGTGGGCCTCTTCTCTCCTAAGCTGAGTAGTTTCAGCACGGCCTGCTGACGCTTGCCCACCGCTGTGCTGCCACGCCGTGCGACACCGACTGCTGGCGACGTGCTGCTGCTGACCCATCTGGATTGCGAGGCAGAGGTTGCGTAGGAGGAGGAAGGTTTAGTGGAGGTGGCATACACCGCCGCAGATACCAGCACCGAGCTGGGGCCCGCAATTCTGGGGGTGGGTAGGACGTGAGCGGTCCCAGGCTCTGACTCTGTCCCAGCCTCCACTAAATTCACCCAATGTGACGTCAGGGAGATATAGTGGCCCTGCCCGCCTGTGCTTGTCCACGTGTCCGTTGTTAAGTGGACCTTCCCAGTAACGGCGTTGGTGAGGGTGTGTACAATATTGCGGGAGACGTGGTCGTGCAGGGCTGGGACGGCACACCGTGAAAAATAGCGGCGACTGGGGATAGAGTAGCGCGGGGCCGCCGCCGTCATCATGTTTTTGAAAGCCTCCATTTCCACAAACCTGTACGGGAGCATCTCCAGGCTGATCAATTCGGCTATGTGGACATTTAAAGTTTGAGCATGCAGGTGCGTGGCGGTGTATTTGCGCTTTCGCTCCGACGATTCTCTTAGCGACAGCTGGACGCTGCGCTGAGAGACATTGCTGGATGGGGCCGAGGACAGCGGAGGTGAGGGCATGGGTCCAGGTCAGGAGACGTTCGTGCCTGTGTCGTGAGAGGTGGGTTGGATCTCAGTGGCAGGTTAGGGCCCAGGGGGAGAGGCAGTGGTGCAACCCGGAGGCGGTGAACGGCCTTCGCCCTACCTTGTAGGGTGCTTGGCCATCAAATGCCTGTGCATGCTGGTGGTGGTGGTGGCTCCCCGGCTGATCTTGGCGCGACAAAGGTTGCACACCACTGTTCGTCGGTCATCCACGTTCTCACTGAAAAACTACCACACCTTTGAACATCTTGGCCTCTGCACAGTGGCCTGGTGCGAGGGGGTGCTTTGGGAAACAGCTGGTGGATTATTCACTTTGGCCCTGCCTCTACCCCTGGCCACCCGACTGCCTCTTCCAACCTGTGCTGCGGCTGCAATTGCCTCCCCCTCTGAAGACCTGTCCTCAGTTGGCTCGTCACACCATGTGGGGTCAGTCACCTCATCGTCCAGCGGCTCTTCCTCCGAATCCTCTGTGCGCTCCTCCCTCGGACTTACTGCTCTTACTACTGCCTCACTGATAGACAACTGTGTCTCATCGTCATCGTCCTCCTCACCCACTGAAAGCTCTTGACAGTTGCTGGAAGTCCCCAGCCTCATCTCCCGGACCCCGGGAACTTTCCAAAGGTTGGGCATCGGTCACAACAAACTCCTCAGGTGGGAGAGGAACCATTGTTGCCCAATCTGGGCAGGGGCCCGAGAACAGTTCCTGGGAGTCTGCCTGCTCCTCAGAATGTGTCATTTTCATGGAGTGAGGAGGCTGGGAGGAAGGAGGAGCAGCAGCCAGAGGATTCAGAGTTGCAGCAGTGGACAGCGTAGAAAACTGGGTGGTTGATAGATTGCTGGATGCACTTTCTGCCATCCACGACAGGACCTGCTCACACTGCTCGTTTTTTAATAAAGATCTACCACGTGGACCCAAAAATTGTGATATGAAGCTGGGGACCCCAGAAACGTGCCTCTCTCCTAATCTCGCAGCAGCCGGCTGCGATTCACCTGGACCAGGAACTGGGCCTATGCCCACACCCTCACGTGGAACTCCGCGTCCTCGTCCTCTACCCCTACCCCTCAGCATGGTGGATTAAGAATCGAGCAGACACTACGCGTTGTAAAAAATTTGTGGTTTCTTGGCGTGCACTTGGGAGGCAGACAGCGCTTACGTTACACAAACTGCACCCAGAAAAAAAATGTAACGCAAGGCTGAACGCAGGCCTTGCTGTGCACTATGCAGTTTTGATGCACTTCAAGTCCCACAGGCCATGCAGTGAAATGCACTGGGTCTCACAGGTAGCGGTAAAAAGGATTTCTTTTTTAATATCTGTTTTTGTCAATGCAATGCAGGCTATGGAGCGTGTATTGGACTTTCCCTCTATGGGTGTCTGTCACCGTATACTGTGCAGGCAGCTGACGGGTAACACAGAGCGGTGTAAAAAATTTGTGGTTTATTGGGTTGCACTTGGGAGGCAGACAGCACTTACGTTACGCTAACTGCACCCAGAAAAATATTTAACTGAAGGCTGAACGCAGGCCTTGCTGTGCAATACTGAGGTACTACAACTCCCAGCAACCATGGAGTTAAATGCACACGGTCACAGGTAGCCCTAAGAAGGACCGTTGGGGTTGTTGTAGACAGGATTCCACACTACCACTGTCCCTGCCTCACCAATACTTCCCCTATACTACGTAGTACAGACTGCAGCCTGAGAACGCTATAGCTGTAATGGGGCTGCACGCCCGATATACAAAAAAAAAAAAGTGCAAAACTGCTCCCAGAAGCCACAACAGTAGTGCACTAGGTGAGCTGTGGCCAGAAGGACCGTTGGGGTTCTTGTAGACGCTAACACTCTCCCTATAGCAGCAGCAGCACTGTCCCTAATCTCTGTCAGCGTGCGTCTGTGGCGAGCTGCGGGCGGCCCCACTTTATATACTCGACGGTCACTTGATCTCGCCTGCCACTCACTGCTGGGGGGGTGGGATAGGGCTGGAACGTCACAGGAGGAAGTTGTTATGCCTTCCCTGCATGTCTATTGGCCAGAAAATGGCGCAAAACTTTCAGGGAAGGAAATGGAATTGACTCGAACACCGCAGGGTGCCAATCACGAGTAACGAGCATCTCGAGTACCCTAATACTCGAACGAGCATCAAGCTCGGACGAGTACGCTCGCTCATCTCTAGTGACGACCTGTTCACAGTGAATGGAGGCATGATCTGTCTTCATTCACTAAACTGCTATGTGAAACACAGGAGCAATAGTCATTGGTATGACTATCAGGCACTAAAGCACCCAACAGTCGTCCTGTGTACAACCCCAAGTCTAGCATTCCCTGAGTCTTGCCCCAATCTATCCTTATGCTGACCCAAAAGCCAGACACTGTAATGGAGACTCTACAGGAAACACTGGCCGTACAATCAATGAGAGGACACAAAGAGCCAGAGGCAAGAAAACAAAACTGAGAACAGAGCTAGAAAACAGGACAAGCAAACAGAGAATTACCAGCCTAAGGCTTCATTCACACATATGTTGGAGGTTCCGTTTGGAGCTTCCATTGCAGATTTCTGTTAAAATGCTAAATCAAATAGCACAACTTGTAATATGCAGGAGGGCATAAGGGAAACCAAATGAATCCCATTACAGCTAATGGGGTCCATTTAGTTCCGTCATGGAATCATTTTTTTCTGCTCCTGGAAACGGAGAATGGACTCCATAGCACAGATGTGAACAAACCCTAAGAAGCAAGATCTGAACTAAATGCAAGAATAAAACCTCCATGATAAGAAACCAAGGTAGACTAGGAACAAAATAAAAAAAAGCAAGGAATACTGGATTTAAATGCACAAAACTTACGCTATAACCAGCAACACATTACAGAAGCCAATATACTACGGCCTCTTTCAAATCCATATTTCATCTATGTTGTGCAGACTGTAAAAAGGGACTAATGAAAATCTATGAATCCATTTACACCAGTATTTAAAATAAATAAATAAAAAAAAGCAAAACAGGGGCGTGGCTAGGCATGGAAGAGTGAGGTCGCATGCTCCAGAGCTCTGCTGCCGCTATACCTCAGCTCAATGAGAAAAATCATTGAAAACCGCCCCATGGATCACAACTAGAGTGGGGAAACGAAGGGCAAGCCAGCCGCAGACCCACGGATCCCCCCTGAGCAGCACAGGACAAACGCCGGAGCAGAAAGGAGATTCCCCCGCGTGGCGCCGGGTCTGCACGTGGAGCCCGCTCCGCACCCGACCATGAGATCAGAGGCTCCCTCTTCAACACCACACGTGGAAATGAAGAAAATGCCCGCAACTAAAACCCCTGAACAGCAAGAGGAGCCCGACCAGCAGCGGTGTAGAGACATAGGCGCTCCACTATCGGGCTCAGCAGGAGCAGTGAAGCAACTCACCACACTGGCGCCGGGACCATACAAGAAGCCCGCGGGAGGTGCAGAGGCACCGAGTCAGACACCAATGGAGCAGGGAAGCCCACCACCCTGAGTAGATCTGAAGAGCTCGCCACACAGCAGGGCTGGGTGCAGAAGCTGCATCCTCAGGCACCGGACGAGCAAGAAGGTCCCCCCTCCCCCACTATAATATGGCGCCGAGGCAACATGAGGTGCCAGAATTACTGACTGCAGGAGGAGCGGGAACTCAACTCCCAGGAGGGACATCTGAAACAGTCAGTAAGGGGAATGGGGCAAGAGACCCAGGGATATTGGAGGCACCCCCTACCAACCCACTATACCACACAGCGGGAAATAGTTAAAGGTGAAGATACCAGACAGGGGTACAACACCATGGAAAAGACCAGCATAGGAGGCCCTGAGGCAGCCCCCACCCAGCTAGCAGAGGTCACAATGACCGCTATTAACGCTAGGAAATGCGGGACACACGAAACCCGCAGACAGGGTCACAATATCAACGCAAAGACCAGCTTATACAGTCTACAGGCAGTCCCCGCCCAATCTATGAAAGACACTGCAACTACAAGTATAAGAGAGCAGAAGGGCACCATGGCCCCCTATACACAATCTCCATCCACTGAAAGGGTTAATGCAGGAGCCAACCGTGCTGCAACAGGCCCTATCTGCCCACAACTACCTATGACGGTGACTCCAGAAAACCTAATAATGCCACCTACAGACGACTCTCAAACACAAGCCATGTGGGTCATGATCCGTGCATTACCCTCCAAGACAGATCTAGAGATGCAACTGCAGCGTATAGAAGAGAAACATGATAAGGCCATCGCCACAGTTAGCCACTCAGTACAAGCTCTAACAGAACGGGTTTTGGCCCTAGAAGAAAACCCCGAGCTCTTCTTTACGGACTTTCAACAGCTCTCTCTTACAGTAGAAAAACAGAAACAGCTTAGAGACCTGACCTTTCACCTCGACGATATAGAGAACAGAGGTCGCCGCAACAACCTAAAACTAAGAGGCCTCACAGAAGACATACCCCCAGACGTGCTACACGAATGTGTAACGGCCATCTTTAACAAACTTCTGCAGCGGCCGGTTGACAGAGCGATAGAACTGGACAGGGTCCACAGAACTCTGGGGGGCAGAACAAGGAATTCTAACATGCCGAGGGACGTAATCTGCCGAGTGCATTTTTACAGGCAAAAAGAGGAAATCCAACGACTGGCCTGGGAAAGAGGTCCAGTCAAATTCCATGGAGCGGAGATCACTATCTTGCCAGACGTGTCCAGACTGACCCTCAACAGCCGGAGACTGACCCGCCCCCTGCTCGAGACAGCACGTAGAGCAGGCGCGACGTACAAGTGGGGTCACCCCTTCCACCTCATCCTCTGAAAACGGGGATGCATCTACATAGTTAGATCGCCGATGGACCTGGAAGGGGCGTTCAGGTTCCTAGAGATCCCAGCAGTCCCGGTTCCTGATTGGACTGAGCCCATGGACTCTGCCCCGAGAAATCCGTGAGTTAAAGGGTCCCCCACGATACGGATACTAACGATACAGGCTTAGAAACAGACTCACACGATCTAAACAGTGAACACGGGACCTTCGGCTTTTGTTTGTTTTTGTTGGTTTTCATCGCTGAAGTTTCTTCAAAAAGCGTCCTCAGGTTGAATCAGCCTCCCAGTCGACGGACTACACCATGTCATCCTCATTTACAGTTTCTCATACAGTTAGTTTTTCCATCCGCGGCGGTTCGGAGCTCCCAGGCGGGATTGCAAAGAAAAGAAGTTACCACAAGAAAAGAATATGGTTTCTATACTGTCTTATATATTTCAAGTTAATAGATTCTAGAATCCAGAGGTGGCCTCGCTGACCTTGTGCACTTCCACGTTTCCCCCAGTAGGGTATCAGGGGACCTGACTTTGCCCTAAGGTTCTGGGGTAGCAGGCTCCCTGATTAAATTATAGTTGCTAACCACTAGGCTGGTTAGAGGTTAGTTTGTTTTTGTCTTGTTCCACATAGTGTGTCGTGTGTTCACCAACTGTTTTCCCTCCCCCCACCCTTCTTTCTCTTGCACCTCCTCCTTTTACTTACCTTCCTTTTCTCTTTGCTTTTCTTCCTGTAACAACCCCAAGGTACACAGACAACCATGTCAACAGATTCCAATAACCTCTCAATAATCTCAATTAACACACAGGGTCTGGACGTTCCAGAGAAACGGTCCTCCATCTCCTTTGGAAGAAGAGAGCACAGGTGGCCTTCATCCTGGAAACCCATTTCCGCACGAACGCCTGCCCGAAGGTCTCAGACGCCAGATTCCCAAACGCATACCACAGTACAAATGTGGAGTCCAAATCCAAGGGAGTCTCAATCCTTCTTGCCAATTCCATTCTATGGGAACAAGGGGAGACAAGATGTGACCCAGGAGGTAGATATCTGTTCCTCAAAGGTAAGCTCGCCAGCACACCAGTCACATTTGCCGCGATTTATTCTCCCAACTGTGACCAGGTGTCTTTTCTCGAAAGGATCCTGGAGGACCTGGACAAATTTAAAGAGGGCACCCTGGTGCTAGGGGGAGACTTCAATGTAAGCAAAACATAGAGGTAGAGGGGAGCTGCTACCGTTAAAAAAAATGTCATTCTTTATTGGATAAAAAAAAAGCATACAGCTCACAGGTTCGCGCTGAACGCGTTTCGGCTATGGTAGCCTTTATCAACAGCTATGAGGTATGGGATACACAAGACATTTATAGACAAAATACAAATTAAAATAAAGAAGCAATACCTGTGTGCTAGCTTGTCAGGAGGAGAGATGGCTGAGGAATGGTGTGGAGGGTGTGTTCAGGAGTTAATTACACCACATGTTGTAACTAGCATACAGAGATTTGTTGCAAAGGAGTTTAAAACAGACAGACAGAGAAACAAGTATGTATGTGGATATCTGGAAAGTAGTATTTGAATACATCTATACAGTGATAAATAAGTGAAAATTCTAAAGGGAAAAGGAATCTGGAAGGCAAAAATTCCAATGTATACTCCCAGATCTCAGATATATAGATTATCTCTGCATAGTAGTAAAACAGTTGCAGGATATATGAGTTCACCAAAAATGTTTACAGAGCAGGTCAGGAAAGAGAAAAAAATAAAAATAAATAAATTATTTTTTCTTCTCCTCCTCTCCGAATGCATACTCCCAGATCTCATAGATATATAGATACATAAGTTATCTCTGCATAGTAGTAGAACAATTGCAGGATATGGGAGTTCACCAAAAATTTACAAAGCAGAAGTCTGGGAAGAGAGAAAAAAAAAAATTATTTTCCTTTTTCTTCTCCTCCTCTCCGAATGCATACTCCCAGATCTCATAGATATATAGATACATAAATTATCTCTGCAAGGTAGTAAAACAATTGCAGGATGTGTGAGTTCACCAAAAATTCCCAAAGCAGAAGTCAGGAAAGAGAGAGAGGAAAAAAACAATAAAAACAAAAAAAAAACCCATATATATGTATTTTTTCTTTTTCTCCTCTCCTTATTTTTTAATAAACACAGAATAAATCCGTTCTATAATTCATACCAAATGGAAATCTAGTATTTAGTTCCAAGATTCAATACGCTTCCCTACAGAGAATATCCTTCATTTCTACTTTTTGTTTCCTATTTTTCCAAACTCTGTCTATACCCAAACATGAGAATTTTTTTGTCTCACCACCATGTTTTAGGATAATATGATTTGCAACCCCTGATTTTCCCAATACATTTTTTTGGATGTCCCTCAGGTGTTCTGCTATTCTGGTATGTAATCTCCTGGAGGTACATCCTACATAAAGCAAATTACATAGGGTGCATACTATTATATAGATTATTCCACTAGTTTTGCAGTTAATAAAACTATTGATTTTGTATTTTTTGTTGTTCTGTGGGTTATTGAATTCCCTAGATTTATTAAGGGTGTACTGACAACAACCACAACGGGGGTCCACACATTTAAAGAATCCATTAATAGTAATCCAATTCTTTTTGGGTTTCTGACATATAAAATTCTTAGATACTTTGTCTCCAATAGAACAGTTTCTACGAGAGGTACATAACACGCCTCTGTCTAAGATAGATTTTAAATCATCATCCTGTTTTAAAATTGGAAGGTAGGAGAAGAATAATTTTCTTATCTGTGGGAATTCCCTACTGTATGGTGTAGTGAAGACCATTTTGTTGGATATACCATCAGATAAATCTTTATCCTTGTACAGTAAGGGCTTTTGTATCCATTTTATTAACCTTGTCCTTAGCATTCCTCAAAATTTGTGGGTTATAACTTCTATTCGCCAAGCGGGTACAGATTTCATTTTCTGACATATTATAGCTTGATGTATTAGTGTATATGCGTTTTGCCGTAATGAATTCCGTGAGTGGTATGGCATTGATTGTGTGTCGGGGGTGACAACTAGTAGCCTTAAGTATTGTGTTTCCACTGCTAGGTTTGCGGTATACTGAGGCATTGATACTATCCCTAGAACAACTGACCTCTAATAGGAGATCCAAGAAATTAATTTTGTTCTGATCACTATTAAAGGGGTTGTCCCGCGGCAGCAAGTGGGTCTATACACTTCTGTATGGCCATATTAATGCACTTTGTAATATACATCGTGCATTAAATATGAGCCATACAGAAGTTATTCACTTACCTGCTCCGTTGCTAGCGTCCTCGTCTCCATGGTGCCGTCTAATTTCAGCGTCTAACCTCCCGATTAGACGCGCTTGCGCAGTCCGGTCTTCTCCCTTCTGAATGGGGCCGCTCGTGCCGGAAAGCTGCTCCTCGTAGCGCCGCCCCGTCACGTGTGCCGATTCCAGCCAATCAGGAGGCTGGAATCGGCAATGGAACGCACAGAGCCCACGGTGCACCATGGGAGAAGACCTGCGGTCCACCGTGGGTGAAGATCCTGGCGGCCATCTTCGCAAGGTAAGTAAGAAGTCACTGGAGCGCGGGGATTCCGGTAAATACTATCCAGTTTTTTTTTTTAAACCCCTGCATCGGGTTTGTCTCGCGCCGAACGGGGGGCTATTGAAGAAAAAAAAAACCCGTTTCGGCGCGGGACAACCCCTTTAATGGTGAATTGTAAATTACAGTTATTTTTGTTAATATAACTCGAGAATTCTAATAATTCTGAGTGGACATCAGAAATCGCGACATTTTGGGAATGGGAAGATCCCTGTCTCCAAATAATAATGATGTCATCCAAGTATCTGGCATACCACACCACGCTGTCAATGAACGGATTAGATACAGAGAAAATATAGGATTCTTCCCACCAAGTCATATACAGTATGGCTAAAGTGGGAGAGAATTTCGACCCCATAGGAGCTCCTACCAACTGTAAGAAAAATTGATTGTTAAAAATAAAAAAAATTATGAGTGAGAAGAAACTCTGTACAAAGCATAATAAATTCTCTCAGTTCACTACTGTACTCGCTATATTCTTTCAAATGATAACGTAACGCTTGTAGCGCAGCGTGGTGTGGTATACAGGTATAGAGACCGACAACATCACATGTTACCCAAATGTAATCCTCCTGCCACACAAATGTATCCAATTTTTTCAAAACACTGCTGCTGTCTTTCAAGTAACCCGGTACCCGCATAGCTGGTGGTTGTAGAGATTTGTCTACCCAAGCGCTGAGTCTTTCACATAGGGAACCAATTCCTGAAATAGGGCGCATGGGAGGAGGGAAGGAATCCTTGTGCGTTTTAGGGAGGCCATACATGAATGGGACTTTTGGGTTAGTAGGCATAAGGTATTCTCCCATATTAGTGGTAATAACACCTAAGTTGGATCCCAATTGTAATAATTCATGCAGTTGTTTAGAAAAAACAATCGTGGGATTCCCTGTAGTTTTTTATAAGTAATCCTATCCTCAAGAATGTGATTAATGCAATTAATGTATAGGGTAGTGTCCATAATAGTGATATTTCCCCCTTTGTCTGACTGACAAATCCTGATGTCTTCATCTTTGGATAACCACGATAGCTCAATTCTCTCCCTCTTCGTCCTATTATTGGATCCAGAATGTCCATATTGATTGTCCTTAGTTTGTGCTTGTAACAACTTCAGTTCTTTTTCCATAATCGTTTGGAAATCTTCCACAACCTGTGTGCGGGTTTGTGTTGGATAGAAATCAGGGTTAGGGGTTTTTATGTTGATCCTGTGTGTGAGGGCATCAGCTGCAACTGACTCCCTATGTAGGTGATGTAAGTCCAAAAGGGCAGCTGTGTCCTTAGGGGTTAAATCCTCAAAGGTGTCCTGTATAAGTTCTCTTTTAGTAGCTGGAGTAAAAGAGTCATCACTGTTAATGAAATGTTTTTTCACCATTAGATTGCGGACAAATTTGTTGAGATCCAGGAGGGTTTGAAAAAGGTTGAAAGATATGTCAGGAACAAAACTGAGTCCTTTATTAAGTACATTGATCTGATTTTGTGTCAAAACCCGTGGTGTGAGGACTATGATGTTATTGTCCTCTATTTGTTTCTCCTGGATGGGTATCTTCTTCTTGTGTCTGTGTCGCTTGCGTCGTTTTTTGAAGTAGATGGCTTGTGGTGGGCTCTATGGTCCAGCTCTTCAGAATATGAGCATTCCCAGCTGGAGGTGTCATACGTTCTGTCTGATCCTTCCTGATCTGAGGAGGAAAAGGTAACTGTAGAGTTGCGTCGTGTGGGACCCCTCCTAGTTTTTAAAATGGATCTGGGGCGATGAACAGGCCCATCTCTCCAACCATAAACTTTATTTTCCATATAGTCCTTTTTATCCCGTTCAAGTTTGGAACGTTTTGTTTTTAATATATTCTCTTTCAATTTCTGCATATTAATATTGATATTATCCAGAATCTTTGTAAATTCATCCTTTCCCGTTAATTTTATAAGCTTATCTTCAGATAGTTTAATCTCCTGCTTCAGAGTGTCCAGCTTAATCTGTTCCTGGTCCACTATTAATTTCATTAATTCCAAAGAACAGGTGGATAAAACTTGATTCCATTTATTTAAAAATTCCCCATTGTATAATGTGGTGGGGTTTTTTTTGAGGCGCAATCCTCTAGGAATCATACTTAGCTCCAGATACTTGACCAGTGAGTTCCTATCCCACCAGGTTTTAATTTCACTCTTTTGTTTTTCCAGGTTATATCTTAATAATTTTATATCCTGATCAGAGGAAGAAGATGCTGTATCAGTCATGTTGAACATTTGTGTCAATTTTTGCATCCGAGATTGTAATTCATGCCCCTCTTGTGAATCCATATTCAGAAATAAAGGGAGAGAGGGATAAAAAAATTTTTGCTGAATAAGCCCCCTGATCAAAGCATAAATCAGTTGTGGCTGTGCTTTATAATACAAATATCAATCAGTCCTGCATTGAAGTAAGTAGGAAGCAGCCTACTGATATATATATGCGTAATGCAATTTCCAAAAGAAAAATCAAGACTGCGGGAGGTGGCCCCAAGCCGTGCATGTGAATAAACCAAAAAAGAAATATGGGCTCACCTCACCAGCAGTATCCTTTCAGTGTTGCAGGGAGATCTGAAATTCAACAGGAGCTCCATCCTCAAACAGCCGACGGCAAACGGCTAAATTCCATATAAACAAAAATAGAAGTGGAGAGGAGCTGCTACTGTTAAAAAAATTTCATTCTTTATTGGATAAAAAAAAAGCATACAGCTCACAGGTTCGCGCTGAACGCGTTTCGGCTATAGTAGCCTTTATCAACAGCTATGAGGTATGGAATACACAAGACATTTATAGACCAAATACAAATTAAAATCAAAGAAGCAATACCTGTGTGTGCTAGCTTGTCAGGAGGAGAGATGGCTGAGGAATGGTGTGGAGGGTGTGTTCAGGAGTTAATTACACCACATGTTCTAACCAGCATACAGAGATTTGTTGCAAAGGAGTTTAAAACAGACAGACAGAGAAACAAGTATGTATGTGGATATCTGGAAAATAGTATTTGAATACATCTATACAGTGATAAATAAGTGAAAATTCTGAAGGGAAAAGGAATCTGGAAGGCAAAAATTCCAATGTATACTCCCAGATCTCAGATATATAGATTATCTCTGCATAGTAGTAAAACAGTTGCAGGATATACGAGTTCACCAAAAATTTTTACAGAGCAGGTCAGGAAAGAGAAAAAAAAATAAATTCTTTTTTCTTCTCCTCCTCTCCGAATGCATACTCCCAGATCTCATAGATATATAGATACATAAGTTATCTCTGCATAGTAGTAGAACAATTGCAGGATATGGGAGTTCACCAAAAATTTACAAAGCAGAAGTTAGGGAAGAGAGAAAAAAAAAATAAAATGCCCCCCTGGACCCACAGATAGATACATCCAAAGGATCTAATAGTCTCTCTGCATCCGCACACCGTAGGATCAAAAGAACACTACACAAATACCAACTTGTAGACGCCTGGAGAGTATTACACCCCACCACTAAAGACTACACATTCTTCTCCCACCCACACAACACATACTCCAGAATTGACTATTTCCTCCTCCAACACTCCACCCTATTGACCTTAGTCTCGGCAACAATTGATAACATTACCTTCTCGGACCACGCCATGATCACAATAACGTTGAAGTTACCCTCCCTATATAACAGAACATGGCACTGGCGGTTCAATGAATCGTTCCTCCACGATCCGGAAATCTCAGACGAAATTCGCAAAGCGTTAAATGACTATTTTGTCCAAAACAACACGCCAGATGTGTACCCACTAACGGTTTGGGAGGCACACAAATGCGTAATTCGGGGTCTTTGCGTTAGCCTTGGTTCCCGTATTAAGAAAGAACGATCTGCACACCTTAGGAAGCTACTGGATCAGATCCAGGTGCTAGAGTCCACTCACAAAGCTACCCACGATAGCGCTAGAGGGGCCGAGTTGCTCCAACTATGCTCGAATCTATGCAAATTCCCGCAGGAGGCAATAGACATGATGGAAGCGCCAATCTCCCCAGTTGAGCTAGCAGAAGCCCTTGCAGACTCCCGGCCCGGAAAAGCCCCATGGCTGGATGGGCTTACTTTAACATACTACAAGAAATACATGGAAACTATCACCCCACTTCATCCAGGCATTTAACTCCATAACCTCTGGGAAAGAAATACCTAGAGACACCCTAACAGCGCATATTTTGGTTATCCCGAAGGAGGGGGAAGGACCCTTTCACAATGCCAAAGCTACCGCCCAATCTCCCTGCTGAATGCTGACCTAAAACTGTTTGCTAAAATCCTTGCAAAGAGGATCTCCCCCTATCTACAGACTACAATTCATAAAGACCAGGTTGGCTTCGTCCCATTGAGAGAAGCAAGGGACAATACAACCAAAGCCATTAACCTAATACACCTGGCGCGTAAACTTCCTATTCCAGTATGCCTATTGTCCACAGACGCGGATAAAGCTTTCAATAGGGTGGAGTGGGACTTCTTGTTCGCAACCATGACCCACATGGGACTGGGACCTAATATGCTACAGTGGATTACAAGCCTATACTCCCATCCAACAGCATCAGTAAGGGTAAATGGCCAAGTATCAACAGCATTCCCCATCTCGAATGGTACAAGACAGGGCTGCCCCCTATCACCCTTGATTTTTATTATATGCCTAGAGCCACTACTGACAAAAATCCGTTCCAATCCAAACATTCACGGGATCACTGCAGGCGACACAGAATACAAGATAGCGGCAGACGATCTCCTATTTTACATTTCCGACCCGCGAGTTTCCTTGCCAAACCTAATGGTCGAGATCAACCAATACTCCACATTGTCTAACTTTAAGATCAATTATCACAAATCTGCAGCGCTCAATGTCTCACTTACACAACCCCTAATAGAGGAGCTCAAGGATTTTTTCTCGTTCACTTGGGCGAGGGACCACATTCATTATTTGGGGATCAACTTAACACCGAATAATGAGGATTTATACTCGGCCAACTTCCCAGCTCTTTTAAATAAGATCAGACTGGATCTTAATTCGTGGACCAAAGGCACTTTTTGCTGATTCAGCAGAGGGGCAATCATTAAAATGAATACTCTCTGCAGAGTCCTATACCTACTCCAAGCCCTTCCCATACATGTCCCAAACAGTTTCTTTCAGCACCTTCTCTCGCTTATCACCACATTTATCTGGGCAGGAAAGGCATCCCGGATAGCACAAAACACGTTGTCCAGACAAAAAAAAAAAGAGGGCGGCATGGGACTCCCGGATTTTGTGAAATACCACCAAGCAGCCCACCTCGTACATGTAATAGATTGGCATCGGCACTCTGCACTTAAGCAGTGGATCGCCATCGAACAAGCCGCATCTCATGTGCCGTTGGTGGTCCTTCCATGGTCTGGTGGCTCTAGCTCTGTGGATATGACACCATCCCACTATCGGCCCTACGCTGTTAACCGCTGCCAAAGTACTAGATAGGGCAGATATATCCACCCAGGCCTTCCCCACTGTTTCCGATTTTGGGTAACCCGGTTTTTCTGCCAGGGAGTGAGAGTGGAGTTTTCCATAATTGGTTCACAGAGGGCAGATTTAGGGCAGAACACTTTATACAAAATGGTCAGTGGCTCTCGGTGGAAATGTTGAGAGGGACCGCCGTTCCAGCCCACTCATTATGGCAGACATTACAGTTGAGACACTTCCTACAGTCCCTACCTCAACCTAACGCATTTGCCCGCCCAAAAACACAATTTGAATCAATCTGTATTGAAGAGGGCCCCTCTAGACACACCCTATCCAGAATATATAATATTCTTAATACACAACTAGAGGCCGCTCCCCCAAGATACATTGAGAAATTGGAAGCAGAGCTGGGAGGAAAAAGACAATCTTCACCATTACACATTCTTCATCAATATCCAGTAAAATACAAGAATCTGGCTTTAAGATTCTCTCCAGGTGGTACAGGGTGCCCTCCCACCTACACAAGATATTTCCGTCAGTCTCCCCCCCTGTGCTGGAGATGCGGAGCGGAGCAAGGGACCATGTTACATGTCTTTTGGGACTGTCCGATGCTGGTGGGCTTCTGGTCAGGGGTCTGGCGGATTACCCCTAAATTTACCCATTTTTCCCTACCAAAATCCCCAGCTTTTTTCCTCTTACACCACAGTGACATACCGTTGGCGACGTCGAAAAAAAAAAAAAGCGATGGTGTGCTTTTTGGTGGGCGCGACAGGGTCTTGTATTTCCAGACTCTGGAGACAGACAGCCCCGCCATCGTTGGCTCTATGGTTAAACACAGTCAATTGGATCAGGGAGAAGGAGGACCTTTCTGCGTCACCTAAGGGTACACAAGAAAGGTTTCGTAGAACATGGTACCACTGGATAGTAACCCCCAATCTAATTAACTTACTCCTTCTCATACATGCACATTCTTTACTTCCCCTGATTCTATCGGCTATATTCTTAGCCGTAATCTCTCTGTTCACCCCTCATGTGTCTTGTCTGTTTTGCTAGATACTACTGAATATAAGTTACAATGCATAGAAGTATGTAGTTCTACACAGGGCCCAGTGGAAAGGACAATAGACGGAGCCATGAAGATCAGCAAGTTCTGGTTTATTATAATTTACCTCATTACATGTTTTTATGTACATTTGGAAAATGTTCTCTGTCTTCCCAGTTCTCATACATTGAAGTTCTTTGGAAATGTGTCTAGAATTGAACTTGGAAAATTATAAACAGCATACACTAGTTTAATCCATTATATGGATGTAATAAGCCAATTAAAGTCTATGGAAAGTTATTAAAATACAGATGCATCCATATTTCATCAGTATTTGAATTAATTGGTATTTTCTATTGGGTAATAACTGGATTCAGGTTTGTACAGGTAGAAGATAAAACAAATGAACACAAATATGGAGGCAAATACAGGTGAAATACTGACACAGTTTCATTGGTAACATGTTATTACGGACGCATACTAACAAGCCTGTCTGACAGGGGCCTTACACAGAGGCTAAGCAATGAGTAACTCCTCTTTAAAAGAGCCGGAGCCGCAGCAGTGAGGTCAGCTGACCCACTCTAATGAATCATCTGTGAAACAGTTACATAGTAACCGACCAACTACAGGCTAGAACACAGGAGATAACGAAGCTGAAGGAGAATTCCTGCTGATCGTTAACAATGTTCCAGGAATACCCCCTTTCTTGTAAGCATCCTGTACATGAGGTATAAAATGTGTGAGGCCGGTGTAATACCCCGCTCCCTGCAAGTACTGGCCCTTTAACAAATAATGCAGGAGCAACCATAGAAGATGATTGGGGGAGGAGGGAGAAGGAGAGTCTATTAAATTGTTTTTCTCAAGTGTATTCACAAGAGAAAAAGAAATATCACATCAGATGCAAGGGAATAAAATTAACCCACCACTAAATATCACCAGCCTAACGCAGGAGAAAGTCCTGAGCCAGCTAAAAAAAAGAAGATTAAAATCAACAAATCACCGGGCCTAGATAGAATACACCCGAAGGTTCTAAGGGAATTGAGTGATGTGATAGACAAATCACTATTTCTTATATTTAGGAAATCTATTGAGACCAGGGGTTGTACCATTGTATTGGCGCATTGCCAATGTGGTTCCAATATATAGAAAGGAGTCAAGAAGAGAGCCTGGTAACTACAGGCCAGTAAGTCTCACTTCAATAATTGGAAAAATATTCCAGGGGTTTCTGAGACATGCCATCCTGTAATACCTCAAAGGAAAACGATATTCCTTCTTATCAGCATGGGTTCATGAGGGGTCGATTATGTCAAACCAACTTGATCAGCTTCTACAATAAAGTAAGCTCTAGGCTAGATCTAGGAGAGTCTATCAAACTTGTATATCTGGATTTCTCGAAGGCATTTGACACCGTGCCGCATAATAGGTTAATATATAAAATGAGCTAGCTCGGTCTGGGCAAAACCATATGTATCTAGGAAATGAACTGGCTCAGAGATAGAAAGCAGAGGGTGGTAATAAATGGTTCGTACTCAGATTGGGCCACCGTTGCTAGTGGGGTGCCACAGGGTTCACAGTACTAGGCCCCATTCTGTTCAACATACTTATCAATGGCCTGATAGGACTGCACAGTAAAATATCAATATTTGCAGAGGATTCAAAATTATACAAGATAGTTAATATAACAGATGACAATGTACGGCTACAAACGGACCTGGATAAGCTGGGGGCTTGGGAAGAAAAATGGTAAATGAAGTTCAATGTTGAAAAATGTAATGTTATGCACATGGGCAGGAGAAACGGATGTCACCAATATACACTAAATGGGGTACTGCTAGGGAAAAATGATATACAAAAAGACCTAGTGGTACTAGTAGACTGTAGACTTAACTGGAGCAATCAATGCCAGTCAGCTGCTGCAAAGGCAAATACATTTTGGGGTGCATTAAAAGAGGTATAGGGGCGAGGGCCGAGAACATTATCCTCCCACTACACAAGGCACTTGTCAGGTCTCACATGGAATACTTGTGTACAGTTCTGGACACCGGTGCTCAGGAAAGATGTTGCAGTGCTTGAGCGGGTTCAAATAAGGGCAACACAATTAATAAACGGAATGGAAGGACTGGAATACCCAGAGAGGCTAGCAAAAGTGGATTATTCACCATAGAAAAAAAAAAGATGGTTAAGGGGTGACTTCCGACTGCAAGACTCCGGTAGGAATTTGTCAATTTTTTCTCCAAAATGGGGTAAATTGGTTTCTTTTTTGCCTTTCTCTGGATCAATAAGGGACGGAGAAGGAAGGGGGAGTGGAAACAGGCTAAATGGTTGTCACTTTCAGCCTAGCATACTGTTACCTGTAATCTCGAGTATATGGGGTACAGAAGGTGTCAGGCATGTATAATACGCAGTAACACCCTCTTACCTGTGATCTCCAGCAGGTATTCCCAGGTCTCCTCACTGACTGGGTTTGTGACCCAGGCATGGAGTCTCCTCCCAGCATCTTCTCTCTGGGCACTTGGGATAATCAGAGTCCTATTGCCATCTATCAGCCGGTATCTGTGGGGTAGAGACCCCCCGTCCACCTCCCAGGTCACAGCTGCCTCCTCTCCAGAGAACTGGACACTCACAGCTATGTCCTGACCGAGCCGGCTGGAGTTACTGGTTATGTTGGAGATGAGAACTGGATCTGGAAGTATCAGGAGAAAATAGGTGACCATCAGTAATGTGACATCAGCATGGACATGAATATAGGTGCTGTGTAGAGTGCTAGCTCTGCTGTCATCAGACCCCAGTACCTGCCCCCTATACCGACCATCAGTCGCACCATCATACTGATGTGATCCGCTCCACCAGCTCTCACCTAGTACAGTGATGGCTGTAGAGCGCCGGAAGCCCCCCGAACGGTTGTGACGCCAGAGAACATACAGACAGGAGTCGTTCTTCCTGGCATCTGTCAGCCTCCAGCACCCGCTGCTTGTGTTTAGGTGGAGTCTGGGGTCCCAGTGATTATAGGACCAACTATTATCACACCACAACTCCAGTAGTTTAGTCTCTTCAGCTCCACATATTCGGTACAGCACCAGGACATCTCTTGTATGAGGACATTTCATGCTGCAGTCACCGATGTCTGATCCTCTCCGCACATAGACTGATGAGATGGATGACAGGATCTGGATGATGAGGCCTATGAAGGCAAAAATAGGGAGAGGCCAGTCAATGAAGCAGAGTTTCTTCGCCCTGGAGACATCCTTGTACATTTCCCCCAGGCTGCACTCAGTTTGCTCATTGCTAAAGCAAAATAAATGCCAAAAAGAATCCAAGGAGCAAAAGTAGTTAAACTTTATAAAATCAGTGAAACGATCCAAACATTTGAAAATGCCGACTGTTTGTGTCCACACTCTGATCAAGAAGTGAAAGAATGCTAGGGTCTACTATTACCGGTTAGATGAAGCAAGAGAGATCTCACACCTTAGGAGGCAGTCATTATGCTATCCTTGAAGTTTGGATAAAAAGGGGAAGAAGACCTGAGAAAACTTAGACCTCAAGGTTGGATTTCAGAAAGGCAGATTTTAATGAACTCAGAAAGAGGGTAGGAAGAATCCAATGGCTGGATGTTCTTAAGGACAGAAATGTCCAAGAAGGGCCTGGGGGCGTGGCGAGCGACCAACATGGACGGTCGCATGTGAGTGAAGCTCCCCAGGGGATCTAACTATCCTGCAAATATCCTGGCCTCCTAACATCAAACCTATTGCTTAACGAGTTGAGAACACCTCACTGATCCTGCTGCGGCGGCTAAACAGCGTGGAAAAAACTCACCCCCCCTGAACGACCTCCTAGGGGCCGAGGGCAGAGCTGGAACAAGGCCGCGTGCCGACACCCCTTCACTGCCGCCTGTGGCTTCAGACCTGAAGGCGCTGCCTGGTGTGTACCGCCGGGTCACCGCTGGGCGCTGCTGCTTCCTACCTCCACCGGTGACCGCTGGGAGATTCACCCGCTGTTTGATTGCCGGAGCAGACCAGACGAGCCTGCGGTTAGACGGCCGCGGCACCCACGAGAGCACTCGGCCACCCAGCGCCCCCTGGCGGACGAGACCTGCAGACTTTGAGACCCGAGAAGGCGCCTTTGCAGAATCCCCGGCTGGGGAGACGAGCCGGCCCCAGGATCTTGATCCCGGCAGAAGACGGCGACCAGAGAGTCTCACGGAGGAGCGCGGTGGGAGACCGAGCAGGCTGCTCCGGCGGAGTGCGGAGCTGGAACTAGGCCGCGCGCCGACACCCCCTCACTGCTGTCTGAGGCGTCAAGCCCGCAGCTGCCGCCCGGTGTGCCCCGCTGCATCGCCGCTGCACGCCGCTTTGGAGAGAGAGCCTCCCTTTATCTGGCTGCTGACACACCTAGATAAGACACCGGCCGCCCTGAACACCCGGCCGCGCTGCCAGACGAGACCTGCGGTCCTGGGAGCCCGAACGACGTGCCTCAGAAGACCAGAGCCTGGACTCCGATCCCGGCAGAAGACGCCAGTCAGTAAGTCACCGGGGGGAGAGACTGTAGAGCCTGCATAGGCTGTATAGCCCCCATAGATACACTGAAGACAACCCCTCCCCCCCCCATTTTTCCTTCTGTAACGAAAATAATCGCCATTCTAATTGCCACGACTAGGCACGGTGACCACTGCTGTCAGCCCCCCCAAAAGGTGATTGCCAACTGACGGTCACAATAAGAAAGAGTCCCCCGCTCCAATTACCTCAGTCGCAACCCGCAATATCGCTCAGGCTTAAGCGGATACTACTCCCTACCAACCCCAAGCCGAGGACGTAATTAACCACTAGAATACTCCTCATCCACGTGTTGCGCGGTGGGTGAACAAGCCTGACGGAATCCTGTTCTAACGATTACCTGAGTCTTTATCCTGTACCTCAGATTAACCGTTTAAATCTATAAGGGAGTGAACCCCCCCAACGCCTTACCTACTTTTCGTTCCGGGAAATCAATAACAGTTCTGGACTGACAGCCCATCTTTGTTCTTCTTAAGCAATACAGACAGTCTTATAGTTAAACATATCAATACAGGAAAACTAGCGCATACTCCGCTAACAATCCCTATCATGAGTACCCGAGCTAAAGACAGTACTGCTGCGGAGAAGCTAAAGGAGTTCTCTCGTGCGGAGACGACTGAACACACACACCAGACGAGAGACAACGAAACTGAATCGGAGCAAAGCTCAGAACCGACGATGCGCCAGCTATTAGAAGCAATAAATGCCTGCAAGTCCTCTCACCGGGAAGATTGAAGAAGTTAAATCGGACGTTACTTTATTAAGACAAGCTATGCAGAACATACGGGGCAGGATACACGAAATGGAAGATCGAATA